>OZ026819.1:4464906-5064906 GCA_964023185.1 Macaria liturata
AGAAGTATCAGTAAACTTGCCAGGGTTTTAACTTTGCCGAGTAAAGAAAAATGCGCTATTTTAACACCAAGGGTGCACTTATTGAAAGCCTTGCAAAGACTTACACCATCTCAATTTTATGATATAACGTTCCTAACACTGTTTTATAGCGCTTTATTTTCAAGACAAGACTTTATTAAGCGCTCCTCGGCAATATATAAGTGAAATTTTTAAAAATGTGCTTCGCTCGTGAACATTTTTATGTATTTTCTTTGCTCGCTCCGTTTTCCTAGTCCCAATTTAATGAAAGACTCTTTTCTTAAAAATAAAATTAGTGACAAAATACATTAAACCAGTCTGTGTAAAACTAAAATGTGTAGTTATGTGTAACGTTTTTTTTACGTGGGGTAGGTTTACGTTTGACTACAGCCTGCCTGATGTTAAGCATTGCTTCGGCCTAGGGTGTAACACGCTTACCTAGAAGATACCATAAACATAAAGAAAACATAAAGATAATTAAGGTAACATTTGTTCAAGATGTTATTGATAAGATTTATTTACTCTGGGTGAAAATTATTATAACGAAACGAGTAAAATTTAAGAAAAAAAATGTTATACTCGTTTTTAGTAATATAATATAACATAAGCCTAACCTAACCATTAACCTAAAGCGAGTTAGTAAAATTTAGGTTACCATCAAGAATTCATACATTAGTCTGAGTAAAATTTTAGTACATTAATTAGCACACAGACTTTATAATAATACGATTCCTACAAACTTCTAAACTTCTATATCAGTCAAATTTAATTATATCTGTCTTATACCCACTAAGTAGATTAGACTTATGAAAATTTTAACTTGATTGTTTTTGAACTATGATATTTTTTTATTAAGTTTTGTTGTATTTCTTAGTCTTATTATACACAAATGAATGACACTACATTTTACAAATCAGTGTGTCACTGTACTTTGATAGCCATTCCGCGATGATAGACATCCATAATATAGTATCAATTAAACTTTTTTTTTGTACAAAACAAAGACAAAAACAATAATTAATAGCAATAAATAAAGATAATAATACAAGCAATGCTAAAAATAAACTTTTTGCGAGTCAATTAAAGAGAGTCGAGTAATCAAAAGTTCAATTCGACTTCTCACTTTCCAATCTCTAATAGCTGGGACATTCGGAAATCGTCCAACATAGTCGTGTTCAGCGACATAGAATAATAATGGACTGGCCTAGGGAAACATTTTCAAAGCGATCAGAAAAAAACAGTATCAAATAAAGTTGAAGAGTGTTTATTACATGCTTCTTTTGGTACCCGATCCTTCTTAATGCATACTGAATTTGTATTTTTGTGGTAAATAATTTTAGACTGAATTAATAAAACTTTTTTATAAAATCATGTCTAATGAAACACTCCTATAAATGTCAGGTTGATAAAATATTCTATTCAACGGGACAGTGCAGCCAGCATTTTGGGTACGCTGCCTTTTAAAAGAGTAGATTAGGTTGTTTATTCATTTATATTTTGTTCATAAGTGTTTTTATTATTAATTATTGTTGTTGATTGAATAAGTGAATAAGTCGTAGAAGTGAAAGAAGCAGCTACAACATGCCGCATAATGTTTCGCCGTTCCGGTCCAATCCGTTACTATACTATGTTTATATTAGAAAATCGTCCACAGTGATGTTTGCAGAGCTGACTGCGATCGTGGCCGCCGTAGTTTGCACTTGATGCATATTAATGTCCGCGCCACTATCCGGAACGGACATACGTGAGCAAGTGACTCACGTGATTTGAATAGATGAGGTTATGAATGGAGATTTTATTTAGCTCTAAAAATTTGGTAATGTTTTTGATATTTTTTAGTTTATGTCAGACAGGCATCATGATATTACATTACATGTTCTGCGCCTAAAATTTAACCCAAATTCATTTGAAGAATAGACAAAAATGAATGAATCAATCATGAAAAACTCGTACACAAAACAATATCGTTACATTTTTTTCTCTTAACAAACGACAACCTACTTAACGACAACTTAGGTACACAGATTGCAAATAAGTCACGTATTTTATGACAAACATTCAGGATGATAGGTTATTTTCCGAGTAAACTTCATAGGAATTGTTTAGTCGGTTGCCCTTCGATTTGTCGCTACACGCAACATTAGTCGATGACTACGCACGGATACCTTTAGTGTAGTCAGTAGGAGCGAGTTTGTTTGACCCGCCATTACTTGTGTTTATTTCGAAAAATATATAAAATATAAGCTCTTTCGTGGGTCGGATGATACGTTGAATTGTAGATCCCGGCGGCTTGTCATAGTACTACAGACATTAAGTCATGTCACAGGCCCAGAGGGTAGCTTGATATACTTTCGACACCACAGTTAGTGTCATTCGATAAGAAGAAGATTTTATGGTTCTCATTATTAGTAGACTTTTTTTATTAATAACCATTTCATTAAATTACTACTAAAACAGACAACATTTACAATCAGTTTTCATATACAAGTACAAATTTTACATGTGACGTTTCTAATAAACCGATCATAAAATCTCATAACGACTAAGCAAATGTTCAGCCAGAAAATGTCCTTGACTCATGTTGAGGGAAACAATACAATACAATACAATACAATACAATATATCTTTATTGCACACCAAATTAAATTAATTACAATAAAAGGACTTAAACTAAAAATAATGTACAAGTGGGCGGCCTTATCACCTTGAGTGATCTCTTCCAGGCGAAAACAATGAAAACAATGGCGGAACGACAAAAAAAAATGAGAAGAAGATCTAAACTTCTCATCAAGTAGTCACTATGTTAGTTGTAAAGAAGTAGTAGTAAGTACCTAGATCTTGGCTTGAAGTATGACCATATTGACCATTGTAGCCACAACCCTCGCTCCCGTATGTCCGTACCTCCCGTGTAGTATATCGAGTACCATTCATGCGGTCTGTATATCGAGTGTTTCGAGAATAGGTTCCCGTTGTTTCGGTGTTGCATATTGCATGAAATGCGGATTCACGCAAGATATGGGATGACTTGTGAATTCGCAAGCTTCGAATATTGGGAAGCTTGTTGAATGAGTAGAGTTGTTCTCTGGCTCGGTGCGAGGTTTACGCGGTCGTGAGATGCTGCTTAGGTTTACACATACTCGTATAGTGTGGAATTTCTGTTTAAAGTTTTTTTTTTTTAGTATTTAACACTAGAGTGCACGCGCGCTCTACTATAGTAGAATGCACTTACTTATTTTAGCGCCATTCATTCATTCTCACACCTGACCCCCCGCGCTCCTAGATAAGCCTCGTCGACAGAATCGCGGAACGGATTAGTACGGCGCCCACTTGCAGCGTAAGCGCACATTCTTGTAATTACGTGTCAAAGTTCGTCTTCTACTATTGTAGTACGTGCGAGTATTGGCGTAATAAAACCGAATGTAAGTAAACATTTTCTTTTTTGACTTTTTTAATCCATTATGGATAAAAATTTAATGGTTATGTTTTGACAAATGAACAATATATATAGTTATTGCTATTTAATATGCTATGGTGTTTTGATAACTATTATTACTTTGTTTCAGCGAAAAAAAGGACCCAATCATGGAATCTCGCGTGCTTCAGTGGTTGCATGAAGAATTTGAGGACGAGGATGTGATTCAAAGTGAATCGGATGGTGGGGAAGAAGAAGTACAACCGATGGAGCAGGAAGACAGGCATCAGGTACAGGAAGCTGTAAGCGAAGACCAAGCATCATCGTCTGAAGATGACATGCCTCTTTCTGAGCTCGCTCAAAACAATACACGCGACGACATTTATGTATCTAGAAATGGAACACGCTGGAGTAAAACATGTCCTTCTGCAACCCGGGTAAGATCTCAAAAGCTCACATAGCTGGAATAAATGCATTAATTATCCACCAACTAAACAAAGGCCAGGAAAAGATTGTGAGTCGCAATTTTCTTTAGGATCTTTCGTATGAGCTGGCAAAACCCATCATGGCAAGAAGACTGACCTTCGAAAACCTCCCCCGTGAATTAAAAAATAAAACAAAATGGCTCAAAATCCTCAAAGAATGGGAAGAGTAGGTAAATGTTGCCTGTGCTCTCGAGCCCGAAATCGGTCCACGAAAAAGTGGTGTAAGCGATGTGCCAGGTGGATTTGTCCTGATCACCAAGTTGTGGTCTGTATCGAATGCGAGGATGGTGACCAATAAGATAGTCATCGCTTATTAGAAGTTTTTTTTTTTTGAGCTGATCTCAAACATGCCAAAAATGTTGATTATTTTCTGGATCTCGTAAATTGTTTCTAGTTTAAGTATGTTCTATTAAAACTGTAATCTTTCGCAATAATTGTGTGTAATAATAATTAGATGACAAACATTATTCAGTTTTATCATTTTAAAACCACCCATTTTTAAAATATCTCAATTATTGTTTTCTACTATGGTAGAGCATGCGAGCATCCATGTCAAAAAAAGGGGCGCGTGCACTGTAGTGTTAAAAAAACCCACAAAGTTGTAGAACTCCCTGCCTGACTCTTGACAATCAATCTTGATAATCAAGCGATCTTCAAAGCGAGAGTTAATCGGTTACTATCGGGTAAGCACGCTCTATCTTAGGCCATAGCCTTTGCTTACTATCAGGCAAACTATGGTAAAATGCAAACCCGTTTTAATTAAAATAAAGATACAAAAATAGGAATTGTTCCTAAATGTCTGAGTTCTTTGTCAGTTAAATGTATGAATTGGTTATCAGGTTTTTGCAAACTATCACTTAGTATTTTTTGGGTACTGAGACATTACACCCATACTAGTTTGGTGAGGACTTGTTTTAAGTGATGTTTTATATTAACAAGCAAACCTAGTCGTGTCACTGTACCTACATATATGTATGTAAGCACCAGACTGAATGCAAGTTGCAGACCATACAAGTAATGTGTATTCGTACTTGTAAAAAAATAAAAAATAACATACTCAAATATTAAATGATCACAATCAGACGTACTAATAAAAAAATAAAACATTTTAATTTAATTCATTACATTCAATTATACTTTCCCTACAATTTCCGCCACATCAAAATAAACCTCACACAAAGGACCTCCTTTATCACATAATCTCCATAAGAGTTGGCTGACCCTTAGCGCTGTATTAGGGCTAACTGACTAAATTATGCACTGGCCTTTTCTTCGGCTCCAAAAAGTCTAGCAAAAGACGGAATGAAAGCGCCGGAAAGCTTGCTCCATAAATATTTTAATAACTTGGAGACGACAAGCACTTGAGTGCCTATTGTTAGATAATAAAGGAATTATTTGTACTCTTTATAGCGAAGTTAATGCAGCGACTAAACTTCATTATATAATGTAGGTATACTTTATAACAGTATTTCATTGTAGGTTTTGATGGTAAGGGATTTTGGTAAGTAAGAAAATAATAAAATAAAAGATCTAAGTGAAATAGTCGGTCACAAACTCCGAAGACATAATCTCAACCGAAAAAGTATCTTCGAGCCGTTCAAAATGTATCTGTAACAAAATAACCAAAAAAATCTTAAGCAGTATGATCTTGTATGGAAGTCACGACAATCAGTAATGCAAACAACGACTTTACTATACACATTTAAACCACTCGACATTAGAGATCCTCGCATTCTTTCTACATGGTTGCAGTAGTCGAACACTAAATGCATTCGAATTGGTATGTATTCCAAAACTTGTGTACTGCAGCATGTTTACATTGCATTCTTAGTCTTTACGTCTGAACCATTCACTAAACCCGAGCCAGACGCAGAAATGTCGAGATCCGTCACATTTCAGTCGGTTACATTCTGTTACGTCTATTATTGTAACTAAAGAGTAAAGTTGGCCCAACTTTTGTACGGAACTATAAGCCCACGAACAATACCCCATTGTACTAAATACTATTCTGAGCGAAGTTAATCTTCATCATTAAAATTAGTTAGCCGTAATAACTGAAAGTTAATTTTGGGTCTCGGTTTAATTATCAACTTATTGAGGTTTGAGTTTTCAACATTAGAATAAAATGTCAAAGGTTGGAAAGCGATATTGACTAACAATGGTTTCTAAGGCGTCTTTATTGCTTCAAATTATTCAGATTCGGCACCAATTTAAATCGTTTGTAGGCGGAATCCTGCAAAGATCATCCACATGGAAAGCCGTAACAAGAAAATCTCACCTTAAACAATTTATTACGCCAAAAAACATCTATATCACTCAGCAAACGAATCCCAAGAGGCTAAAACGAGCTACCATTAAGATAAGAATATGACGTTCGTACATAAAAGGCCGGAAGAGAGGTACATAATTATACGCGCATTTTTAGGTACCCCAAAGATTTAATGGGGAGTTTGGGGAGTCTATCGTGAATCTTCATCTCCAAAAGAATAGCGCCTTATCTGAATTGTGCCCATTATCATTCCGTTGCTTTTATTTAAATAGTAAAAGGGTTGGATGTAAAAGAGAAATGAACTGGCTTCATTAGCCCGTTGCTAATGACGTCAGGCTTTTGCTGGTCAAATATTTACGAAATAGTTAAAACAAAATGTTGCAGTTGGAATGTTGAAGTAGTGATGAATTTTTGTATGAGACCATTATTGTATATGAGATTACTTTGAAAATAATCTTGTTTTCATATCTAAATTCAAGACAGAAATTTTAATAAGGTTATCGTTTTGCTCTCATTTTTATCTAGATTTCTTATCTTTCTTTCAAATATTAGGACTAGGAATAAAGGAAAAATTAAAAGCACAAGAAAAGCATACGTACATAGTATGCTTTTCTTGTGCTTTTAATTTTTCCTTTATTCCTAGTCCTAATATTAGAAAACTTAAATAATTGATATCCATACGATATAGATTGTCCATAAATGCCCAATAGATCCAGTACTCACCATACTCATTAATATGCTAATTAATATGCACCCAGGAATGCTATGTTGTGTAAATACAGTAGGGTTTGATTTAGTGTTTACACCCTGGCTATGTGTGAGTGTAGAGTAAATACGTATTTTCTATGTGTGTGTGTGTGTGTGTGTGAGCACTTACATTGCAGCGAAAGCGCAACTGGAATCCATTTTGTGAAGTTTGGTATCGAATGCAACATTAACGGTTGGTAGGTACGAGTTTAAGGAAGGCTTACTTCCCAATACCTCCTCTATCTAGTTTTTGTTTTATACTTGATTTACACCAACATCAAATTAAATCAATTATAATTTATTGTACACCAAAATAAAGAATACAATAAACATAAAAAAGGAAGAAGGTAATCAGGGACATTGAGCGACCTTATCACAAAAGTCATCTCTTCCAGGTTACCTAGTTTGGACAACATATAAATACGCAAGCTATTAATTTAGTTTTAGGAACATTTATTGCTTTATGGTTACCTATTTTTTTTATTAAAACATGAACTTAAACTTATTTATCTGCTCACTGCTCATTTTAGTTTTAGCGAAAAAGTAGTTGTTCATACTTCAAGACATAAGAGGTTAACTTTGTGAGCGATATATTGTGATAATAATTAAAAAATAAATTGTATGTACAATATATAAGCGTACAAAACAAAAGTGAGTATTCAAATCACCCAAGAGGCTTCTGACAGTCATTCAAATGTTAGCCACGCAAGTTACCATTCTGACATTTTCTACTGACTACACCATGTAACCGGTAAACGGTAAATCAAAAGCGTTTCCGTGCAGTTGAGATCATTCCACTACCGGCGGAATATTAATGTCGGCTTGCATCCGGCCTAATGATACTTGCTAATACTAGTGGATTAGTTAATTCGGTATTGCTAATTCTTACGCTTTTACAAACAGAATGACTAGGCTATTGTGAAAGACGATTTTAATACGATAGGTTATGAAATGTGGGTTTTTTGTGCATAACTGACACACGTTTTCAGATTTTTGTTTATTTGTATATCTTACTAAAGTAAATATTTAAAATGTATACTTTCCAAAAATAAGACCCCGGAAGGCGCTAATCACCGTGTCACAGACGCACCGGCGTCTAGTACGGTGCTTTAGAGACATTCTTGTATGTATGCATTTTTATGAAAAATAAATAAATTTTTTTTTAATTTTGAATTTTGAAACATTCTGGTCCCAGTTGATCGTAAGGTACACATTCTTAACATCATTGGCTGTTAGTTAAATAATGAAATTAATCATTCGTATCCGTATGCATGAAAAATTTATACACGTGTTGATAATTTTATATTGGGTAGATAACTAAATAAGAATCTAGCCGTGAAATTTAGGAACACGGCAAAGAAGGAAATATAGCTCTACACTGTTTAGACAATCAGTACTTGGAGATTTTGATACAAAAATCAGCTTTGAACATATTTAATAATTTCTACCCCACTTTTATTTCTTTGTCGTTCAAGAATAACATGTCAAGTGAAGACATCGAGCGACATGTGATTGATAGGACTGATCCCTCGGGATGGTTGTGATCGGAGATCAATCACCAGCCAGTATGGAGGTCAGCCTTTGTTTGGGCTTACTTGATACTTAGGGTCGCTGTCAATGTAATTTTGTCGCTAAATGCGTTTAAGGAATTGTTGTCAAAGCGGGCTTTAGCTTTTAAAGTAATATTTACTTTTATGAGATTGATTGAGAGAGAAACAAACAAGTATAGATATTAGATAACCCACCTGAAAGAATATAATTATTCGGAGTTTTATAAAGGTATCAAAATCACACTAATTTGTTTGGTAACGGTACTTTAAATCTGACACGTTAAATTGTTAGTCCTGGCTGTTTGCCTAGTACGGCAGTCGTTAAGCCAAGTCAAAGGCCTTCAGGGCGGTTTGAGAACTGTCAAAACCAGGGTTCGCCACTCTCATTTGATAAGAAGAAAAAGACGGTATTTCAAGATATAATATTTCGGACGATTCCACTATATAAATATAGTGGAATCGTTAATCTGGTATCAAAGCGAATAAATTCTTAATTGATCATTTCAAAAATACTTGTTCCAATTCAGGAGTTGATAATTTAATCACAATAAGTACCTTATATTATAATACATGTTTCATAAAGCGTTACATTATCACTTGCATGACATCCAAACAGAAATTATATTTGGAATAGTAAAAGTACATTCAACGATTGAATTCAGCATGCAAAGCTTTGAAAAGTAGGTCAAGTGATTGAAAAAACATTTTCTTTCTTAAAATCTCTTTTCTGTAGCTTTGACAAATATTGATTTCTACCGTAGCTTGTGAAAGAACTTGAAGATTTACAAAGAATGCTGTTAGCGTCGACTTGGATCCTAGAGCATCTAGAATGGGTATTTTGGTATTTGCTCTTAAAGTGAGGACGAACGGTGCAACTGGGAAATCTGTTCAACAAACAGCCGAGAAAGAGTCCAACCAGTTAAAGTTTAATGTCGTTTTGTGACTTTATGGGCTGGAATTGTAATTTGATTTTCAGTTTTAATTGGATAATTTAAAATAGATAATGTTAACAGAATCCCTAGGTTGAGTGTAATGTTTAAGAATCTGTTACGCTTTGGTTCGGGACTGCGAAATTGTAAAATGGTGTATTTAGCAACGTTTTTAGATTTATCTTTTAACGAACACGACATATGCAAATTGGCAAAGAGAAAACACGAAACTGTATTGAGTCTATGGAGATTTAATGGTAAAAGAAAAATCATTCGCAATGGAATCAAAATAATAGATAATAATAATAATAAATAAATATTTCAGGACATATCACACAGCGCCATTTAGTATACTATACTAAGCTTACGCTTGTATCATGGGTACTAGATAACGGATATAATAAATATATAGGTACTTTTCTTTTGTAAATACATACTTATTATACATAGAAACAACCAGGCTCAACACAAGTAATTACACATGTTAATATTCATAATTACTTGTGTTATGCGGAAATTGAACCCGCACCCCTAGATTAGAAGGCAGAGCCACTACCAACTAAGCTAACGGAGCATATAATATGACATGACAAAACATTGTTCCTCATTTAAAACATTGTTTTTAGCTTGAATAGAAGCACAAGCGCCTTGTGTAAAAGACAAAGGCATATATGATGTTCTTTCTAAAAAAATGCCCTTATGAATTAATTGTAGGAGGCAGTCACAAGACTAAGTTTTCATTACTTAGTCTTGTGACTGCCTCCTACAATTAATTCATTCATTCAATACGGCTGGATGAGAAGTTTTGGTTTAGGTTGAAATTGTAATGGAAAGGAAGACATAACTCTCTTTCAACCATTGAAACATCCCCTCAGTCACATTCCTTAATCCTTTTAAAAACCCCTACACGAATGTTCATTGTAGCGTCGTGCGAAAAGCTCGTAGACAATGTCACTTAATAAGATTTTAAGCACCTTTATCTGCAGGAATCGCTTTGTCACTCGGAATTTACGTAAATATCCGAGGGGAAGTCGACAGCAAATGAAACAATGCTTCTGACTGGAAGTACGGAGTAAATCGTTTAGAATTTCGGGAAGATTGCTTGACGGCTCGAGATTACATGTCATGAGTTTGCAGGAAAAATAAAATGAGAGCAATCACAACTTCTATGGCTCCTGTTTTCTGAGAAGACGGTTCAATAACAATGTCAAATTTTATTGGACCCAATAACAATAAGAAAAGTAAAATAATATATGTATATGTTTAGTTTTTACTAACTACTATTAATAACTAATTTAGAGGACTTACATAAAAACAAATTTACATACATACTCGTATAATATACGAGAGTATATACGAGGAAAAATAATTTATATTTAGATATTATCTAAATATAAATTATTTTTCCCAAAATGTTTAAAACTTACACCTACTGTGAATAAATGTTTGTACGTTGGAGTTCAACTACATATCACACCTAATATCGGTCTGAAGTTTTTTCTTCAATAAACACGTACTGCCCTTTCCTTTCTCAACAAACCTCAAATATTCTAAGCAAAACAAGCCGTTCCACAAATCCACACGTATCCTACACGTGAACAAAACCAAATCCCTTCTATTATTTACAGCCAATATTTGTCGTCATACAAGCCTCTATGTATTACAACGCGTAAACAAAAATCCAATATTTCGGGTCCAATAAAACTGCTGGCTTACCAGTGTTACCAGCCAAGCGGTTCTCTAATCAAAGCTTGCGAGACCGTTGATTAAAAATAGGGTTGCCAGTTTGGCACAAACAACGATAGGCTTTTAGAGCTTGTCGCGGTTTTGTAGTTTGTACGAATTGATAGTGGCTGTTAACGGGATAAATGGTGGATTAATAATAGGTTTGATGCCTTCACTGCCTCTGAAATAATAGGCGTCGGAAATAGCTGGAAACTTAAGTATTGTATTTTTATTTTTCTATCTGAATTTTTAAATAGTTTTAAACGCTTTAAAAAAAATTAAACATAAAATATTTTTAACGCTTTTTAAATACTTACTTGATTTGATCAAAAATGTGTAAGGTTAAAAACCATAAGCATTTATCATAATACAAGGTTAAATATTGAACGTTTAATCTATTCCACTGAAAATTTTCATAGAAAGCGTTTCTCCGAAAATATAATAAAAAGTCTATTTTCAATTTGAGTTTTTGTCTTTTCAATAGCAATGGCCTCTTATGGGCAAGATGGATGTGACAGCCACTTTGCAATAATAAAACGGAATTCCTTCATTAATGTCGAGATTTCGCGAACCTTTCCTTGGTCTAAGGATCGAAGTGCCTGTTGGCTTGTTCTTGCGATTTTCTGAGGTAAGATACCTTTTTTTCCTCCGTTACGTTAATATTCTGTTTAATTTTTAATAATTCCACGGAAGAGTGCGACAAGGAAAAGCCTGTGTGTATTTCAAAATAGTTACACAAATAAAACACGCAAATATTGTTTGGAATGCCATCTATAGTGATACGGCTGAAAACACAACATTGTTTGCTGTAACCGCATACAAACACAGAGAACAAAAACCGATCTCAGGTTTTTATTGCATAACATGGATATGACAGTTTGGATAAGATTTTACTTTATAACTTTGTGTTCATAGTTTACATTTTATATGTAGGTACCTATATTGTGATGTTACCCGTAATTGTCGTATAATTGGATTTGTGTTTTTATCGTAAGTTGCTATTTCGTGTTTGTAACTGTTGGACGACGTTAAAGTTTATTTTTGTTTGGCTTAACAAATTTATAATGGTAATCCAATATATATATAATATATGGAATATAATGCACTCTTCTGCAGTATTGTTTTAAAAAGAGCACACTAGAATTTTATCTTAGGTAACCCGATTCAAGAGACGTTTTTAATTCAAGTATTGTTTTGATAGCATTTCTATAAAAATCCTTTAAGCTCAGTTCCAACATCGCATCTTGGCTTGAAGATGCCAACTTTATCGTCTGTTACTTGTGCTGGATTTACTTGATATACTGACATTTCTCCGCTGGAGTTTGTTACTGATATTTTCAATTTCTTACTACAAGACATGACAAGTTTAAAAGAGCGTAAGTATATAAGTACAAGATGTCTTTTTATCATATTTTTGTAAAGGTTTTAACCTGATAATTCATGTTGTTTTATTACATTAAATATGTTGGTATAAGTAGTAACGAGAAATACGGGAAGTAACGGATTTCTTTAATTAAATATTTTGTAGGTATAATAAAAATATATATAATTATATTTAAATGGATTGATTGGTATTCTGATGCATTTAAAAAACCTGTAATATTTTGTAAAATTATCTTCCATGTACATATTGTACATACAGTCATACCTACATATATATTGCTATATATATGTACTATATAGCAACATTGTTGCTATTTTATTATACCATTAAAACCTCACGCAAAAAACAGATTTAGTACAGATACGCTTCTAAATGATGATTAATAGAAACAGGCTTCCACTTTCCACATTCTAATTCGGCGGTAACGAAGGCTGCAATAAATTACTTTTTCATCAGATAGCGTACAAAAGATCCATTATCCACTCAAATTAGTACCCAAAGGAAATCGTTAATATTAATCAATGTTTCAAAGGTTCTGTTTTGGTAGCGTCGAGTCGGTTATTTCAGCCTGAAGAGTTGTTTTCATACAACGCACAGCCTAACGAGGTTAGGTATCAGCGAAATTAATCACAAAATCGGATCCAATCTCCTTTGGTTTTAGACCAAAATGAATGAAATATTGTAAGTATTTGTAAGTCCTGTAAAATTATGGCTTCGGTTGTACTTATTTGTGTTTATGTTTTAACTCTTGTTTTGTCAATTTTAAAACATTATTATAACAAAAGTGCAATATCAAAATGGGAATAAGAATAAGAAAAGATAAGTATTATGTGTAAAGAAGGTGGATAAGAAATCGTAAATGGTTTTTATTGGAGCGCGAAGCATTTAATTTCCGGGATTCCTTTGGATTTTATCGGTGAGTAGGTATCAAGTGATTTATTTTGTAGGTATAATAAAAACATTGCAAAAACACATCAGTCCTAGTAAATTTCTGATTTATAAAATAATTTTATATGAATTACATGCATTGCACATTAATTTTTTCTCTTAGTTTCCCATTATGTCTTTTTTGTAATATTCACAATAGTAAAGGGGAATATACGCTTTACACTATACGCACATTCACAGTAGATAGATCACTATCTATCTAGATAGATAAATACTTTATTAAAACACCACATATAAAAAACAATACAAAAAAACATAGTAATTAAAATTAGCGTCTTAATTGGCGGCCTTATCGCTAAGAGCGATCTCTTCCAGACAGTTTTTACGCACAATGCTGTAAAGTGATGTAGGTATTTTTTCAATTATCAAAAATACAAAAAAAAAAATTGATCTACATCACCTCAACACTAAACTTAAAACTAGCTCAACACTCCACTAGGTATACTTAAACAACCATAGCAATTCAGCTAAAACTCCCTCTAAAACAGTGAAGTAGTCAAACACAGAATTTCAGACACCACACCGCAGTTGGCACGGCGTCGCGTATAAATTCAAATCTACCGGAATGACGGTAGTAATAACGAGACGGTGGATTCGCTAAGCACGGTCATACGTCATCGTGCTATCATGGCCGCGCAGTTACGGCAGTGAGAGGTATGCCGTAATCTATTACAGGTGGCTTTCTAGTGCAGGTAGATTTGACTGCGTAAAGTTATTCTCACACTAGGCTATTTTAAAGAGGCTTGAATAGGTACATTAGGTATGCAGCAAGCCTGTACTGGAATGTAACAAACTCGTTCTCATACGAGCCCGACATAACACGTCACAAGAATAAGGATTTCGTGTAATTAAAGCCTTATTCTCATATAGAGCAAAAGATAGTAGTCTAAGCTGGTCTAACGTTGAAATGACATTAATTTCCAGAGGTCTCAAACGCAGTAATCTATTACAGGTATCTAAATATATAAAACTCAAAGGTGACTGACTGACTGACTGATCTAGTGATCTATCTACGCACAGCCCTAACCACTGGACGGATTGGGCTGAAATTTAGAATGAAAGTAGATGTTATGACGTAGGCATCCGCTAAGAAAGGATTTTTGGAAATGCCACTTTTAAAGGGTGAAATAGGGGATACAAGTTTTACTTCTTAATACGAGCGAAGCCGCGAGAACCCACTAGTCATCATATAAGCTTCTAGACCTTATCCAAGTTTACGAGATTCTAGTGTCTGAGATGAGACTGTTCGCTGGTCTAATCATTCCGAGAGGTCTCGAATTGCTCGTAGATGCAGACCAGTTTGGCGTAGTATCAGGTTAGGTTATTGCAATTTGATATACGTTGCATAATATATGAAATGTGTTTTACACAGCTGAACAGGTACCGTTGAGTAATTGAAAACTTAATTATAAAAGCGTTAATCGTTCAACTTACTACTGTACTGTGTCAATAATTTCAGTTTAAATACAATAATACATATTTAATTTTGAGTACCTAAAAATATAGTTTCATTGGTTTTATGAAAATTTACAAAACTAACAATTACATAACTAACAATTAAAAACGAAATTGTATTTGATATTTACACACTTGATCACTGAACTCAAGTTAAGAGTATAGGTATAATACTCTTAACTTGAGTTACATATAACAAGCTTTAAAAACGTATATTTAGTTTGTGAATACCATTAGCATGCCTTGCTAATGGTTTTAACATAATAAGCACATGTCTCCAGCACTCACTAATTAACTTGCTAATCAGTCGGTGACGTCATCCCATCATGTCACGTGACATCCAAATCACGCGTCTCAGTTTAAAGTTGCCAAGTTTCAAGAATATTAAATTACCCGAAACACGATGCAAATGTCGGGTACGATGGCAACACGCTCGTGAAACTAACTAGGTTTCACAAAATCTGAACAGTTAGTTTATTTTTAGGTGGCAACGTTATTTTTAACGCGGCGCAAAATTCGCGTGTTTCGGGAACTCTCTGTAAAAGTTCACTCAGCGGTTTTAGTTTTTGCATGAACGTGTTAAATAAAAGTTGGTGGAAATAGTTTTAAATTTTGATAGTAAGGGAATCAAGCAAACTAAATTGATAATCAAAAGCGCTGTATTTTATTCATACTCCTTTTTAGTAGCAATCACTACGAGATTATAAAATAAACGCTTTCTTGTAAATGTACTTGTACGGTAGGTAACTCCCGTCAGAGGTCGCCACTGTCTCAAACCTCATTTAAAACAGAACAATAATAGTAGACTTGAAAATATTACACTCTGAAACAACGTCATTTATATACTCACAGTTTTTAACCGATTTCAAAACAGTAGGTCTTCAATTCGACTGAATATTTTTATATTCGTCAAATCTGATTCAAAATAAATAACTTTCTACAGTCAGTACTCCTGTATGTCACAAAATATTTCCATTACATCCTCTAGATGCCAATCCTGTGCATCCATTGGCATCGCGAAGGGCGCTGTCTACATTCCTGATGTTATAGACATAGTACAGGTAAGGATAGGCTGGACATTTTACCATGGAAGAACTAGATAGCTATGTCAGAAGACAAATAAAACTGCTTAACTGTACCATGCTGTAAAATACTAACTACGGACGCCGCCCCGCGTTGTTATCCACGTTAATCTGAGATAAAAACTAGACTGCACGTTGGTTATTCAATTTTATGTGCATATTATTAAAGAAATAAGATAAGACTGTTAAAGTAGCGGGAATAAAATATGTCTGTTGGTTGTAGTTTAGTTTTGAACGTGAGAATTCTATGATCAATCAAAATATTGTTCAGTTCCTTTACATATAATCTGAAAATACTTTTACGAATGTAACATATAGGACATGTAAAAATCGTGTTGTAAATACAGCTTATTGCCGTTCTATGTTGACATTCCTGAAATCCTGTCTCTAGCTACAGTATGCGTGGAATCCACGGCATGCTGCTCTGTCATTTTGTAAACATCTTACCGGAAATAATCGTAATTACACAAATGTATTACATAGATATTACGTTATATGCATATCTTATTAATATTTTGTATATAATACAGCTATTGGTGTTGATGAAAGAAGAAAGAAGGTTGTGGATTATGATGATGGTGAAGCTGTTTTATAATATGTATGCTAATTTAATTTGTATTTACTAGAATCTTCTGTTTGGACTGAATATAGGTCCTCTGGATTTATAAAAGTGGTATTAACTCTTTTTCTTGATAGAAACGGATATACCAACACAAAATATAGTATACGTGGTGTCCACTTTGCAAATAAAAAATACAGTACATAGGTAAACAGCCTGCATCAAACCATTTTAGTCCCTATCATTTGTCTACCGATCCAATCACAAGAGTAATCTAGGCAGTTTTTCTCCGGAACTATAGCTAAAGCGGTTCCATTATTTTGAAAATCCGATACGGTTGAATATTAAAGGTGCTCCGGTCCAATATCGGCGTAGGTTGGAATAAATTCAATCCAATCGGAATATGCGAAAAGAACTGTCAGGGAGCCGCAAAAGGCAAACCCGTATAAATTTAGGGAAATATGAAGGAGACCCGCGATAAAGTCTGGGGTATTAGGAATGGGTGTTATGGGCTATAGAAATCAATGAGATCTTTATTGAAAGTTCACTAAATTGACCCTTTAGAGAGAGTACAGTCGCTTGCGGAGATCGTGATAAAGTTTACGACGCATCCGACCGGCTCGAGAGGTGGAATACGTACGTAAACCTTTACTGGATTTATATGGGACGTTACAATGTTGAAGTAATTTATTAGTTTAAGATAAATTTATATGTGAAGTGAATGATAAAATATAAAAGATAAAAAAAAAATATATAAAGAAAAATAATAATATAAAGATTGAATCATGCGTTATTTTGTGGAAATCCATTGTATAGGTATATGAAACTGTGGAAAACATGTCGCAGCACATATTTCTCCAGAGTTTCATTGATAAAATATATAAGGTATTTTATATTTTAATATTCACTTTACTATGTACATTAGAGAAGGCAATTAAGTTACTTACATTTTATCATATTTTTTAAGAGACAAATTACGATTGTTTTTTTAATTATACAAGTCAAAACAACCAATTAATTTATAAACACTCAATGCAAATAAAATTGCGTTTGAAACAACTTTATTAAACTTCATAAATTTCATAATACATCTCTATCAAAAACCCATAAACGCAGTGAAATATGGCCTCCGCTCGCGTCGTAAGTGATACAAATAAAGACCTAAAAGGCAGGTCGTGTATTTCAAATCCACTAACGCGTCTACGTAATTTATTGCCCAGTTTATTACCAAGAAAGCACAAATGTACGTATTACATGAAATAAATTTCACCAGAGACAAGAAAACTAATATCCCGTGTAATCCACTGAGGAATTCTTTGGATATTTCTATGGAATCAAAAAGTGTTATTGCCAAGCTTGCGTCAGTACTGATGATAAAAATATGAGTTACTAGCTGTGCCTGCGACTTCGTCCGCGTGGAATAGTTGTTTTGGGCATCATATTTTTTTTGCAAATAACCTCTTTAGCTTTATAAATTATAGCTGTTACCCACGACTTGAACCGTTTTCGCAGCGCATGCAACGGAAACCCTCAAAGATAAATAATTTTCCCCGTTTTTTCCACATTTTCCATTGTTTCTACGCTCCTATAAGTTGCAGCGTGATGTTATATAGCCAAAAGCCTTCCTCGATAAATGGTCTATTCAACACAAAAATATTTTTTCAATTCGCTCCAGTAGTTCCTGAGATTAGCGCGTTCAAACAAACAAACTCTTCAGCTTTATAATATTAGTATAGATGACGTTGAGGATATTTGGATTTGTTTTTTTTTTTTATTTTGGCGGGGTTTTTTGCGGCAGAAAGTTATCATCCATATCGTAGACGTGTTATAATTTTTAATAATAACAGTGCTGCTGTAAAGGAACAAGGTTTACTGTTGTTTGCTATTTATTTAATTGAACCAAACCAAAAATGCGCATGAATAAAAGCTTCTAAAAATGAGTCACAATAGCCTTAAGGATAAAAACGACCAAAGCACAATGTCAATTAGAAATTATTAAGCCAATTATAATTCAATAAGGATATAATTTGACATTTAATAAAAAAGGTTTTCGGCAACAAAATTCCATGAAGAGGTAAAAAAAGATGGAAACAATTTTATGGTTAAGAAAGGGCAATGTTGTCAGGATATACATTTTTCCTTATTAATAAAACCTTTGCATAAAAGTTGTAGTACTTAGAAATTTCAATTTTAAATTGATATCGTAAATATTATTATTTAGATATTATATAACACACGGTTCCACATGTCACCCATTATTTAAACCCTATAATTAAATAGCAAGTAAGCATGTTATAAAGGATAAAATCTTAAATCCAGTGAGAGTTTGTGACCGTTGCTGTAAAGGCATGCAACATATTTTACGACGGCTTGACTAGTGGGACTTACAAAACAATATTATTTTAGCTAATCATAAATGACCTAAACGCTTTGGTCAACCAAGAAACATACTGTTGATTGAATATTTATTAATAGACCAAAACTATGCAAAAAAAATAACACAGAATAGGCTTACGTTTGACTACAGCCCATTATAAGACTATTATGTTAGTACCACTGTAGTCTTAGATGTTCACTTTCCAAGAAGAAACCTCTTTATATTTTTGTAGCATATAAATACAAACGCCACTTTCAAAGTCTAAACAAAAGAAACAAGCGCAAACCACCACACTTGTATTCACCACATTTTCTAATTAGCACGCAATTCCATACGCAATCCCATATCCGCATTTCAAAAAGACAAAAGCAACATGATAACGAGGTTTGCAAACCCATGCATACAAAACTACATACACGTCGCCAGTTCATAGGCAGGCGTGGAATTAAACAAAAGTACAGTAACTGTTGAAATTAGCGAATATAACTGAGGTTTAGTTAACCAGTGCTTTTACGTGGCAATGTACACAGGTAGTTGTTAAAATCTACTGCTGTATTTTATTTAAATGACTCCTCTGATCTCGCTGTACGTTTTTTTTAGGTACTTATTTTTTAAGACACGTACACGCACGTATAAGCATAATTAGTATTTAAATTATTTTAAGACATTATGATATGTCTAAGTAGTCGTGTAAAATGTAAAAGAAATTTTCTACAATCTTTTCATACATGAACATTGAACATAAACATGAATACAACTTCATATCAAAGTAATCAAAGTATTTAAAGATAACATATTAATTGATAAGGCATGCTGCTACGTATATGTAAGATCACTGACTAAAAACTTTTTGATACTACAACTTCTGAAAAAACCCAGAAAAGTATAAGCAATTCCAAGCAAAAAATCAGTCGATCAGTGTGACCAACGCGGTGATATTTTTATATGAAAATCAAGAAAAATAATTACACGAAAAATAATAGTTGAGTTCTGTTTTTAACCCATATTGTCAATCCATGCAAAACCAAGTACACAAAATAAATATTATTACTTTTCACCAGGATTTTCTTTACCAAGAATTTACCAGCACAATTCCTGCAGATGTTTTATTCCCGCTGCGATAATATTCGTTCGATCATTAACATAAAACGCATGGCTGCTGAACCCACATTCGATTCTAGAGGAAATGTCTTTCAACCACAAAGCCAGCTGGTATTTTATGACGGCCTTATGACCAGAAATTCCTGGTGCGGGCGAGAATTAACTGATCTGAAATGGCAGATTAGAAAAGCAAGGAAAGCTTAGTATTGTTTGGGGAAGGATTTGGAAGAATGCTTTTGTATGTGACAGTGCTTTTGAAATAAGTGTTTGAGTAATATAAATGTATTATTTGTTTTATGACCTAAGGTTTATGTCGTTAACGAAAAAAGGCACTTTTATTCTTGAATTTACAAAGCAGGGCTTTTTCTATTACTTTGAATATCAACTGTTTTTTTTTCTTAGAAAATTAAAATTGGTAAGGATAAAATCAATTTAAATGTGTGTTTTATGTAATACGAATAAAGTACTTAGCATTTTGTAACTAATGAAGTATTAAGTTAATACGTTAACATCCTTACATTTAATTCAACATCGAAAATAAATTGTTTATTTTAAAGTACTTCCCATTCAAAGCGATTATTACCTAAACACAACCAACACCAGTGGCACTGAATCATATTTTATTAACCTCTGAATATACAAACACAGCACCAAACCGCCGAAATGCCATTAACAATACCTGTGTTAGTGCAATAGCTACTACCACTTAGCACAATTACTGGCTCTAGAAATAGAACGTCAAGTCAAATAAACAACAGAAATTTCCAAAAATTACTGTAGTATTTTTTTTACGAGTATATAAATTGACTTGGGGCACTTTGCGGTTACACCCACGTTAAGTGTTAATCCAAAGTCTTATTTATTTATAACATAAGTACCTACAAGTCTTAATTACCTTCATACCAAATTTAAGTCAGCCGTTTAAAAGTGAAGAGGTAACAAAATTTTGCATTTATAATGATAGTGCGATCTCTAATAAGAAAGTAAATTAGTGCTGGTAGGGAAAGCAGTTTGTAATTATAGTTAATCACATAAATATTGAAATGATAGTGATACAGATTCATTTATTTGCAAATTATTTAACTTATTTCATGGGTCGGGTGACACGTCCCGGCTGTTTGTCTAGTACGGCAGTCATTAAGCCATGTCAGAGTCCCATAGGGCGGCTTGATAAACTCTCTACACCAGAGTTAGCGACTCTCATTCGATAAGAATGAGTTTGCAAGATGTAGTTGTGTTACATAGCGGTAGGTGATATTAAATGAAATATTAGTATCATACATGTCAACCATTACTGGTGTGCAAATTAGACGTAATATAAAACTAAACTGTTTTACAATTGGTTGTACAATAAGTATTTTTCATTCTTTATTATTGGTATTGTACCTGCAGCAAGTACAATACTAGTAAAATCTATACTTTATAATATTATAAAGCTAAAGAGTTTGTTTGTTTGTTTGTTTGAACGTGCTAATCTCACGAACTACTGGTGCGAATTGAAAAAATCTTTTTGTGTTGAATAGACCATTTATCGAGGAAGGCTTTAGGCTATATAACATCACGCTGCAACTAATAGGAGCGAAGAAATAATGGAAAATGTGGAAAAAATGGGAAAAATTATTCATTTTTGAGGGCTTTCGTTGCGTGCGCTGCGAAAACGGTTCAAGTCGTGGGTAACAGCTATTATTTATAAAGCTGAAGAGGTTGTTTGCAAAAATTAATATGATCCCCAAAATAACTTTACAATTCTACGCGGACGAAGTCGCGGGCACAGCTATTAGAAAATATATACAAACATATAACTTTTCTGGTGTGTCTAATAGGAAGCTTCATATTATATGCATACGGTATGCACTATGCACACAACTGCATAGGATAGACCATCCATATAGACGTAGTATTGCAGAGCTATTACCCTAACCACTAATGAAACATTAATCATATACAATCAGGGTTGTCTGTGTGTTTGTTTGTATATATTTGGTCGGTGTTTCTAGAGAACTACGTTTAGGACTACATTATTACTACACAATTGTTTCGAACTATATATAAACCTAAGTTTTTACTAACTGCAATAAACGCAGCACTGTATTATCTAAAAACTACAAATATTTTTTATTACAACATGTACCATACACAAAGTAATAAAACGAATAAAATACATTTATCACGAAACACACAACATAAAAACATAGTAACGAGATAAATAAATTCATGTTTCGTGTCAAAGTCATTTTCAAAGAAAGATCTTATTCCATCCTTATTTAACCGTCTTCAAAAACTAAGGAGATTATGAACGTTTCTTATTTTTGTAAGATTGGATTGAACATTAATATTTACTGGTAAATCACCAATCAATATATCAGAAAAGTATAGTATCTTCTTCTTATCGAACGAGAGTGGCCAACTCTGGAGTCGAGAGTTTATTAAGCCGCCTTAAGGGCCTCTTACATAAGTCTAGTATCCAATAAGTAAAATATCTAACTCTACGCGCCACAACCCTATCCTATGCAGGTCGAGATTGTAAGTGAAATTACGGTCATGCATATTTCAAGCAGAGGTTTACGGTGTCGCATCAGCCCACTCTAGATGTGACCTAATAACTGGGTAATGCTCCCAAGCGGGGTAATGCAGCCAGCTTACATGTGCTTTCAAATGCGCCAAGTGATATGAGATTGCTCCTAATGCTTATTGCTTTGAGGATTGAAATAAGGAAGGGGTGGGTTGGGATCTTGTTTTGCATCTTATGTAAAAGTTCTAGTATAGCAAGCATTTTGTATGAGGTTTGATTACAATGATTTTGTGATGATTGTTATAATAAATAGTCAGAAGCTTCATGAGTTGCTTTACTAAAGAGACAGAAATCTATATATCAACCCCCTTTTAACACAATGGTGATTTATTATCTTTAAATTAATAAAAAGTCGCAAAGTACAATTCAACCGTCATTTTGAGTGGCTTGTGAGCCTTCATTTGCTTACCATCACAAAAGAGACAAGGCACTTAGAAGAGGCTTCTTCGAAACAAATTATGCCACACTTCAGAGTATCAAAGTTGCCGTCAAAACAACAACGCAATAATATCTTACTCAGGTTCATTTTTCAAGCTGCAAACTTTCCTTCTTTGTTTACGGAAACGCTAGCTAATTTGTCTTGTCAACCGGAATGATGATCGAAATGACAAATTCGTTGCCCCAAAAGTCGTAAAAGCGAAACGAACATCAATAAAATTCGCGAGACGCAGAAGATTTATAAAATTATCTGAGAGCGATAGACAAAGGGGACGGAGAATCAATATTTCACCAACATTCTTCATCCTGGGGCCTGTGGCCAACGACGTCGAGGGACCTACTTTTGGAACAAAAACTAGAAATTGCCGACATTTTTCTTACAGCCGGTTGGGTCGTATCAATCATGGTATTGTTTTATACGACTGTCCTTTTTGTCACTGATAAGTTTGTCTAGTTCACAGCTAAATCTTTTATTTTACTCACTGACCAAAATGTATGTGTTTTTGTAACATGACGGTTAGATATGAAGAAATTCAGATTGTGTGAAGCGACATATGTACGAGCTATGATAAAAGGTGGACTATGCTAGTAATGAAATTTGCAATCGAAATATACAATTTCAAATAAAAGCAAAATTATTAGTTGGCTTATTCAACGGAATTTGATTTGAAGGATTGCAACGGAAAAGGCAATATTTGTCTGAAATGCACGCAAGTGAAACGCGAGCGCCTATTAGTACCATTATAAGACGAAGGATCAAATTACATTATTTTATCTTATCAATTGATTCCCACTTATTTGTGCCACAGTAGTCCCCAAAACCATTATAAAACTGGAAGAAAAGGATTTGTGGAAGGAGCTTCTAACATTATTTACTCCCCGGATATTAGCAGTCGGCGGTAGATTTACATAAAATGAATGTTATTATTGCGATACAAATTCCTCTCAGTCTGTTTTGTTGGAAGAAAGCGTTTATGTTTATGGAGCCGATTGCATGGTGTCTTATATTTAAAAGAGTGTTAAGAAAATAATATATATGTGATTTTTCATATTATTTATAGTACTACAAGCTTTTAAGAAAAGTTTATAGCCTTATAAACCCCATGATTAAGAGAATTAGCTGTTTTAAAATTTGTTCTGAATTCTTACTATAATGACATCAGAATTATACAAATTTACTAATTATTGTAAATTACATAATACGTGTTATAACTTTAAGTATTTTGTATATTATAATAAATACTTAAAATTATAACACGTATTATGTAATTTGAATGTCTATATAAGCCCAGTGAATCATTACAAACCTCCATTAACAACTTAACAAGTCACAAGATCAAGTACTCCAGCCGACGTTGAGTGACGATGCAATCTATTAGCTGAGAGACACTCATCATAAGGGCTGAGCTCCAATGACCTCGTCAAAATTGCCTCATTTATTTAAAAAATCGCAGGTGCTACTTTTTATGCTCATGGTATCTCATTACTGGCTGTTGTGGGCGACAGATTTATTGTATGCGTTAAAAATCTCACATGTCACCGTGGAGAAACCGTGAATTATGGTGTTGTTATTGTAAGGATTCAACACTTTAAGACTGTACATTACATTAACTATAAAACGAAAAACAATCCACACGTAAAAATAAAAACTTACTACAAAACTTAAATTAAAACTGTATTGCATAATGGTCATTGAAGACATTTTTCATGGAATATGTTGATTTGTATGATACGTTTTTATATGGTTCCTGCCTAAATAATCATTATTTATTTATTCATTTTATTATTTAAGGCTACAAAATTGATAACGTTACATTATGTAAAATTTATTCATTAATTTTACTAAAACAATTCCATATTCTTAAGAGTCATTAATTAGTTAATTTTCTTCCATATTCCATATACTTCAATCGAAACAAATGAATCAACATAATTTCCCTCTATATTTCACACCATAATCAGAGTGCTTAGTACCCACCTAAATCTGTCCAACTCAATAGCAATAAATCCAAAACTCTCCCTCCAAACAGAATAAATATTTACAAAGCCAAGAGAAAATAAGAAATCTTTTCTTATCGGAGATTTACTAAGGTATATTGCATTCCCATGGGGCGGCATTGCCATTCATAAGTGGCCATACTCGTAAAGCAAAGGGGCTTAGGGGGCAAATAGGCAAAACTTTGTGGTTGGTTATATTTTGACCCGAGAGTTATGGTCCTGTGACACCGACATCATACCTTGTAGACGCTTCATTATGGAAAATAAATGTAATTGTGACGAGTCCGTTAGAAAAGTTAACGAGATTCATCCTCCGCGTGCTAATTGTTTCGTGCATTACGGGTGGCGGGTAGAAAATTGCACAGCGCAAAGTTGCTTACTTGAGCCATGTGCTCAGACACGATAGATACGAACTTTTGCAACTTATAATGATGGGGAAAATTGCGGGGAGAAGACGAGTCGGTCGCAGAAAGAAGTCTTGGTTGCGGAACATTCGAGAATGGACCGGGATCAGAAGTGCCGCAGAATTGTTTCGCTTGGCAATGAACAAAATAAAGTATGCAGAGCTGACTGATAGCCTTCACTAGTTGGAGAGCCACCATAAGAAGAAGGTAGGAAATTGACACCAGAGTTGGCCACTTTCATAGAAACTTACTTACTTTTAGAAGTATATACATAAACCATGTTATAAATACGAGTAAACATATATACTTCAGGTAGTCTACACGTCATTCTAACCAAAAATATGAAATGGCGCGTAAAATTGATCTCCAGTAGGTATTATTTTGTTGACAAAATGGTTAGCAGAGCAGTTAGCATTAAGCATATTACACATACATATGTATATAAAAAAAGAACTCGTTGGTAGCAGTTGTCTTTGCTTTTATAATATTGTCAACGGTATTTAATACTTTTGATGACGAAGCTGAGGCAAGCAGATAAGAGACAGCTTACTTTTGTGGTGATGTTTAGGTAATGATCGTAAACTGAAGTATACAACTTGTTCTAGTTATACATGAAAAGTGATAAATAGAACATGGTCCTCTGTTTTCATGTCAAGGGTCAAACGAGACGGTTTCAATGATGATAAATTTTGATGCTGGCTTGCTAGTTTGTTTTAGCAATTTTGTATTCGTGATCCCTTTCGTATGCTAGAAAACTGATTGTAGGTGATTTTGAACCATTTTCAAAACAAAGATTGGTTTTCAATTCAATGGATAATTCCGTTGTTTGATGATTTTTAAATATTTTTATTAAACTACCTACACAGCGCTATCGAAAAGTTTCTCCACAAAAGCAAATGCACCGAAAATTAATTTTGTATTAAAATTGAGATCAAATTTAATATCGAAAATCCTCTTTAACATCTCGCTTAATTTTAGCATAAAAATTCTATTCATATTAAAGCTTATTGTGAGTGTGAAATTGAGCAATTTATTAATTCAAAGTAGACTGAACCTTTAATATTCGCCTTGGGGTATGTAACTAAAGTTTCAGCATAATATTTCTTTTCAGATCTTTGAATCAACCTTTGCTAATGTCGACTTGGGTCAAACACAATGAACGAGAATAAAAATCAAATAAAACTACCTTTCAAATTGAACTCTACTCTCGAAAGGAGATGAAACATAATCGCAGTAGATAAATTCAAATGAAGGTCATGTTTACTTGAAAATTTAATTTTGTTCAACAGTAGAAAATTCTATATTTATTCATTATAAATTATTCATTGAATACCGAAATAATTAATAAGAAACCGTCATCATTATGTTTACTTATAAATTGATAGACCGGCGAGAAATAAGGGGTTACTTTTATATTTATTACGAATAGGTATATTCCTTGCTATCCCTAGGTTCTTACTTACGTACTTCAGGTTTATTCAGTAAATATATTGAATCATCTCCATGCATCACTATAGGTACTATCGGTCAGGTGCAAAATGGCCACCGTTTCAGGACCGCAAGCCCCCTGCGAGCCATAAATACTTCCAGTAAAAATGAAGTCAGTTTTCACTCCACAGCTTAGGTAACAGCAGCAAGCGATGGCTCTTAACTTTGAAATATTAATTTAATTCCAAATTTGTGCATCCCTTGATGCCGGGGAATAAACGAGTTTAGGAGTTGTTATTTCAGTGGTTTGGGTACGGTTGCGGTCGCAATTCTTTGTATGATTCTCTTGAAATATTTGACTATTAGTAAATTAATGTAGTATACACAATGTATACGACTTAGTTACGAGTATAATTATGACCTAAAGCAAACAATGAATAACGAAAACTTGTTAAAAAAAATTACTGTTTACCTACTAAGTTAAGAAGTCAACTATGTACTTCTCTTAATGAAAAAAATCACACAATTCAATCCGCCACAGATGTACAATATGTCACCAGATCAGTGACTCAGTGATCAGAGAATATTTCTTTAACCAATCTTTTCCCGTCGAATAAATATAATTAATATAAAAATTCCGGGATATTGCACACAGCGCCATCTAGCCCCACACTAAGCAAACGCTTGTGTCGTGGGTACTACATAACGGATACAATACTTATATACTTTTTGTAAATACTTACTTTTTATACATAGAAACAACCAGACCCAACACAAAGTAATTACATTTTTTTCAAATTCATAATCACTTGGTGTCATGTGGATTGAATCCGCAACCCTAGGTTAGAAGGCAGAGCCACTACCAACTAAGATAACAGGTCCAATATAATAGTTCTATGATAATAATCAAATCCAATATGACTGTCCCCATGCTAAACTCTCTCTTGATGTTAGTGGCGGGATTTTTCAGTGCAGGGTGTTGAACTAACAAAGTTCTGTTGATATTTGGTTTTCAACTTTGGCATTTCTGTCTGTGCAATATAGATAATGAAAAATTAAATTGTCTTGTTTAGAAGCGAGCGTCTGCTTGGACTCGTAATAAAAACTGTAAACAAGTATGTTTGTCTGTTAATTAAATAAATAACGCTAGAGATTTTAGTTCGGAAAAATCTATACTCTGTAAAATAAATAAATAAATATTCCTGGACATTGCACACAGCGCCATCTAGCCCCACACTAAGCAAACGCTTGTGTCGTGGGCACTAGATAACGGATATAATACTTATATACTTTTCTTTTGTAAATACATACTTATTATACATACTGTTGGGTACCTATTGTAGAAATCTTAGATTGTATATCAGTTACTCTAATATTTCTAGCAAATAAAATAGATAAAAAGTACCCATACCTTGGGCCATACCAATATGTATCCGACTGTAATGACTTTTAGTGGAGGATGGTTTATGCCAGCACATTTATTTAGATGTGTGAAGTTTTCGTTATGATAAATATAAATTGTTGTTTAAGCATAGAAAACATTTGATTGATTTAATTATTCACATTAGAAATTGTGATAAAAATGGTGTAAAATGAAATGTTCTTGGTGCTCTTAATTTTACAGTTAAAATAATCAAAACGGTTCAATGAAAACTAACCTACCTATATAACAATGAAACCGTTACAAAAAAATACACCAACTCAGAAATATGAATATCTAACGCTATACATAATTTGTTTCAAGCAAACTTTTTTATTCTAAAAGCAATATTGCTATCTGATAAAAACTCAACAATTCATGTTATACATTGTACTATAACTAAGATGATATCTGGAACGCTGAAATGAAACCCAGGCGATGTATTGTGGACCGAAAGAAAACAATTTTAGGGAACAATAGCTGGAACAAGTTGTAGATTATTATCTGCTGCAGCTAAGAAACTATGTTAAAACTTATATACTGTGTTGTACAAGATTATGTGATTTTATGTACTATTTAAACGTGTTATTTTACTAAGTACCTATGATACAAGCGTAAGCTTAGTATGGAGCCAGATGGCGCTGTGTGATATGTCCTGAACTATTTATTTATTTATTGTAATATTTAGTTACAAGATGCAGATTGAATTGATGACATCTAATTTGATGTTTTTTTAAATGTGTTTCTCAAAGTTTCAAAATGTTTTTGAGCATCATAATATTTTTTGTGTAGATATTACTCCCAAACAGATCATAAAACCACATTATAAATGCTACTAAACATAATATTTATCAAGAAGCTGCAGAAAGCTGCAGTCCTGAGAAAAAATCTCACTCGAAGTTCATTTAACTATTCGACTTTTTATACTATTTCAACTAGTCTTGCTCATAGCTAAGGATGTGCAAATATAAGTTTACTGGTGGATAAAATTTGTACTACAAAATTCTTACTGATATATTATGATCTTTAATGTAATGTTAGGAAAGTGCTGCCACCAGTTCTTCGCAAAGTTATCTTGCGTGAGCTATATCATAGTAATCTCTAGAGAAAATCGAGAATAAACGAGACAAAATATGCTCCCCCAGCTTGCTTCGGGCACTTACTTGTGATTTGTGAGTGTATGCTTGTGTGAATCGCAATTGCACTTCATAAAAAAAGAAGAAAAACCTTAGTACAATCACGCCGTTTGTGAGAAAATCATGAATATATTCTCCTTGGTCTTTTATGAATGGCAAAAAATTCTTTGCAAAAGGATAACAAGAAAAACCTTATTAAAATGACGAAGTATATATGTGTGAGGATCATGAATATTTTCTTATTGTTTTTTTTTTTTTTAATATGGCTGGTTTGATCGGCTAAAAGAGATACTTATACGAAAAAGAGGTCAATAGAATTGTTTGTCTCAGCGATACCTACACATACTTGGTCTTTAACAAATAAAACAAGTTGAATCTTTTTGTTTTCACTTTTAGTTTCTGAGAAATTCAACAACAGTATAGACATTATTACAAAAATATTTAGAGACACGTGCTTACTTCTAAGCACGTGTCTCTAAATATTTTTGTTACTTTAACAGATCATAATCTAATACAGACTTTGTTAACACAGGACAGGGTATAAGTGTGACTACATATTATTGAGTTAAGATAGCATACATACGGATGGATACGAGTTTTTTTTACTAAATTAACAACAACAAGGAATTTTTGCTTGATTTTTGCGTATTATTATTATTATATTCATTTATTTACAACTATTTTTATTTTTTTTACAATATACTCGTATGTATAAAAAAAAGAAACAAATATCATAAAAAACTTAAAACTAGTGATGCCGCCGGCAACGGGGCAGGACCCAAGCAACCGGTGGTAGAGGCTACAAAGAAAGGAACCTCCGGACAACACGCGCCGTGTCAAGGATTATTATTATTAGGTATATTACGTGCGTATTATTATTATTATTTTTATTTGAATTTTGAATTTGATACTATGTATATTTATTGACTTTTAGTTTTATTTATGCATTGTATAATGATTTAATTTGTACTTTTATATGTTACTATTAGAATCAACTTTATTATTATGATTAGATTATTTATCATTAGAGTAATTCGCTTTAACCGGTTCTAATTGTGAGAATAGATAAATAAATAAAGGAACAAGACAGTTAATCGTTCTTCCATATGCAACCCTTTCAACATTCACACTGAAAGGGTATATGTAAACAAATCGCGGCAAATATCTCCCCAATCTGTAATTAGATGGGTTCAATAAGTGCTGCCATTTACGCTCCCTCTTACGTGTTTGAATCTTTGCATAATTAGAGCACCAAATCCGACGCCAATGCTGAGTGCAAACAAGATTCTGGTGTAATTGCGGAAACGTAAGGAGTAACGATTTTTCTTATTGAGCTTTATCTACTTAAATTAATTTCTACTTATTTTTTATTTTATTTTTAGAGCTAAGTCATGTAATTTTATTATTGTTTAGAAAATACTCATAACATGATATAAAAAGAAGTAGAAGAAGGAAAATGCATGTTGTACCTATTTCGTAAAATAATTATTGTAAATGAACCTGTGTTATATCTACAAAAGAATTAAAGTCTGCTTACTCTAAAACCCAAAAATTCATAACAAAACATAAAGAAGAACGCTAAAGATTATAGCAGACAGAATGCAGAATTGCAAAGTAATCCTCGACTTTACATTCGTTCAATTCCCATACGTTAAGTTAAATCGGTGCCAACAAGCTTGGCGTCGGGAGCCCACCGATGAAATGTAAATCGAATACAATCCTTTTGTTGACGATAATGAGTGGGAAAACGATTCCGTCCCGAAACGGAATAACAGCACCAGAATCACTTGATCTTCATATTCTCTTCTAATTCAAAGATAAGTTTAGAAGAGCTGTGGCTCAACTAACACTGGACGCAGAGCGACTAGAGCTGTTGAAACGGTAGGCCTCGGAACGATAGTTACTGGCACAATTAAGCTAAATGATACGACAGACTTTCCAAACTTGGTATTCGGATGTATCGATTAGGCTGGTTTTGATTCGATTGGAAGTGGACTAAGAATTCGATTTTCGAGTACATAGTATGACAAGAAAAAGCTGTGTATTTTTTAAAATAAATTTTGCAGATACAAAATTCATAACCGGTTTTTAGGATAATTTAGGACACATTTCTTCGGTTTTCAAATTAAAAAGGAAATTATAATACCAAAGTTTTTCATAAAAATACTTATCAGACATTAGACATGTATATTGAATTTTTGAGGTTCTAAAACCCGATATTTAAATTCGTAATACATTTTATATTATAGTTTTACTAGCTAACCGCTTTTAAAATATTCGCAGCTTAAAAAAATACGAGAATGATGTATTATTTATTCCGAGTACTCACAGTGTTGGTTTCATTTACAATACCATAATCGCCTTATGTGTAAATTGTGTAATGTAAAATACTTTTGGTAGCCTTTAATCTACCCAAAGTAGAGAGGATTTGCAAATATGCAGAATTTATATTTTATGAAAGAATTTGATTACTACGTTTGACAAAAAAAATAATAATACCTATGTAGGATTGACTCTTGGAGTACATGTTTTTCACATGAGTTGATTTGTATTCCTTATTTTATGTTCCTACCTTTATTTTTCAAGTTATTAAATTAACTTTAAAAAATAAATTTTAAAATGCTTGTTTACATACACTCGGTTTATTTAATTATATATATCAACTTAATCTTTATTTCTGTTTATAATATCATAACTATTTACAGCTTAATTTAACCCTTTGCGGAAAACCTTAGTATAATACTATCAAATTCAATCTTCCTTATTAACCGTATACAACAATCTTTTACTAAGGACATCACAACCAAACATTCTATGAAAGTTTATTGCCCAACAAAATGATACAAATAGCAGCGAACAAACCATTATCTCGGCAGAAACAAAATTACGTTACTTTTTCGAGGTGCTCGGATGAGTTTGATACTAGGCAATGTTAGCTAGAGACTCCAAAAAAGACGAATGTATCATAAAATGCTGAGGTCAAACGTATTATGCGGCAAAAATATAAACTGCACCAATTATCCATTAACAATGGGATGAACAATCCTTATACATGCCTTAGTAGTTGAATTGAAATTACAAGGACTTTTTAAATCGGAAAGCTTATCGTTTGACCACAATACGCCTGAATTAAAAATGTGGTTATGTATATATATTTATATATATATATATATATATTAAAGTGCTCTTGTTTTAAAGATACGAATTCACTCTATTTCTGAGAACGGGTGGATTTGAATTCGTTGAGAAGTTCCACAGATTAGGCATTGCTATGTTTGTGTTTAATTATTTTTTTACTTTCTTGTGATGTCTATTGGTTGTAATGTTACTTGAGCTCAGCAAATGGCGTCATAAAACTAAATGACGAGATTAAATTATACGCCTCCGTTTTGCTATGGTGACGATTCGCGATGTTTAAGAAAAGCGTTGTTTATTTTTGATAAATGCTGCCCGAGGCAAGATTTTCGAAGAATAGAAGGTATAGTTAATGAAACTGGATGAGATTTACTTTGTCAATGATCTCTTAGTCAATTAAGTGAGGTGAATCATGTTTATTTATTGACCGAGACGCCGACGCAGGGTATAAGATTGCCAGGTGAGAGGTGGGTGTTAGTATCTGAGTGGATATTTTCTCTTTATTTCGTTAACAATTTGAATATGATGTAGTTGAAAAATTTGGTAATTATCATTTGGCTGGTTAGCGTAGAGCCATGAGGCTGAGCAACGTCAGTTCTGAGATATTTTAAGTAAAATGTTGCAATCAAAAAAATACAAGATTTTAAATTTTAAGATGATTGTACGATGAATTATGATTAAAATTGAATATTAGTATTTATGTTACAATGATAATTAAATTAATAAAATTTCGGAGAGCTGTTAGATTTTTTGAGCAAATTTAAAAAAAAAACACTACAAATTTATCGGGTTTCATATATGATCACATTTGATCGATAACCAATTTTTGTATGAAAAATGTAACAAAAGAGCAAACGATTCGTGCAATACTAGTCAATGGTGTAAATTGCCTTTAAAGTAGAATCGATGTTCTCAAAACCCCTCGTAACGAATGCAATTTGTAGAGGTAGAAAGCTATCAACTTAAACCGTGCACTATCTTCAATTCAGAGAAAAAGCAAACTCTTCGAACACTCAATCGTACCTACAAATATAAATTGAGGTTCCGATGCCAAAGGAACGGTTAAGTGCAATCCGGCAATTTCGACATCAACCCGTATTAAATTTATTTTTATTTATCTGCGGCGCTGCAACTTATCTTGTTAATAAAAAAGGAAACAGACACTTTTCAAATTGAATTTACATATTGAGATAGCTTGTTTGGATTACGTTGCTGTGAAAGTTTTCTGCGGCTTATTACAAAACTAATAAGTGCCCGCGGCTTCGCTCGCATTAAGACGTAAAACTTGCATCCCCTATTTCTCCCCTTTAAAGTGGCATTTCCAAAAATCCTTTAATAGCGGATGCCAACTTCATAACATCTACCTTCATTCCAAATTTCAGCCCAATCCGTCTAATGGTTTGGACTGTGCCTTGATAGATCACCATATCAGTCAGTCAGTCAGTCAGTCACATTTGAGTTTTATATATTTAGATTACATATGTAAATTAGTGAGGAAATATAAGAATACTGTGTATAAATTACTGACCTAGATAGCATTAGTTTTTTCATATAAATCGCAGAAATCGAATTTTAGAATGGTCCTGTACAATTGTATTCTTTTTCTAAATACATATTGCAGAATCCATATTCTGTAAATATCGATTTAAAGAATCATAGCCTTTATAAGTAGCTGGCACAATCGAAATCACATTAAATAAGAAATTTGTAATCCTCCATCAATATTGCTGGTAAATTAAAATAATCTCCAACTATATATCTAATAATATCTTCGTGCCCAACTTTCAATTAAACGCCTGTAACAATCAGCAGTAAGACTCTCTCAGCTATTCCACCCTTTCAGTTCCAAGCAAGTGGAAACATGCAAACGGAGCACAAGTAATCCACTGACCTGGAAATCTTTGAAGTTAGGAAGCTAGCTGGTGATTTTAGTTACTAACTGTGTAACTCAACCTTAAGTAACACGGGTTACACTTATGTTAAACAGTAACAATAAGTAGTTTTTTTGTCTGTTTCAGCTCAGAATTAATGAAAAATAACAAATGATTAGTTTTATCAGATTTTTGGTGGTTTTACGCCTATACATGTATAAAGAAAAACATGTAGCTTTAATGTTAGAAAGTAGCATATATTAAGCTAACACTGTAAAAAAATAATCGATTCAAATAAAAAGAGTTTTTTTTAATTAAAATAAGTAAATTTTTATTACTGAACTAGCTGTGCCTGCGACTTCGTCCGCGTCACGGACGTCACGTTGGACATCATATTTATTTTTGCAAACAACCTCTTCAGCTTTATAAATTAAAGATGTTACCCACGATTTGAACCGTTTTCGCAGCGCACGCAACGGAAGCCCTCAAAGATGAATAATTTTCCCCGTTTTTTCCACATTTTCCATTGTTTCTTCGCTCCTATTAGTTGCAGCGTAATGTTTTATAGCCTAAAGCCTTCCTCGATAAATGGTCTATTGAACACAAAAAGTTTTTTTCAATTCGCACCAGTAGTTCCTGAGATTAGCGCGTTCAAACAAACAAACAAACAAACGCTTCAGCTTTATAATGTTAGTATAGATTTGAATTCATGCAATTCGTTACTTATTAGTTTTTACCTACATAATGCTAATATAGAAATTACAAGGGATTATTGGCATGATTGTATTTAATTAAGTAATATTATATTGTGATAAAGTTATTGGGCACAACCTTACCTTTAGCAAGTCAAACATGCATGAGGCTGGTACAAGATTGAAATAAGTAAACTAACAGAGATGCCCATATCCGATTGTAGTATGAAACCAATTACGGTGGTGATTATGATGAATAAAAACTTGGTATAAAAATTGAATTTTAGCTCTCGTTACTTGAACTAACGCCATCTTCTCTATAAAACACTTCCAACGTAAAGATTAATGACCAGTGGCGTGTCCCAGCTATCTTGCAATCTGCGTGCATCCGCTCTGGAAATAAATAATTATCTCGGGCCAGTATGCAAAGTTAATTAATCTAAATAATAATATCTTTCATGTGAGCTGGAATCGTTGGAGTCCAGTCGTCAAAAAGATTACGCGAGTGAGAGTTGTGCAAACTCGAAGATGGAGGAAGATCACATTGAAGTGGAGAAGCAGGTAATTACATTATTAAATATGTATATAAAAAATAAATTATAACTAATTTATAAAAAAAAATATTAAGTTCATTAAATAAAACCATTTGCATATGTCAATGATCATACATCCCCAATGTGTTAGTGGTACAATTTTTTTTATTCTCTCTACTCGCGTCTTAACAAAATCTTAAACATGACAATGTAAACTTGTTTATGTATATGTTACGGCTAATACCCGAAGTGCGGCTACACATAGTTTTACCCGGTTAGAACTAGGTGTAGCCACTTAGTCTTGGTTAAACCTAGTACGAGCCGATTGTTTTCGGGTAAAACTAGGTCTCAAGTCCTGTTGTAGTGCAAGTGTTGGACTCGAAGTCACTTGTCTGTGACAGAAGGTAGATTAGGTTCGTTAGGTTGCTTTCTACCACGCACATGCGACGACGAGCGAAGCGAGGAGGAGCCAACTTCTTTCAAAACATGTCTCGATTCTAAGTGGCTACACCTAGTTCTAACCGGCTAAAACTAGATGTAGCCGCACTTCGGGTATTAGCCGTAACATACCTTTATACCTATACTCGTAGTTGAAAATTTATTCATCGATACAAAAATTGATTTATTTACTGAACACAATATAAGGTATCATTTGATGGTTTGTTATTATTCAAATCCATGTCCGAAAAAATTTCGTGCAAAATACATTCCGAAATTCATAAAGTTGGCAATGAATCCAAGCCGGGAAATTACTTGCTGGGAGTTTGAGTATAATTCCTCCTCAAGTTTCAACAAAACATTTTCGTGGAAGAATTATTTATCGAAGAAGCCATAGCCTTATTTTCGGAAACGATTAACAATTTTTGAAAATACTGAACAGAGCAAAGATCTAGAGAATTTGAGGTAAAGCTTATTTGAGTGTTTCTAAGAATATTGCTACAACATACATCAGTTTAAACAATTCGGATTTTGTCGTTTCAATAGTTAACATATCGATTTACAGACGCGTGGTTTGCTAATACATGAAATCGAACAAAAGGTGTAAAATTATACTTATCTATTTAGTAACTGTTAAATAAATAGTAACCCTATTTTATATTGCGACTTTTAAAATAGTGGAAAAAATATTTCCATCCAATGTATTGAAATGTAAGTTTTGCTTGCCGTGAGGCAGAATACGTATGTACCTACCATTTAGCATTCCATCTGCTGTTATCTTACAATTTGTGCATATTCGCAAAATAAATGATTTGATTTGATTTGAATATGATATGGACATTTGTAATTTATTTTTTTAAATATATGTAGATCATTGTTGGACATCAAAAAATGTATGTATTGGTGTATTACGTTTTATTTGTATATCTTTTGTTTCCCATTAGAGCAACGTTAGAAGGCGAAGTAGCAACCGCCTGGAGGTCGAAGACCCTCGCGACGAAATAAAGAAGTTCAAAGAAAACCTACTACAATCTGTTGCAACTGGAGAGTAAGTACTATGAAATAATTTTGTAAATTTCGTATCTTAATTATCTTAAAACAAAATTAAAGCTTTTGTCTGTTAAACGTACGCTTGGTTCTCATTTCAGACTCATTCTCAAATAAAAGATACAAAGTGGACCTAGACAAATTGTTCCAAAATATATTACATAACCTTCTAGTCACAATATTTTCCTTTATAGCTGATGATATTTTAAATGAAAAATATTGATCTCCTAAAAAAAACCAAAGCTTTGCTAAAATTATAAAAAGGTATAAGTGAAACAAAGATAGACTAGCACACGAAATCGAGAAAACAACTCTGTTCTGTGGGTTAGCATATAGCCAGTGTCTCCTGCTACGCCCCAATACCTCGGGGCACAAGTAATTTATTTTTGTAAAATTGTAATGGTAAATGAAAAGTTGTGCCCAAGCGTTTTATTAAAATTAAATACAAGTTAATTCTACTTACTAGCTTCATTAAAAAAAACTTGAATCTCCGTAACACTTTGTTATTGTATGTACCTACCTATGTTCAGAAAATATATATAAAAAAAATATGAGTAAGTACTACGCAGTCAGTCACAATTCTAAAATTCAAAATGTCATAACCTTAGAATACAAACGTCACTTAGGAATGTTCAGAAGTAAACTCCGTATTTTAATGAAATTTGTCATAAAGCTTAATCAGTATTGTTAACTCAATCATGATGTTTTGGGATCACAACAACTTACTTTGATGACGTTTTGCTTTCAAGTAAACAGAATCCTCATTACAAAACAACATCCCCTCTCGGAAAGTAAAATCTACAATCCTATAGAACTGAAGAAGAAATTTAGAGCGAAATAATTAATTTAAATGTCAAAATATTCATTGTTCTTTGAAATCCCGTCAACAAAGATAGCGGATATTAAATTTCAAGTATTCAGATCCTGAAAATGAAAGTAAATAAGTAGCTCCTTAAATTACAGATTTAAATTCAGAGATTCTAGTCGTTTCTAAGATAGGACTTATTACAAGTTCCAAATTGTTCAGAGATAATAAAATATTAGATATAATACAATAGCTTCGTAGTCGAAAGAGAAAAGTTTCATCTTGTCTAAATATTGTTACTAAATAGAACGTTTTGCCTTTTAACTACTATCTGCAGAGCTGAAAACAATAACACTTTCCCAGACAGACTTATAACCGTGGGCCAAACTAATAACAAATAATCAGAGCGTATTTAATTCTATTAAATTAATGATTTTAAAATGTTAATATAGTAGGTGCTCAAGTGTGTTTATGATCTGTTGTTAAACAATAAAATAATTGTAAAAAAAAATATTTACTTACAAAGTACTGTAACTTATTAGCTTAACTACATATATACGTATAACTAACTACGTATAAGAACCTCATTTTAAAATAATTTAATTAACGATCCAATACCAATCGCATATCAAAATTAATCAATTCTCACAAAAGCGTTCTAAAACTATCCAATCCTGTGCTCTCCATTTGTTTATCGTTCCCCGCACCAGTATTCATTACAATCTTATTCCGCACACCGAAGGAATTCAAACAGCACTGATTACTTTTATTCCAGCAGTGGTATAACGGAAAGCGGAACGGAAATAGCAATCCCGCCGCGGTCCCGGTCTGCTTCTAGGGCGAGAGAGGCTCTCTGTATACCGCCCAATGTACAGGCAGAGATGGATGAGAATAAAATCTTTGAACTTAAAGAGGTATGGACGGATAATGTCAGGCATCTGAACAATAGGTATTCTGAAGCAATTCCCGCACAAACTAACATTGTGACCCGAGGTGCATGCCTGTACTGGATTAGATCGGCTTGTAATCAAAATTGTAGCGATCCAGTAACATAAGTGCTACGTAAATAAGTATAAGCTGGTATAAGTACAAATAATTATAAGTGACTAGCTGCTCTGCCCGGCTTCGCACGGTCACACACGTTATATACTTAAAAACCGTCCTCTTAACATTAACATTAACTATCTGTTAAAAAAAAACTGGTATTAAAATTTCGATTTTTTTTTCCTTCAATTTTTTCTCGCCGTAAAAACCATCCTTGAACTTCAACGAACATTAAAATTTGAAGAATTGGCCAAATTGGTCCAGGCGTTGTTGAGTTATGCGCTTACCAACACATTTTGCGATTCATTTTTATATACTCGTATAAGAAGATAGAAAAAATACATTAAAAATATATACATACTACTATGATTAATTGGTTTTAGCAGAAAAAAATAATCATGGAGTCATTGTTTTTATTTAATTTTGACTTTGCGAATTAAAGTAAAGACATCTAGTCTAGTGAAACCTCTGTTCGCTATTCTTCTTATACTTCAAAGTAACTCTAGTACAAACAAAAACTGAAAGTATATTTATATATTATTTTATATGTACTTGTATGTACCTACCCTACTCTATGTACTATCAACAGATAGGTACACAAAGTAGATTGTGCTATTTTTCTTTAGTTCGTGCGGTTCTTTGTTGTGACATATGATAACTTTCTTTATTTTATTCTGAATAAAACACGCAAGAATGATTAATGTAACAATGACACGTCTAGTCTATTTTGTGGTTCTGGCTTTATACACGATAGAAATGATTATTTTGACTTTGCGGTTTAAGCAGACAGATGGATGCCTAAACTTTATGACTAGATTTTATTAATGGAATTTCAGTTTTTTTAATTGGATATATATTATTAATTCACAGTTGATAAATTATTCAAAAATTATGAACATTGTGTGAATTCCAATGATTAAGTTTTTTTAGAGTAAAAAAACTAAATAGTAGTAAAAACTTGGCTGGATTCACCATAAAAGCTATAGTAAAAAAAAGTCTCCAGAATATATGATTTCAGGCTTTTCTCCTGTTTGACATGGATGGAGACGGCTGCATCGACTACAACGACCTGCGAGCCACACTCGTCAGTCTGGGAGACAAGGTGGATGAAAACGTTGTGCGGAACATGATGGCTGAGGTATATTATAATATTATGAGAATATCTCTCTTTGAGTCGTATTTCCTCATGACTGAGGGTCGTGACTCCCCCGCAGAATTAATTCGCTAGGGGAGTTTTCTTGGGCAGATACATCGTGGTCGGCGCCCAGGTCCTTCCACGGAAGACACCATGTCCTCGGATATTGTGGTCCTCAATCCTCAAACATGTCGGTTTCCTCACGATGTTTTCTTTCACCGCTAAGCGAGTGCAAAATCCACACTTAACTTCAAAATAAAGTCATTGGTGTAGGGCCGGATTCGAACCAGGGTGCATCTGTATGAAAAGTAGACACTGGAACCGCTGAGCCACACTCACTTTTTTAGTTTTTATGAGAATATAAAAAATCAAAATAATTTGATGTATGTAACTAATACATAACCGTGGCTTTACGCGCGCTGTTTTGTGATAAAAATAAGCCTATGTCATTTTATGGCATTGTTGTTATTACCATTCCAAAATACGTGATTCTTTCGATAGGTCAAAATCGACAATCAAACATGCTCTTCAAATGCTTTTTGGTCTTCTCTAAATAATTTAAACTAAGTTGAATAACTTTTTTATAATATGTGATAAGATTATGTGAAGTTGTTTGTTCACCTTGATATATGTACCTACTTATTGTATGGCAGATTCCACGTAAATACAACATTAGTAATGTCACAATCACCGTGACTTCACCCAATTTCATACAATACCAGTACTATTTACTGCTAAAACTATTTACCAAAATAAATTACTAATACATTAAACCACAGGTTTTCCACAGTGTACCAATAAACAAGAGCATCAATACAATATGGTCCGCCACTAAACCTATCAGGCCGGTGTCAGATAACTGTGCCAGCTGGCTAATTGTCTATGCGACCGGAATTTATGGCTGCCTTGCGATGCTCTTATATTGGTTACTGAAGTTATATATTATTATTTATACCAGATAGTTATGTAAATAAGGTGAAGGCGAGTGTGGCTCAGCTGTGCCAGTGTCTGCTTTTCATCCAGACGCACCCTGGTTCGAATCCGGCCCTACACCAATCACTTGTATTTTCAAGTTATGTGTAGATCTGCACTCGCTTAGTGGTGAAGGAAAACATCGTGAGGAAACCGACATATTTGCGGACCACAATATCCGAGGACATGTGTCTTCCGTGGAAGGACCTGGGCACCCACCCGATGTATCTGCCCAAGAGAACTCCCCGAACGAATTAATTCTGCGGGGGAGTCACGACCCTCAGTCATGAGGAAATACGACTTAGAGAGAGAGTAAATAAGGTTAAGATCAAGAATAAGATTCCTACTGATACTAAAACAGTGTGTTAGTTACTTCTTCTCGTTCAAACGACAGAATCGATTTGGATGAAATTTGAATGGGAAGTAGAGTAGACAGGATCAACACATATAGCCTATTTTTTACCTTAGTCATACGAATTTACTTTATCTCAGGTAAACGTGGGTAACACCACGGGATGGTACTAGTTCATAATAATGTTTGTTTTGCAATTTGTAACTATTATTAAATAAAATACATTCGAAACACGTAAACAACATTATGCGAATTACACGTGAGTCAAAACCGTTTAGTTACATAATTTACGAATACTGTTGCTCAAACTGTGAAATGGGACAAGACGAAAAGAGTTCATAATAATTAGATTCTGTGCTGTGCAAGTAATGTTTTATTCCAATATCAAATCTAATGCTTTATTCATCGGACCTAGTCATTTCAAAGTTCTCAATTCTCAAACTGAAGGTGTGATTGTTACCTAAAATTCTCTAGGAATTCGCATAGCGTTCCCACGCTAGATTTTCTGTCAGTGATATCTCTCAGACAAATCTGAGTGCTTATCTGACACGGCCTATCACAATTTTGTACCCAAACAAATTTTAGGCAAATGCGGAATATGTTTGACGTGTGAGGAAAATATTTCGAGAATTTCCAAGGAGTAAATTGAGTGGAATGTAGGGTGGCGGTTTTGAGATAAATGTATCATAGTTACTTATCTTATTGTGTTCTACGAGTAGTATTATACTATCAGTACTGTATATACGTTTACTCACTAAGCTATGTATTTTCACAGGCATATTGGTTAAATTTGATGGTTTAATTTTCAGGTTTATATTTGATATGTGTTTTTTTTTTAAGGAATAGAATTAATTCTTTTTTAAAGGTTTTTCTTCTTCTATCATGTTTAGGAAGCTACATTTGAAGTACCTACATACCTATCATCTTTATATCTTTTATGTTTCAGGCCCCAAATCCATTGGACTTTGATGGATTTGTGAACCTCCTTGGATACAGAACTCTAGAGCTAGACTCGGAAGAGACGTTGGTGGCGGCATTATCACGCTGGGACAAAGATAACTCTGGATATATCTCTGAAGAAAGGTAACTATTTATTAGATATATATTTTATTTGCCAACTACAACTGATAAATTTTCTAAAGCAATCATAAATAAATCATAAATCTACTCCTGATTACTTTCTTTGCCGTATGTATATTGTTTAGCACTGAAGTGACACACGAATTCATGATTATTCAAATCCAATTTACACTTGATTTAGACTTTAGAAAAACCCAAGTTTTACTGTCAATTCTAGATTTACATTTTTACGGTATCACAAAAGAAATTTATTAGGTTGCGCCTAAAACTTAGTAACAAACGAGAACTTAACTCTGGCAGCTTATAGATTGCAACTTGATGGTTTGACGTAGAACGGAAACATTTATCCGTGATTGATCGGCGCTGGCTGCGGACGAGCCGAGCCTCAGAACTAAGTGAAGTCACTTCAGCTTATATCAGGATTATCCGGGAGTAGATTGATAACAGAATTTGATAAAGTTCTCATACCTCTGTGTTTTTTTGTTAATCTATGAACCTTCTGTTACCTGTGAACTAACCTTCTGGTATCTTTAAACGTATGCAAAGATTGAATTCTTATTAACAATGTTTAGGCAGTGTACTTTGAAATGTAGATCATTGTTAGAAAAAATACGTAATAGTTAGAAAAGAGTTTATTATATAGAGAGTATATAGAGAGAGCAGTCAGATAATTACACACTATCATTAGCTGCAATGTGTACTAACAAACAAATGTTGTAACTTAGTTATATGGTTTTTGATGACCAATAAATAAATATTTTTATTATTATATTATTAAATGTTAATCATGATATAGGTACAAGTGGTGCCACCTATATTCAATAGAACAACAATCCTTAAGCCCTGCCAAAGCTCCTAAACGCACTTCAAAAACTGTCGACATCAGAGTTGCCCAACCAATGATAGATAGATATCATTTATTAACGTAGAGAATCACAACAAACATAATATTATAATAATAATATGAATTGGCATCAATCATGTCTCGTCAAACGATGATATAATTTTAAGTTAAAAATGCAATGCTTTACTGATGATTAACTTTCCTTACATTTCCAGTTTAATCTAGCCTACAAAATAACACCACATAATGTTCATAATGAAACGTACATATCTCTAGCTCAAAATTCATTTTAATCCATCAACTTCGTACTAAATTCCTTCAACATCCGTGTGGTTTTTAATAAATAATGAATTAGTTCCTAATTCCAGTGTATTAATTAATTCAGTTCCACTCGTGTGTAAGTTGAGATTAGTAGCTTTGGAACTTAGAACTGAGCAACTCGCGTAATCCGTCTGTTGTGTACTGTGGGAATAGTATGGGCAATATGATTCATATATGTTTCACAGAACAGCTGACTATAAAATTCACTGTTCCTCTGTTCTTGACGTACGAAATCCTGGAAAGATAGCCTATATTCGGTTGGTTAAGCTGGGTGTCAAATTATATTATTTTCCGCGGCTGACTTTGCAAAACTGTCTTAGATGTGTAAATCTAAAAAAATAAAATTATCTCATATTTTAACAGAAAAACAGATCGGCAGATCTGATTTATTTACTGACTAGTAAGTTAAGAGTTAAAGTTATACATATATATATAATATATATCAAGATTCGATATTTATTGTCTAATTCATCCGATTTATTTCTTCATAAGCGATAAGCTGTCAATGATAAATATTTTTTGGGACAATTATTCTGTTCTCATAGAAGCTCAAAATTTGAATATCAACGTAATCGTGCTAACCCTCTAACGCGTGTTTCATTACGCATTTGAGTTTGAGTTTAACATTGCTAAATGTTTAATTTGCTAATGAGAACACTACACTGTTATGAGTAGTTGTGAACACGATTATAATCAACATTACAGATGATGGTGTTAAATATTGATGTATTAATTCTATAACCTTACAAAGGTGATGAATAAAAAATTAGATTAACTGTATAGGTATACAGTTAAAGGTTTATTTGATTTGCTTTCTCGCAAAAACATCATTAAGTTTAGCTAAAATTTTCTTCCTTCAATTTTAATAGTGCCACATGTTATTTTATTATCATTTAAAGTAAGTTCAATGTACTTATGTAAGTAAACAATGTAAATATAGTAGTTACTACGGCAACATAAGCACTAGACATTCAATTTATATTATCAATGCAATGATAAAGAATGTTGTAATTTGTAACCAATGCAAATCTATTCTACAAAGATTTGTCAGATACTCCAGTTGTACATCAAAATAAACAGAACATGCAAATGAGCAATCCAACAAATCATGCTCAAATCTCGTAGGAAGTAAACACAAGTAAATCAACATTGTATTACATTTTCATGTCACATAACGTGGTCATTTAGACAGAAACATATCTTCTTTGATTTAAAGCTCTTTGGGAACCATCCAAACAACGATACTTTACCTAATAGACGCGCAATAACGATACCAACTCCTAAATAATATAATAACCGATTGTCAAAAAATAAGGATAAATAACATAATTAAAGCAAAAAAATTTAAATACTGTAAGAGTAAAAACAACAGGCTATATCAAAATGATGTACGCCGGAATTTTTAGATAACTGACAAATTGTATATTGCACACATGACTACCAGTTTGAGGAGCATTTTTTACCGACTTCCAAAAAAAAAGAGGTTATCAAGTCTTCAGAAAGTTTTTTTTGTGGATATGTTACGCGATTACTCCGTTGTTTATCAACCGATTTCAAAAATTCTTTTTTTATTCGATGAGGATAGTTTTCAAAATGGTCCCATAAAAATTGTTTTTCATTCGGTTCAGTACTTTTTGAGAAAAAACCTATAAACCAACAAATTGATAAAGTTTATGCAAACAAATTTTACCCATATTTCCAAAAGTACTACTCGGATTTTGATACAGATTTCTGTAATCTGTTGAGGTTTAATGGGTGCATTTTTATAGCTATGTATTACGATGACAACTCACCTGGGGGCGCTGCTGTATAAACTATATCTTCTAAATTATCAGCCCGATTTTGATGCGGTTTTCTCTGATAGGCTTTGATTTGTTTAGCGAATGAATTTTGTGTTTTAGTTTTTTTTTATAGGCTTAGATATGTTCAGTAACGTTACAATAGAGTTGAAGTCGGTTTTTGCTTTTGTTTAAAATAATTATTTAAAGACAACCTGTAAAATGCCGGAGGTGAATTTAGTATGCTCTGTAGAAATTCCCTGCTTGATATTTACTTAAAACAAACATTAAATAAATTTTACAAATGCAATTCATCTACAAGTGTTGCATTAACCATGGTTTTTTTTTTTTTTTTTTTATTTATTAACCATGGATACGTGAGATTTGTAAATAAACAAAAAAATAAAGTGTATATCATAGGTGTATATGGTTTATGATGTCTATGCTTAAAAATTTTGCGGAGTAATGTAAATGAAACATTGGAGGAAACATTAAGCATGCACTAATTGGTCGCTCTGTTAATTTTAGTGCGGGAAGTTATGAGATTTGCGCTATAGGTGGCGTGGCAAGATTTATGCAGATTAATAGGTTTAGATTAGTGTCTGTTCATTGTATATAATATAACAAGTACGGTTTTTTAAGTAAGTATTTTGGTAAGAAAGGTTATATCTCCCACTAAATTGGGGGTGCATGAACCATGCCAAAGCTACCTAAGGTTCCTTGGTTCATGAATTTGCAACCATTTGGATATGTTTTTTTTTTCTTACCAAATACATTTTCGTTCATAATGAAAAAAATGTCAGCCACTATTGGTCAGATATAAAATATCTCCACATTAAAAAAAAACATAAAATAATATCTAGTTACTAATCTTTATATTTTACGGTTACAGGAAATGGAAATAGGATTTCTGGCCCACATCAAAGAGTAAAGTAATTTCTTTGTCCTCCCTTTGAGATAAGTCATGGGCTCCACATAAATCCTTTACCTGGACATATTATATTCTGGCAATTTTACCTGCCAAAAGACCTGAGTAATATGCAGATGCGATAAGATGTGTGTAAGAAATCTTATTACCAGTATTTATTTACAAAATACTTGAAATATAAAAAAAAAAAAAAACAGTAAATTTTGGACACTACTATTGTATAATAATATAAAAATAGTCAGGGATATAACAAAATTAATCAAATCCAAGGATTTCCACCAGGACACAAAATTAGAGGCATCCAAATAAAACTAAAAAAAATAATATTTATTATCATTCTTATAAAGTTTTATATCTAATCAAAATAAATTGCAATCGCCTGACTGATTCCGCCATTAATTTCGGAAATGACTTGCCGTGTCCAAGTCATTTGAGAGATAAATTTGTATTAAAATAATAAATTACATTTGAAAACTCACTGCCTCAATGAAATAAGGATTATTAGTATTCAGTGAACGTTTCTATTTTATTCTCGAGATATGTGTCTAAGTAAATATTCATAGTTGGAAAGATACAAATCGAAATAGGTACATATATCTACATCTACGTTTAATTTTATAGTCATAGTAGATGTCTGGTGATAAATGGGAATAAGAGGTAATTTAAATTTATTTAAACATGTCACAATTCAATATGTTTAAAAAATTAAATTACCTCTTATTCCCATTTATTGTAATTCTAAAGTGACATTTGAAGTATTTTATTGTAATAATCAACTGAGTATATCTGAAATAAAGGCTATTTTTATTTTATTTTATTTTATTTAGATGTCTGGTGAAACTACACATGCAAATCACGAATTTTTAATCTGTTTTCTATATATCTACTCGTATTTACTATGTAGTGAAACACACAGCTATATTGCTAATCACGTAATTTTTTTTTAAACTTTTATTTCCAGAATCCGCCACGATCTCATGACCTGGGGTGACAAGTTCACAGAAAAAGAAGCTGACTACGCTCTGGACGAGGCTCCGACCATCGTGAGAGATGGCAACACTCTTATTGATTACATACGATTCTGCAGAACACTTTCCGGATTGCGGAAACCAAATAAAGCTTAATAAATCAGTTGTTGGTGCATACAGTTTTTAGATTTTGTATATATGACATTTGTTTCAAATCATCATCATCATCAGCCTAATGAGACCTACTGCAGGGTATAAAACTCCTCCCTCTCACGCCAATGTTTCGCGCTGTTTTATTTCAAATAGAAAAATAAAATGATATCTCGAAAATTATTTATCAAAACTGCTGCAGTGTTTAAACCACTATTGAATAAATTGTAATAGCTTTTCAAATACAGACTACGTTTTAAATTTAAACGCTGATTAAAATGAATAAAATTAATTGCTCAATGAATCGAGTTTTAATTACTGACCATGGATAATTAAAAACCACAAATCTCTTAGGTATAAATAACGTTAATTTTCATGTTAATGGCATCATTAACATTGCGAAATGATGCAAAAGTCAATGAAGAGAGATGACAATATATTATAATTATGATTTTTGTTTATTAATAGACCATAATTAATTTCAATTTATATAATAAATGAAGTAATGCTTTATAGATATCAAAAAATATCGACCGATTTTGTGATAAATGAGTAAAATAAAATCCGACTTCAGCCGATAATATTCAAAAGGCTGTATAATTTTTTGCTATTTAAGTACCCTCATTTATTATGAAGAATTGTCTTGAGCAGAGATTTTGCTAAACTTAGGCAATATTCTACAAATTTCAATATCTTAATGGATAGTCATCCAATCCCGCGAATTGAAACCAAAGTTTTGACAGTTACTTGTGTTCAGTTATCAATAAGCCTGTGAAACAGCCTTCGCGAATAGATTTAGTAAATTACTAACTTTAGATATCAGATATTTTGAAGGATAAATTAAGTTAATTGAATTATTTTAATAAACTAACAAGTTTTTTTTCTATAATCTGAATGTATTTAGTTTTTGCATGGGTTTAACTAGATTCCGTGACTTAGGACTATTAGAGTCATAGCGTAGGACCACAAATATTAAAACGTAAATCTTTCACTTATCCATCCAATGTGGCTATATTTATGTACTCACAATTTAAAAAATAAAGTTAAGGATCCCTGATTGTCCTGAGGATGCCTCGTGGAGAGGCGAAACACGTGTGGACGAGAATATCTTGCCGAAGGAGAACTACAAAACTTGAAGACACAAGGTTCGGTGTGGGTAAGAGCTTAAGAATCACGAAGGCTACTTTGGTTAGGAGAAGAGGTGTGGCGATGGTTTATAGAGGAACACACCTAAAACCACCAAGTTTGCTGTTTGGAGCAGTCGCAGCGGAAAAACACTACGTATTTTTCTAGAGTTTCATTTCAAAGCAAACCATTTACTTATTTAGGTGTACTCACTCATTATGTTCCTTATAGATGTCGAAGTCCGTGAAGACAAGCTCGACGATCTCGTGCGGCGCGGCTCGGAAGGTGTAGAGCAGGCAGGCGGGGCGCGGGGGGTAGGCGCGCGGGTAGTCCGGCGAGCTGAACGTGCCGCGCTCCGAGCCGTACGTAGACGTGAACCGGATGCACGAACAACCTGTAGGAAAATCATATTGTATACATGTGTCATACTAGTGGGTGCTCGTGGCTTCGCTCGCATTAAGAAGTAAAACTTGCATCCCCTATTTCACCCCTTTCAAAGTGGCATTTCCAAAAATCCTTTCTTAGCGGATGCCTACGTCATAACATCTACCTTCGTTTCAAATTTCAGCCGACTCCGACTCCGATAGATCACTATATTAGTCAGTCAGTCACCTTTTAGTTTTATATATTTAGATTCATATTATTTCATTTATCTTACACTGAACAGTCCTAAGTTTTACCTATCAGGTCACTTGAAGTAATAGGTACCTGTATGAGTAAAATATTGTGGTCCTAGGTGGAAAATGGAATGAACGAATGGAACTGACTCTTAAGGCTGCCGGAACTCACTGTTAGATGCTAGGCAAAATAACATATCTGAGGATGGTTACTTATTTACTTTATTGTGAGATCATGCTTTCTGGTTCCTGTCTGACCTTGCAACTTTAGACTAATGACAGTAAATATTTTTACCTGTCATTTGTATAATTATAATAACCCCTGTTCCCCGCGGAATATAACCTTGCGATCTTCAGAGCGAGAGTGAATCGGCTCTTACTGGGTAAGCACGTTCCATTGCTTACCATCAGGCGAATTACGGTCAAGGAAACCTATTCATTGTATAAAAAAGGCAGAAATAGATTTCTTCTCAATAGTTTGGTTACATTCTTAATCAAGCGGTTCTGAAAGCATTAGTTAGAGGGGGTTTTCTTGGATAGATTGTGGTGGGCGCCCGGATCCTGCAACGGAAGATATATGTCCTTGGATTTTGTGGTTCTTGAAACATATCGATTCATTCATGATGTTGTAAATAAACGGTTTCGATAAGATAACGTTGCACTATGAAAGACACGACAATGGTACAATAACATGCTAATTCTATACATATGTATATGGAAAGTTTTGATGATATCGGTATGAGTTATGTATCAAGGGACATTGTTGTAGGAAACTTAGTCGATTTGAATTCAAATAGCTAAGATAGAATGCTCACGCAATTAAGTAACTTATTGGTTTTTACAACTATTCTTTACATTTTACTACAAATACAAATGTAAATACAAATACAATGAATATTATACTACTTCTATAGAGCAACACTCTACATTATTAGAAGTTCGAGTAGGTATTAGTAAACCTTTCGCTTAACACAATTAACCGTTAAGCCTTCGAGAAAAGAAAGCCCTAATAATTAGAAAAGTACAGAAGCGTGCCGCAAATCGTGCCACGTAAATTGGGGTAATTCACGGGAGTAGGTGGTGGGCCATAGAGCTGGTAGAAAACAGACAATGTATACAAAAAACAATTTCTTTACAAAAATCAAGCGTGCTACATAACAACAGGCAGGCTATATATAGTCAAACAAAAGCCTATTTATTGTTAAAAGATTCTACTAAAAATATTCAGTCTTCGGTAATACTCTATATTTATAGTATTTTGGCTTAGTATGGGGCTAGATGGCGCTGTGAACAGTGTTCCGGATAATTATTTACACCAATCTTCATTTATTTAGTTAAAAATATTTTTAAACAATTAGGTACTGCAAAGCAGGAGAAAGAATTTTTCTAAATTGGATCATAACTTTCATTGTAATAGTCAAGCGTAAGTGTATTCTCGTTACTACATATATACTTTTCCAAATCTCAAGAAGTCCTCTGACGATGTTTTAGCGACTACTGTATTTAACTGCAAATAACTCTACGTATGTGATTTCAAGAACGGAACAAATTGTCACGTGACCATCCAACATCTAATAATTTCTCCCGGTACCTGGTACTGATAATATGTTCCAATATCAATCAGACAAAATGACTACTTACTAAATTTTCTTGCTTTATTTAGATCAGATAGTTTCCCAACTAACATTTTGGTAATAAGAATTGGTGATAAAAGAGTTCTTCAAAAGTGATTTCGGCAAACCAAAGTCATACACAGGTTTTAGCGATTGGTGTTAGAGCACGCTCTAACCCCCCACTACCCCTCGATTGGGCCCCATTTTTTAGCGCTACAAGTAATAAAATTGGTCATAATTTTCACTATTTTAACACTGAACGTTACATAATAGTTATAGAATGGCGTCAGTTGTGACTTATTTCTTGTATATATATTGGTGGTACAATATAAATCTTGCCAACTAAAGCACCTTAAAGTTTGTACTATGGTTATAATAAAAACTATTAGTGGTAAACAAGTTCTTAAGTCTGTTGGTATATTTTTTATAGTAACAGAGTAGTTCTTTTTTAGGTTCATTTATATCTTGGACATGCTTTATGCATTGATTTGGTATTAATAAGCAACTCAGGGCTATAGGACGTAAAATTTCTCTATAGTTTTGCATACAATGACTTTATTTTTTTCTTTTAATTTGTGTTATCGTTTCAATATGACGGCGAAACATGGAAGTGAATGTAAATAACAAGTTTGTCTAATAACTCGGTAAGCCAAGTTTGATTTCTTCTATTTACGCCTAAAAGTTATTGCGAGGGTTTCTTTATTGAGAGAATCATGTATGTTTTGCATCTCAATTTTGCAGGGCCTTGAAAATAAGTGGTATTTTAAGTAAAAATAATTTTTATTTTATCATGCGGGGTATACAATCAATCTACATTTAGATAAGAACGGGCTATTGGCTATGTCTTTTGTAGTAGATGTGTATTTCTTGTAAATATAATGTGTTTTAAGTAACGTATCACGTAAAAAATGCGTTTTATTTTAGTTTATTCTTAAATTACTTTTAGGTTATGTTTGAATTATCATGGCGTCTATTTCTTATTACCCTTGTTTCTTATTGTTACTATTTGTCAACGATGAGTGCTAGATAGGTTGTAGTTAACACTATTGTAGCACTTGTTATACCAGAAAAGAGTTTTTAAGGTAATAAGGAGCATAAGGTTGAAGTGTTTGTTTTCACTGTGGTGCGACTTGGATGTAAAGGTAGTAGTATTTTAGGGTTACGTTTTTCAATAGATAAAACCCTTTCACCAAGAAAAAGGAATAAAAACGTAAGATTGAGATCAAAAGCTGAAGATTTTTTAATAAAATCAGTAAGATTGCATATTCAGCAAGTGTTTCTTAGTGTCGCTAGTATTTTTATAAATGAATTTATTGGGATACATAGCAAAATTTATTCTGAATTATTTTATCTCAGAAATAACTACCTATATCATATTATTTAAGTTATACATGTAAACAAATAATTAAAATACTTATGCTAATTATAATAAAAGTAAATTAACAAAGAATTAATACTTACTTACGTAATTTTTAATGTTTTTACAGACTTCTCGCTGCATATCGTAAACCTAGCTACGTCCTTCAAGAAATGATTCTACATACTGACACAGAAGATGATACCACACATTCAGCTACTACTTCTAAGCAGTATATTAATCAGTCATCTATTAGGTACTTACTTACCAACTTTCAAAAAATAAAACTGTACGGAACCTTGATGAAATTCCGGCACTTGGTCGAAATTTTGAAGTTAGAGACACTATACATTTATAAAAGTAATATATCATGTTTTATGATTTCAAGTGAAATAAAAGTTACAATGTTTACCTAAATTGTATTTTCATATTGCTTAGAATAACATAAGAGTAAATCTGAACACCGTTGTAACGATCAGGGCTTTAAAATAACTCCATAATACCAATTACTATCATATATAGCGGTCTGTGATTACTAAATTAAATTGCAGTAAATAAGTTCCAATTACTTCCTTTATACAAATTTAGGTGATATTTTTTTTTGTTAACTATTTTCAAGAGCTTTTGTCTTTAGAAAGAGTTATCAGAAAATATAATATAACTTTAAGTGCTTTGCGTTACTTGAATTTATATAAGAGTAGGTGCTATGGCGGTTGCGACTATAACCTTTATACATTCTCAAGTAATATTACGCTTCTAGCCAAGTTAAGCGGTATAAAACTTTTACTTAGCACTCTTTAAAAACAGTTGGAAATAATAGAAACCTTACTATTACTCAAAGTACTTATAGTTACTTGAAGTTACAATACCTAGCGTTACTGTGGTTCAACATAACTCTTTTATAATTCCTTAAGTCATAATATGTCTTCTTGTTACTGTTACTCATCTTGATGAGTTATTTAGTAATTTTCATGACCATTAAAGCAACAAAGGTTTTACTCTACACTTTAATATACCCGTTAAACCAATACAGACGATAAAAGTGGTGAATATTAGCGCCAAAATGTTGGTTGGGTTGTGATCAAGAGCAAAACTATTTGCCCAGGTATAAATAAGACAACGAGCGAGTGTGGCTCAACGGCTCCAGTGTCTGCTTTTCATCCAGGCGCACCCTGGTTCGAATCCGGCCCTACACCAATGACTTGTATTTTCAAGTTAAGTGTGGATTTGCACTCGCTTAACGGTGAAGGTAAACATCGTGAGGAAACCGACATGTTTGAGGACCACAATATCCGAGGACATGTGTCTTCCGTGGAAGGACCTGGGCGCCCACCACGATTTATCTGCCCAAGAAAACTCCCCGAACGAATTAATTCTGCGGGGGAGTCACGACCCTCAGTCAATGAGGAAATTCGACTCAAAAGAGAAATAAGACAACGAGTAATAAGTTAGTATATTCCCGTACTTTTACGACACCTCCTCGCAGTATATATCTGGTTAGAGGTGATAAATTATTCCGCGGAATCGATTGCTCCCTCCGGGTAAAAGTAATTATGTGGACTATGTTCAAACGCTTGTATTGCCTATAAATAGAGTAGTTTAAACCGTGTATCACATGTTTCTTGAATGGTAATAGGTTTTTTAGTAAAAGGAATATTGGCTCGCTTTTATTGTAGCATCGAATTCTACAGGGCTATATAAACACATCAGTATCACCACTGGCTGATATCATATTATTTAAAACACGCAAGTCGAAAATTTCACAAAATAATAAATTATAAACAAAAATACACACATTTCGTCTAAATATTATGATTTTTTTTTCTTTAGAGATCTGTTTTTATTCCAAATTCACAAAAGTCTTTAAACACAAGTTGTTGCATAAAATATTAGCTACTTAATTCTATAAAGCCACTAGTGTTTCGATATTGCCCTTTTTAACTAAATCTATTATTAACACAACGTTAAGCACCGCCTATTTAAGATTCTGTCCATCCAAAGGTTGCCAGGAAGAAATCGCCTAAGGCGTTAAGGCCGCCCAATGTACATTAAATTAGTTTTTAAATTTCTTTCATTATGTAATTTCTTTGGTGTGCAATAAAGACATATCTTATCTTATCTTAACGTTAAAATCAATCAGAGTAATAACCAAACAGTCTCAACTCATCACTTAAACCTTAAATTGAATAAACTATTCACCAGAAGATGCTATCAAGAGCAATTTTCATTAAGTTAGTTAGCTTCAGTTAGTGAATTACTCTTAGCTACCATCTCAATCGAACTATTCCAATTTAAACTACCACTAAACGCTCGGGGAGTGTCATTTTGTGATTATTTGATAACTATTTGCTACTTTTTATAATTATGTTATTAATTTAATTAATTTTTAGGAAATATCCGCACTTTTGAAGTTAAGAAAGATGCGTCCAAATTAATGTAATGAAAACCACGAGAATTGCTTGGACAGAGCTACGATTTATTACAAAAGATAGCTATTTAAATATTGAATGTTCAGTTTTATAAATTTTTCATTGCATATAGGTACTTTACTAATACTTTATGATAAATGAATATCTGTGAATATTTGACTAAAGATTTTAGGTAAGGTTTTTTACTATACCTTACTCTTGAATTGCGGGAAATCTTGACATTTACCTGAAGTTGCTTGACTAGATTATTACATAATCAAAAATCTTTATTTACTACAACTAACTTAAAATTCATAACAAAACCCATCCGGATTTAATATTGAAATCATTCTTCATAAGTATAGCAGACGGTGATAGATACAATAATTTTTTGCTATTGCAGTAAAGTTTTTATAAATATGAATATTTCAAAGTGAATATTCAGAAGCTTCTGGAATCATGTCCGATAAATAAATCATTTGCCCAAAACTGGTACAAAGTTGAATTAGATGGAGGTAATTTCTCGATAGGAGACCGGATTGCTTCACAGATTATAAAATGGCAGAACGGAACAGATATGGAAATTATGAGTTATAAAGTAATTTTTTGAATGTTTTACGATGGTTCCAATAGACATAATTATTTAACATCATTTATATTAAACTTTCATTATTAAATTTAGTCACAATGTGAATTGGTTAAGTTATTATCTCTTACGCTTCGATTATTAAAAACATAGCAAACACTGTGCTAAAATTGAAAAATAGCAAAAGAAATAAGTCACAACAATATTTTTTTCTTTTTATTGATCCTAAATAAAGATGTGCACGAAAACTCTATAAATATTTTCATTATGCATTAATATCATCATCATCATCATCATCGGGTGCCATCTTCATAAAGAAGTTTGGAGGTCAATTGATATACCTTTGGAAAACTATATTAGATACGGCTCATCAATATCTACATACCTCCTTCAAATCATTTCTATTCCTAAGTTTCCTCTACCCAGTCGTTAGTTGGAGTGAAGCGGTGTCCGGAAATTAGTAGCGCTTCGCCGGACACCGGCCGGCCGGACGGACGCCGAGATAACGGACCGGACTCGGACCGCTACACAAATTAATTTTATATCTAATTCCCACTAAAATTGGCCTAACTATTACTTAAATTGGATGGTCTTGAGTTTGACCCACGTGACGGATAAGGATAAATTATGCATGACCAAAAAATCTTTTGCAATTTGTTAAATAGCTATGTTTATAAAACATATTTTGCAATCATTTTTGGTGATTTATTTGCTGCTTTATGCAACACTAGGTTGTGGAACTCCCTGCCTGACTCTCTGTTCCCCACGCACTATAATTCAGCGATCTTCAAAGCGAGAGTGAATCGGTTCTTATCGGGTAAGTACGCTCCATCTTAGGCCATAGCCTTTGCTTGCTATCAGGTAAACTATGGCCAAGAGCAAAGCCGTTCAAGTTAAAAAAAAAAAAAACACACAATTGCAAACTACAGCAGAAGGCAGATGTGGTAGCTTTAATTTCTATGTACCATGTAAGGTTTTGCAATAAATATGTTTATGTCTTATTACTTGAGTATAGTGTATTAAAAATCGTATATCAGTAATTTTGTAATCTTACTCAACAGGAAAAGAAAATTATCAATAAAACTAAATATACTTTTAGTCATTTCCACAGAAAACAATTGTAACGTTAGACTCCATCCACTCGACAAGAAAAATACATGATATCTTTTTGTTCGAGATGCATAACTAGACACGTCTCGGCCATTAAGCAAAGATTTCCGATCACGCCACGCCAGAACCATTAACAACGCCTAGGTATCTGCAAAGAATTGACGAAATATGTCTTTTCTCCTTAAGCATTACTTTATACAGCAATATGGTAAAAACTTAGATGTATATTGTACTTGTAAGTAAATATATAAAAAGATAGCATAGTTATTATTATATGTATGTTTGATTTCAAATTCCTTTACATATGTGCGTGCGCTTAAGGAATTGAATTGAAATAAAAATAGCAAAACTGCAAAACCGACCAAAACACAATTACATGAGATTTACTTATCCGGCCGGTCGAGGTACTGAAAGATTTTTCAAGAAAATGCTTTATTAAACTCTATTTTCAGGTACTAAATGTTATTTTTGTGTAAAATATATGTACATTCTTAGGAATTTTTTCATCATTTTTTAAACTTTTTGTTTGATGACTTGTTGTATGATGCTTTCAGCTTCGCTAAGGACAATTGCAGATGAAAGAACATCATAAAGAAAAAAACTAGTATCACGTGGATTCATGACCCTCAATAATGAGGATTACGACACAAGAGAGGGAGATATTAGTAAAAGACATGCCACAATAAAACATCTCTTAGCTTAAATAGAAAGTAACATCAACCAATTGAGACGCTTAGTAGGTACAGCGATATCATATTCGTGTTCCCATTGTATACGATCCTACATCCATTTCTTATATTAATGCTGACATTTGATTTTGTGGTACGATCTCGTTATTTTGTATCTTATTTTGCATATTGTAATCTTATTTGATGTAATATATAGGTCGTCTAGACATTTTTGCAGGTAAAGAGGTATTTTTCTGGTATAAGAGTATTATTTACTTGCAAAACACACTACTTTTACTGCCAATCATGATGATAAAAATGTATATTGTTTATTGAAGTTGCTTACCTAGTGTTATTTTCATTCTAATGTGAAATAATTAATTGTTCTACTAATTTTTATAAAGCTTATAGTGCTTTTATTGTTCAGATATTTGATTTTTGGTAGTCAAATTGAAAAAGTTATTAGTTCTACTAATTTTGATAAAGCTTCTTAAAACTTTCCCAATTTATAATTTAACTTATCAAAGCACGGTAACAGAAATTAATTTTGTAACTTCAGAATCAGATTATAATAAGTGGCTCTGTGTGAAATCAAATTAAGAACTTTATATGATAATTTTTTTTAATCTAATTTAAATTTCTACTCATTACTTTTTTGTTGAAAGGATATCTTAAATGAAACAAAGCTGTCATTATATGAAAACAACTTGTTAATTTTCTGTATTTTCTTATGGAGCCATAATTTTATCTAAATTCTGGTATTAATTTTTCCATATATTTTCATTTAGCGCCCAGTTTACATAAGAAAAAAATCCCGTAAATGACCTCACACACTATAAGCAGTTATCAAATGACGTCTTCCAGTTTCTATCTTCTATTGTCTTTTTTCTTGAATACCTTTTCATCTAGCCTTTCTTGAATGCTAGCGTTAACTCATACAAACGAGTTAACGAGCACGTATTTCACACGTGACATTTAAGCTAGCTTGTGTTAGCAAAACAAAGATTCCTTCAAGGAGAAATTATCCTTTGCGTACAAACGTCTCAAACAATTTGGCTCCATAATTATTTGTCTGTTTTAATTAGACTTGACTCTGTTGGCTGCGGTCATTTCTTTTATCTGGCATGCTTCCACGGCCATCTGAAATTCAAATTTGCTGTTTTTTTGCGCTGATGTAAGTGAACAAATGTTGAGCTTAAATAAGATTTGTAAAAAGCTTTTTAAATTAACAACGTTTTTAAAACTGTAAGATGTAGATGTATAGGTATTACGAATTAAAAGTTTACCGATATTCAGTTAATTGAAATTTAATAGTCTAAAGGTAAAATGTATTTCACCTAAGCTGTTACTTCAATGACTTAATTAACAAAAGATTTCTAAGAGTTCTCTCGATCACCCGTAAGTCAATAATTACGAATATACATGAGAGTAGGTATTAGCGATACACATGGAAATTGATGCAAAGATTAATTAAGGACTTAATTAGAATTCCACGTATCCATGCTTTGCTCAATTAATTACCGAATAATTAATATTAAACAAGTCTACGATGTAATAATCTATAAACAATGAGATATTTACTTTATAGTACGAATAGTCACGAATGTTTAGTACTTTAATTGTCATTATAAATTGGTAACAATCGGAAGAACCCTGAGCTCCGCGACACTGGGAATCCTACAGCGGCAGCCAGAGAGCATGTCATTAAAAAAAATTTTTAGAATAAGACAATGAAATTGTGAAATTGTAATAATTGCCATTATTATTTGAATCAATAAATTATTATTATTATTAGTAACGTAATTATTACTGTGGGTAAATAGAAAACAAATGTGGTCTTCTACATCATTTTAAAGCTTATATTATTCGAAGTCAATAAGTAAGTTAATTCGATTGCATATTCTAGTTAAGTCCAATTCAATTATTTTTCAAATGATTTTACTGAAAAATCAATGATTTTATTTATATTTTTAAAAACACAACCGTACAACATCTTGTATGAAATATATTTTGGTCTATTTTGTTAAAAGATAACAAATATTAATCTGTTAAATATATGTATATATCTTATAATTTGTTATTTCAATTGAAAGTTTTTTTTTTTGTATCATCCGTGTATATTACACCAGAACAAAAGTTTTAACATCACACAACAACATGAAGCTATAATCATTTGTTTACAAAAAAACCCGAGATAATTTGCACACAAACAGCAATCCGCGTCGATAATTTGTATATCTCTCGCAAACACAACTTGACCTTTCCCCAGCCAGTTTTATCTAGAGTTGAACATCATTTGCCGGCTTCATTTACCGGTACAATTTCGGCGTGACAACATGAGATTCGTTCCTCTATTACTCTTAATTATTCAGTGGAGTGACGCAAGAGTCACGTCGAGTGAGACGGATGTAGTGCCCCATGTGAATACTAACGTGAAGGAAAGAGAGCCATTAAATTATCCTTGCGTTTTTCGGAGTTTGCAAGCAAGTGACCCGTATCCATCTGTGGTGTTGAGATGGCAGAGTAAAGTGGTGAGGCTGACTTGGGATGAGTCTGGACATGTTGTTTTGGACCGAGACTACAAACAGCCGACTCTATCGTTCTCCTATCCGTCTTCGGGAGGACTGTCAGGCGATGGAGGAGCCGCTATTACAACCAGTAAACCCTTCTCCGATGCACCGGTTGTACCAGATAACTATTCGTTTGCGGATATGACGGAATGGTTCGCCAAAACCTGTGACAAACCTACATTACAAATTAAAACCTACATTAGATTGTAATCAACTAAATATAACTTTTATTGATAAAATTTTTAACATCATACAATTGTTTTTTAATTATATTATATAAATTAAGTCCCTTTGAAGTAGGTGTTGATAATGTAATAGTAAAATCACGTTTTTTTTTTAAATTTGATGTTGTAATACAGTTTTAACAAACAAGCATATAAATTATCGTTCAGCCACAACAAAAAAACAGCACCTAATTCTTGCATTTCGTGTTACGTGTCTCAATATACATCTATTTTTATTTCAATTACCTTTATCCTACCACCTATAGCAACTATATCCCGTTCCATACATTCCCACCACTAAATTTTCTCCGTACCCTACAAAGCAATGCATTCGTGTTGCGGTTTCCATTACTGGTAAGTAATGTATACTGGCATCGTGGCCACAGAATCCTTAAACAAACTTAGATCACTAATCTTGTACAAGCCATTTTATGGGTAGGATTAGTGGAGGTAAATCTCAACAGTTTTCCTGTGAACTACCATAGCTACCATCAAAACAGATTAGGTTTCAGCATTTTTAATGTTGTCTGTTTACTTAAACGCCGAACGAATCATCATGATTTTTGGTATACAGGTAGAATGAGCTCCATAGTACCTAGTCATAGGCTATGATATAATGAGGGCGAAGCCGCGGGCGTCCACCAGTATATAATATCGTTATAAGTTACCAGGATTGAATTTGAAGTACGAGTATCATCTTAAATGTATATGATTTGGTATATGTAACTACAACCTGGCTAATTTATATCATACTAGCTGTGCCAGCGACTTCGTCCGCGTGGAATAGTTATTTTGGGCATCATATTTATATTTGCAAACCCCCTCTTCAGCTTTATAAATTATAGCTGTTACCCATGAGTTGAACCGTTTTCGCAGCGCACGCAACGGAAGCCCTCAAAGATGAATAATTTTCCCCGTTTTTTTCCACATTTTCCATTGTTTCTTCGCGCCTATTAATTGCAGCGTGATGTTATATAGCCTAAAGCCTTCCTCGATAAATGGTCTATTCAGCACAAAAATATTTTTTCAATTCGTACCAGCAGTTCCTGAGATAAGCGCGTTCAAACAAACAAACAAACAAACAAACTCTTCAGCTTTATAATATTAGTATAGATGTAGCTTTAGTCAATGAGGCTAGACTAAATAATACTTTCTTTGGGTATTTACGAATGTAATTTTTCTTCGTTACGGTCTCATTTACGAGAATGCTCTGAATTTGTTTTAGATAATCAATAAACATAACAAGTATGTACATGCACATGATTATAAAAATGATGAATTAGGAATTTTAGTAACCCTCTTACTTTCAGGAATTTCGCAATCAGTTTTGATTTCGATAATTAATGATAGTGATAATCCATGTCGCTACTTTAATTTTGGTTAATAGTAGTTTCCAGAACGACTTACCAATCTGTTATAGATAAGACGTAACCTTATGAAACTTAATTTAATTCCTGCAGCCCCATTTCACCATCGTACGAGTAGGGGTTCGGCAAGGAGGCACCGTTATACAGTTGAGGTTCCAAAGACTCGCACCAAGCGCTTTGCTTCGACTTTCATCGTGCGAACAGCCCAACTGTGGAACTCCTTGCCCGAATCTCTATTCCCCTTGAACTATAATTTGTCGGTCTTCAAGACGAGAGTAAACCGGTTTCTTCTAGGCAAGCGCGCTACATCGTAGACTATAACGTTGCTTACCATCAGGCAAGTTGTAGTCAAGCGTAAGACTATATCATGTAAAAAAAAAAAAAAAAACTTCGAACATATTGTTATCAATATAAATGAGTTATGTAATAAACAAAAGTTCACTGATCTACGACATATTAAGGTATAGAGCTTCTTGTGATTTAAACAATACAGACTTACTTGGTATCTTTGTATAAACTTCCATAAAAAATAACTTCAAGTATGTCCCAATCTATACATTTAATAATGCTGTACTCGAGTAACAAAAGTATGAACAATGAAGATTATGAAAAAAAAATGTTAGGAGATACCTAGAATTGATATGAATCAGAACACGTTTCAACAAATGTAGAGGAGTTAGTGCTTGGCTACAAACATATTTAGACAGCTTAAGTTTATTTCAGGTATTTACAACAATAAAACAGTTTAACTAGTCGCTCAATCTAAACGTCTCAACTAACTTGTGATTAATCACCCCCAATTACGAGTAAGCACTTGCCCTTAAGTTCGCCAATTAAGTAGCTATAAGACAGAACACGTAAATAACTAAAGCAATACCACCTATATTGTTCTAAGTAGCACAGAGTTTGCCCTTAAGGGTGGTTGTGCTCTTAAGGGTGGTATTGTCTGTGGCCAACAAACGTTCAAAGTTTGCCCATAAACGAAACTCGTGCTTTAGATTGGGATATTTATTGCTGAGGCCGAGTGTAAATACTTTAACTTGAATTACTATCATCACGGTAAGTCTCGTTTGATGAAGGTTGGGATTTCAGGCATAGTGTGCTGTGTAGAAGACACAGAAAACTATGCCTGAAAGAACTATCACGATATTCTACTTAGAGTAAACATTATTTGATCTGTGCCTAAACGGTATCATAATATTGTGTATGGACTGATGTAGGCTTTGTTTTTCAGGTCCTACCAATTTATTAATAGTCGAGTCATATATGAGAGAAATGATCTAATAATATAATTTTCTTATTCAGGCGACATACAGTTAGTGTCATAATAAACACCCCGGAAAATTAAGAATTAAGTCTATACAAGTTGTGATACTAAGCGAAGGTAAAGACAATATCTCCTGGGACCAAAATCTACGCGACGAATTAAAAGGTTCATTACTAAAGTTGCCAACGTCTTGGGAACCATTGAGATGTCGCATGTGGTAACAAATTATTACGAGGCTTCATTTAATTTGCCGGCTTTTGAGTTTCTTAATTGGGTTTCGGGACATTATCACGAACAAAATCGTGATAATCTTTTCCACGTCAAATATTCTAAAAAGCGTGTGAGCATTAAAAGGATTAGGGGCCTGTTTTATGCATTCTGCTTTTATGTTGCTCCTACAAGAGAAAAATGCGAGGCTCAGCGCGTCGTCTGTTTACGACAGTCATAATTTAATATAGATGAAAACATCCACTCGGGGTTTATTATTTCATAAAATATGACAGCTGGCGATGCTAAAAATATAATCCGTAATGTAGGGGCTTGGTGGTGAGTAAGTAATCCGAGAGTGTTCCGCCATTTTGTGACCTGTAACCCCCGTGTCACGTCGCCGGGTGGGATGTAGACAGTCGAGTTTAATATTCAATTAGGGACCGTTTGGTCATTTATCCAGCTGACTTGACGCTTCAAGATGTCACTACAGCTAGATGTTGAGGCTAGTTTTTGGTTACTATTAGCATGTTTTTATGTTTTAATTTTTGGACTTAGTACCTTCTAAGAAGTTTGGAGAAATATTTATGTATTTATTTATGTATTTGTTTATATATGTTTTTAAATTTCTTTTTATTATGTAATTTCTTTGGTGTGCATTAAAGACATATCTTATCTTATCTTATGATGAAATTATTTGTCAAGAGACAGACAATGGTATCAAGACAGTGTGACAAAAATGGCGCAAAAACGGTGATCTGATGATCACCATAATATAGCCGAAGAAAGTCAACAATACCTTGCTCTTTGTCATTACGAATACTTGCAGGGCATCATAAAAATAAATAAATGATAAACTATGCACACTAAAGTATGTTAAACTTTTAACATTTCCTCAATACTTGCACATAAGTCGAAGTCAAAGCAATAAATTCATGTTTCTGATACAAATGCTGGTACTTGGCTCTCCTCCAGTCTAGGCTATATCTGTCGACTCCCCGCGGAGTCTCACCGATAAAGTATGTAATGGACACCGCGTTCATAATTTACGTTGTTTGTGAGCGGGGTAACTGTGTAAAAATTTTGCATTCATTTGTTTGTTTAAGTGGCTGAAGGTATACGTGTGGACGTTATAATGCCGTAGGTATGGCTAGAGCCCAGATAATGGATGATACGAGGTTTGATTTGACGTTGTGAATTTCAGACACATCAAAAAATCAACCTTAATCATCATCAACTAATAAATTACTGATGAGTTTTGTCACTTAATGGCTTACGTGAGTTTTGTTTAATTCAACTTAATTTGAAAGTAAAGTTTGTTGTTAACTTTGCTGTTCTTTGAGGTTTCTACAGAAATACTGTAATATGTAAATATTGTCGCATAAAGTGGAATAGTCTACCTTACAATACAAAATAAGAGAATAAAGAGATCTCATCTCAGAAGGCTCATCGATGGTGGTAGTCACGACCCTCAGATATGAGGAATACGACGCAAGGAGGAAGGACAATACAATGTATGTATTAGCAGAATTAATTTAAAAAAATGCTCGCTAAATTTAAGGTTAAGCGTGCCTAGTATGGGGCTAAAAAGCAGTGTTTTAAATGTAGTACATTATTTATTTCTAAGTCCAGCTACTTCTCTATCTATCTATCTTTAGCGCTCTGGAAGAGAACTAGCTCTCGCAACACAGGGAATCCTAGAGCGAGAACTAGAGACCTCAAACTTACTTGAAAATGATAATGTCGCTGAATAGTACTTAATGTTTTTGTCCATCGCTATGACAAATAGATACCCTATTGTAAGCTGTTAAATAAAATAAGTTTACTAACAATAATATAAGCCTACTAACATACATTTTAATCCCTTTTTAATCCAGCTACAGCTCAATAAATACAGTTGTAAAATAATATCTTTATAAAGCCAACAAAGCTTCAAAAAGAGTGCAGGGGATTGTATTTCAACCAGAAAAGAGCAACTTATTTAGCCTACGCATCAGAGAGCACTTTCAGTTATTACTTAAAGGATTTAGTACCGAGAGCTCTTTAGGAATGGTTTTATTCGTAGATGAAATTTTGGATAGTTATGTACCTATACTTTTGTATTGTCAATAAACATTAAATGTGCAGAGACTTTGTAATCCGTGAGCAGTTTTGAAAAACAATTAAGATTAGTTTTGTACCCAAAATCGTTACAAAATTAAAAAATATATATTGCTTATGAAGGAATTTTATAAAAAGTAATAACATACTTTTTATCTTTCATTATGGTTTTTTGAAATAATACATTTGACGAACAATTCTATCTCTATCCCTTCCTTTTAGAATTTACTTTGCCCTATGGTAACAAATAAGAACGACAGGTGTATTTGCAAGCCATTGACATATTATTACTCAAGGTGCTATAAATTTTACGGGCCACTGGCTTCCAACATGGGACCCTTAACTTCCTAATTGGGTTCATCGACTGTAGAAACGTCCAAACTTTTTACAATATCTTTAGAACCTTCATACTTTTGTGATACGAGGGTGCCCTTTTACGTAATAACATTCGGTCCAGTACCTAAAGAATGTTATAAAATTGTATTGGTTCTTTATATCTGACCCTTAGTTCATTATGTTTCTGGTAAAACAAAGCAGGGAGGTACCGAATTGGGTCTTGATCCTTGTATTAAATTTTACTTTTCGTTTTATTAATTTTGCTGCTCGAGTTTGGGAGGTAAAGATCTCTGCCTATATAAACATAAAAACAGGTTAGAAAATAAACGAAGTTTATTACTACATTGCTACATAATATATATCACATAGAACGTAAGTACATATTATATTGTAATATATAAAGTGGAGTTTAAATTCACGCTAATCAATGATGATTGTCATTACTGGTGTAGGTGTAGACGTTCAATCAAGTACCTACATTGATTGTCATCGGTCGAAGGTAACCATGCAATAACCCTGAGAATAACACACAAACCTGTAGATTATACCTACATTTGGTGTATCTCAGTCCCCCATTAAACGCTCTCACCATTTCGCCAGGACCATTTCATTAAATTAAATCGTAAACCAGCCCTTTAATCGATGTCCTTCTATTAGTTAATGCGATTCTCAGTTGTAAAATAATCTCGCAAGACATTTGAATTCGTTAATGACGCTTATCCTCACTTTTATTCCCTTTTTATTGCCAGTAAACTGAAGAGTGCCTATTTTAGACCAAAAACACTTTCGTTCATTACGAGTGCCGTTTTATGTAGATGGATATTCTGGCCATTTTTGGCCCTTTTTCAGCATTACTTTTCAATTGTCCCCGTAATTTGTTAGTGAAAACTGGCAATTAGCTCGAGCAACTCAGTTTGAGTGTTTTGGGCCAATAACGAGGAAATACTGTTATTTTTCTTGGAGCCACCAATTAAACTGCCAGAAATATATTTTCAGGGGACGAAAAATACGGAGTTTCCTGCTATGAAAGGGCTATAAGTTATTTGTGAATTAATTTCCTTTTTCTGTATAACTTTGGTGGCATTTTAGTAATATTAATTATTATTTAATTACCTTAAGTAGCTATAATGAAATCTTATATGAAATTGTCATTTGATTAATTTACTTTGTTATGTTTCTTTATTTACAAAATAATTAAATCTAACTACATGTTACTATTATCATTGTGCATTCTAAATTAGTCTTTTGTTTTTATTTATAGTTAAAATCCAAACAGATGCTAAATAAAATCGAAAAAAACATACGTTCAAAGTTACAAAAAGGTTTCCCATGTTTCTACAATACAATTACGTTTCGGTACTCGCATCAACGTAAGATGCTACAATTTGCGTATAGTGGGACGGAGATATACAATAATGGAGACGTACATACGGTATTCTGTCACTAGAGTCGTATTCTGGGGGTTGTGATTCCCCCGCAGCCCCCGCAGAATTATTTTTTTAAAGTTCTGTTGGGCAGATACATAGGTAGTGGTGGGCACCCCGATCCTTCCACAGAAGACATATGTCCTTAGATATTGTATGTGTTACCTCACGATGTTTTCCTTTACCGCTAAGCGAGTGCAAATGCACACATAGGTAACTTGAAAATATAAGCATTGGTGTAGGGCCAGGTTTGAACCAGTGTGCGTCAGGATGAAAAGCAGACGCTGAATCCGCCGAGCCCCACTCGCTTATATAGAGTCATAGAGTTGATAGATAAACTATTTATTGATTACACAAATTAAAAAAACCAGTACATAAAACAAATGATATCTAAACTAGTACCACAAGCAGCGGCCTTATCACTGAAAGCGATCTTTTCCAGGTCATCTATAGCTGGAGAGAAATAAGCATAAAGGAAAAAGAAGATTGCGGTGTACAACAAAAAATAAATAAGAAATATTACTGCTGAACGTTAATAACAAATACAAATACAAATATATGTAATAAGTATACAAAAATATTATATACAATAAATTTACTTAATGATATAATAATATAATATTACAATAGCAGTATAACTACTGCCAGTGTTATAATTATATACAATATACATAATATGTATTTAATATTATAAACTTACAGAAATGTACATTGAAGGGAAGCGAAATAAAATTTATTTGTTTTTTAAAAGAATCAAGTGACTGAGTCTTTTGAATGTTAAGAGGTAAAGAATTCCATAAAGTAATGAACAGTTTGTACAGTAAATGATGAGCCATAGAAAGATTTATTTATATTGTTGACTAGCTGGTGCGCGACTTCGTCTGCGTGGAATAGTTATTACCATAAAAACGGTTCTAGTGAGTTAACATCAAAAGATAGACATATACTGTTGCGGACATTTTGTTAGATCATTTCAAGAGGAATAATTCTTTCATACACATTTTTTTGATTTATTGAACCATTTTCGTAGCGCACGCAACGGAAGCCCTCAAAAATGAATAAGTTTCCCCGTTTTTTCCACATTTTCCATTGTTTCTTCGCTCCTATTAGTTGCAGCGTGATGTTATATAGCCTAAAGCCTTCCTCGATAAATGGTCTATTCAACACAAAAATAATTTTTCATTTCACACCAGGAGTTCCTGAGATTAGCGCGTTCAAACAAACAAACAAACTCTTCAGCTTTATAATATTAGTATAGATTGTGCGAATGTTAATTAATTTGTAGATAATAAGATGTGTAGTACGGACATAGGCAAAACGAGAGACTTAGTATTATGCAACCTGCAAAGATGTGTCAAAGATTCCAGAGTGAATTGGAGACACATTAGCGACACCGCAGGCTTTTAGGTTAATGGGTGCAGAGCAGAGCAGTTACTGTGAACGGTTGCACATTTTATTTGCGAATAGGGACTTAGTGAGTAATAGAAGTTTAATATGGTCTTGGATGAGGTCTGCACAAGATCGACGCAGATAGCACTTACAAAGGGAGGCCTATACCCAGCAGTGGGATCCCAAGGGCTGTGGATGATGATGATGATGATGGTCTTGGTTTATGAAGTTTGTGGAGTTGTGTTTATTGATGTTGATTGGGCATTGCAAGGCTATAAAGCTAAAGATGTTTATCAGTATTTTGTGGTTTTAACGAATCAATTGAGTCGTGTGATGGCTGCGCTGCTAATTACAGAAAAAATATTTTGAACCCAATTAATGTAACGTAGAAGTCCAGCTGGATATGACTTAAGTACTATTCTAATAAAATATTTGTTTTCGTATTTGCTATACTTACAAACAAATGTAGTAACCGCTTGCTCTCCTGTAGTATTGTATATTATATTTATTATGATATTGTAAATATACGTAACATGCCTTACCTCCTATTCTACAACTAACCTTATGCTAACCAAATTCATAATAACAGGCATTTCCATATACAAGCGCTGTATTTAAATTTACTATCGAACTGAAACCTACATTTCAGTTCTTAGTCAATAAATTCAACCCTACAATTTCCCCTACTCTTAAATCTCTGATAAACCAAATAGAACTTAAAGCTAGCTTGCAGTAATAGTTCTAGAGTTAACTTAGCCAAATAGGGGTTAATAGTTATCGCAGTGCAGTTGCAGATAATAACTCTAGGTTCTTAGGTTCTTGCCAGCTGAGTTTTATGTAAACCTATGAAAGAGGAGATAATATGTCTGATGTAATTGTTGAATGTGCTTTTATTTAGTTATGGAGCAAAGTAAAGTTATGTTCTATCACTTTGAATGTGTTTTTGGACAAAATTACAAGAAAGTATTTCGGGAAAAGAATTCTCAATGACAACAGTAAGGATAAAAAAAAAATTGTCAAGTCTTTTATTGCTGTCATATGTTTTGTTGTTTTAATCTTTAAATCAAATTGCAGCCAAACATAAACTTCACTTGAACCACTCTAATGTCAAGAAGCAAAACCACCTTCTACGAATTTCATGCTTCAGTGCCTCATCCCAGATTTCCTCCGCCGCGTTTAGCTAAGACAAAAATGTAAAGAAAAATTTGCATTTCCAGACCGTTGGAAGCGAGTCCTGCAATCCACCAAAACAAAACCAGGCTTAAATTAAAAAAATAAACGGTGAATAGAACTGGAGAAAAAAATGTTCAAACCCTTTTGTAATATTGAACAAAGAGCGACGGGAATTGCTCAGGGAGTTTAAAGCGATAATAAATTGAGCGTATAACTGTGCTATTATTTTCTGAGGTTTGATTAATTGTTCGGCTTAGATGGTGTCCTGGTAAGATACTCGTAGCAGGGAAAAAGAACAGCTCAGGTTGAGAAGGATTATAATTAAAGTATGAGTAAGTAATACCTGTGTTTTTAGTTAGCTAAGAGTATAAGTTGAGCAGGAAATTTACTGGGAGTAATTTTTTTTCATTTGAGTTAGGTGTTACAAACGGTAAAGCTGTGAATCTTAAAGATTACTTACTTTTGAACACAACACAACCGGTTTACAAGAAACGAGAAGAGTAAATTTATTTTATGTAATGAATTCTAAAACAATTCTATACTGCTCGACTTCAAGGCAGCAAAATTATTTAATTATATTTTATTTGTTTGACTATTTGTTATATTTGATTATGCATTTGTAAACGATGATAAGTATTGTTTTTTTGTTATTGTTATAATTAATATAATTGGCGTCGGCCATTATAATTATTATTCAATAAATAAATAATCGTTATACTAAAAAATATCTCATATAGGTTCATCAAATAACATTTAAAATAGGCAATTAGGTAAGTCAAGGATTTGTTTACCAACGCTAAGAGTGGAGGCGTAGAAACCTTGGAAAAATAACATATCAAATGTCCAATAAAAGAACTACTCAGTACGTCTCAAGTGGCCCCAATTGAATCGTATGAAGCACGTAAGGACCTTCTGCCAGCAAAATAATTCCAAAGGACAAGGCCTGGTAATTAAGTTCTTACCTATCTGTTTTATTGGTACTGGGAATGAGGACGAATTTAAGGTACTGATGATTTTTATTGCTTTTTTAAACGCTTTCAGTATAATAATAAAATCAAATGCTATTGACAAAACTATTTATACTATGTAGTGTTTGCTCAGTTGGGCCTTGGCTCAGGTGACAAAAAAAAAACTCTATTTTCAGTGGCAGTTTCTTTAGTCGCATGACGTTTACCTATGCCCAGTTCTTTTATCTTAATGGCACTGATAAGCCATGCCGAAAACTTTAATGGCTGGAAATATACTGGTCACAAAATACTATAATTGGGAAATTGTAAAGAACAAACCCGTCATAGTTATAAAATTGATACGTCTTAAAATGTAAAGACATTTCACTTTCCAAGATATAATATCCCTCGATCGGTCCCTGTTTCGAAGAGATCAATAGAAGCAAGACGGTTCTTACATGATTCAATTTGTTTTCTCATTGTCATGACTCGGGTAGCGCTTAACTAGATTACTTTCGTGTCAGAAGGCAAAAACCGGCAAAAACATTACAAGTAGGTAAAAAGCTAAGGTGAAATATTTTGGCATTTTATTGCTTTGTAAGTTGCACGTATTGCGAACGCCAAGGGAGGCTTATACCCAGCAGTGGAACGAAATGGACTGTGGACGATGATGATACTTATTCTAACATGGTATCTGTGCTGCACATAAGACTACAAGGTCGCTTGGGTGAATGTTCAGATAACCTGGTAACAATATGTCGAATGAGCTGTGTAAAAACAAACTAAATTTCAAAGGTCTTTGACAACAATGACAGTTTCAAAACGGAGTAAGAAACAATGGTTTTATTTTAATACTCTTCAATATTCAAATCACTAAAAATGATAGTGTAATGGAATAGTGTATCTAGTAATAAATAAATATATAAATATTTCAGGACATATCACACAGCGCCATCTAGCCCCATACTAAGCTTACGCTTGTATCATGGGTACTAGATAACGGATATAATACATAATATACTTTTTCTTTTGTAAATACATACTTATTATACATAGAAACGACCAGACTTAACACAAATAATTACAAATTTTAATATTTAATGTAGTGGTCTTATCCACTTTAAACCGGGACAAAATTAGCCTATGCTTAGTTACTTCGAGGGGTCAAGGTTTGGTTTATTAGTTTACTTGAGCCCAAGTAAAACCAAGATTCATTCGGCTTTGACCAAACCCTTCGTCTTTGACACCACATTTGTACATATGTGCTACGAATTTTTCAGAAAATTATATTTATGGTAACAATAATAATACCTCTAGCCATTTTCGGTAAATCCAAATTCACATTTAAAACCCTCTATAGTGCAGAGTAAATTTTATATTTTAAATATTAAACTAGAGATTTATATTTTATTTTACTCAATTTGATATTTGACTTATTATTTTCGTAGCTTACATTACAATGAAAACTTTTATTACTACCTTTAATTTAATAGAGGTCTTAACAAAAAATAAAAGGCATATATATGAAATTTATTTTGTAATCATTTATTTAGGTACAACTGTGTTAGCTGTGTGCAATGTCCCGAAATATTTATTTATTTACATATTTATTTTATTTAATTATAAATTTTATTGCAATACAAAACAATTCAGCTTCAATTTTGCATCGTGACTTGTGATCCCTCCGGTCGACCTCCAATTAGTTCAAAAACCACTAAATATTCTATTACTCCATAACTTCACCTTGTATGTTTATTATCAGGGTTATCTGTACATACTGATAATATATGTACACGAATGCTAGCAGTAACATATCTTTAAATCTATATTATAATTTTATAAAATTTTTATAATTTAATGTAAAAATAAATAAATAATAATAAATGTTTTTTACATGGTTAGCACATGATCATACTTTGCCTTATGATAATCAAAACCATTTCAATTGAGCTCTAAAGGTCACTAGATTAATAATAAAGAGGATTTTGTTAACTGGAAATTTATTGATAGTTTACCTTGTACCAAAGCAGTGTTGAAGTTGTGTTTCACTCATCTTAATAACCATAATAGTATAACTAACTGATTATTTTTAACCAGCGTTTACTTGATGGAATGTTTCTTTTCTCACAATGGTAGTGGATTCTAATTAAATACGTATTTTGTTTGTTTTAGTATGCATAAGATAGTTATTCAATTAAAGCTAAATCAAACACACTGACATATTCTCGGTTGTAGTAGTAATGTTGCTAGGTGGTAAATAAATAAATAAATAAATATTCCGGGACATTGCACACAGCGCCATCTAGCCCCACACTAAGCAAACGCTTGTGCCGTGGGTACTAGATAACGGATATAATACTTATCAAATGTCTTACGGAATTTGATTTTTCAATAAGAGTGTCCATTTTTACAGCAAGCTACCTTGTTAGCGCTCGCGTGTTGATTACCACATACTAAGCAACAAGCAGTCGCCTGTTAGTCGGTCTCTATTTCGTAACGACTTGGTTAGAAGCCAAGGCTCTGGCTTACACCGATGTGACTCGGTCCATACCTTCATACATTATTCAAGGAGGACGGCCATATCGGTCGAGCCCTACACGGTATATTGCTGTATTTCCATCCCCTAAATAATATGTGTGTAATGATTTTCTTTGTTGTACCTGAATTTTTATATTTTGGCATTTTTCTGGGCCGAGAATAGGCAGATGAAAGGGATTTGGATGCGACATGATAGAACGCGATGTATAAATATTCGGGACGTATATAAAGCAATATATACTAAACGCTTGTATAGTGGGGTGTAAAACTACAATATGAATGGTTAGTTTATGTATGTTGAGGATACAACATACAGTAATATAAATAATAAAATATATATTTCAGGACATATCACACAGCGCCATCTAGCCCCATACTAAGCTTACGCTAGTATCATGGGTACTAGATAATGAATATAATACATATATACTTTTTTATGTGATATACCAAGGATCCTATCTGGACTAAGTTTGAACAATATCGGAGCAACAAGCAATTGCAAAAGAAATACCCAGTAGTGGACAAAAACGTAAATGAAGATGATGATGATGTTTTTTTCCACGATTATTCTCTGCGACTTTCTGTGCAGCGGTTTATCGAAGTTTTTTTGTGCGTTGAGTGTGATTCATGATGATATTAACTGTCATAATAAATGTGAATAACTTGTTGTTGTTGATAGCAGTTTAAAAGTCAGTATTTACAAATTGCTTGTGTATTTTGGTTTATCAATATTTACAGGAGAAACACGAATGGATAACTTTACATAGAATACAATTTTTACTAAAAATAATAGTACAACAAATATTTCAATTCATAATTATTATTAATTTTAATACAAAAAAAATTGACGCGATGCAATACAAAAGAAACTCAATACTAGTACAGAATTGATTATAAGATTTTTTTCATCCGTCTAAAAGAGACCCAATTTACATCTGATATGCGCACACGATACCAGAATGTTGTTAACCGAATCACAGTCACACAAAGGATACTGACGCCATTGCCTGCACCAGCCCCAACTAACAAACTTGACGATTCCCGAAAAAATTCAACAAACAACAGAATCTGCGCAAAAAGCATTTCTCCCACTTGTATACTTTGTTCCACGAACATTAACCTGTTCAAAAGCAGAAACGCTACTCGTCCTCGTATTACCAACTAAAAGTTTTGTTTTTCAACGGAAAATGCGGCCGACCTATTTTTAACATTTTTTTCCGTTTAGTTTGAGCGAAAGTTTATGGATATTATTAACTTGGGAGTTGTATAGTAATGAAGATGCGTGTTTACGCACTAGAAACTTTAAAAAGGTTGGTTTTTTATGTTTTTGCGTATTGCGTAGGTAATGCATAGCATGAACAGAGGTTTAAGACGTTTAAGTAGTACAAAACAGAGCTGTTTTAATCTTTGAATTAAATTAACTAACGATATAAACTTAATAAAATTGTAATTATCAAACATTTAAAACATTTAGTTGTAATAACCGGCTAGCACTTACGTCAAAAATTACGTCGAAAATTAGCTCATTTATTTAAAACATTTATTTTATATTTTGATGTTTACATGACACAACGAGTACTAATCACACAAATGTGTGTGAAAATCTTTTTTTTTTAATAATGGACTCTGCGGCACCGCCGCAATTTTGCCAATGTCACATGTGTGTGAAAATCAAACTTGAAGTTGTTGATATTTTTTATAGTGTTATTAGTTATTAACAACACAACAAATTATAAATTAATAAAATAAAATAGCTATACCTAAAGAGATCAGATAAACGATATTATGTTGAAATTCACTTCGATTTCAGTATACTCGTACCTATATATGCAGTAGTAAAATTTCTACGATTTCCTTTTTTTTTGTTATGGCTTTTGCGAAGATATAACTTCGCAATTCTGCCAATGTCAAGTGGGAAGATAGGCCATCAAACTGAGAAATTTTAATTAAAATATCGATATGTACGGTGGTTTTAAATTGCACAGTTGAGTGTTTTTTTCACGATTTCCTTTTAAACGTTACGTTTTCGATCCCGCGTATTTCGTTGATCTGACAGTTGACAATGACAGTTAAGATTTTCTTTATGTAACACGTGTACAAGTCACAAAGTAGTTGAGTGTGAAACATTTGTTACCTAACTGGCTACTTCTCTATAAGTATTAATAAAATTTTCCAACAACGGTATGTTTGGACTTTCCTGTTTAAGAACCAGTTTCAGTTTCAAGCATGTTCGGAAGTTGTTCATCTACAAGAAGCTGGGCTGTTAATTTTTTAAGTGAATTTAGTGGTCAAGTGTCAGACTGTTACACGTGCAAAATCTTGCTACGTAAATAGGAAATTCGTGTTTTTCAGATTACGCAGATTCCAACCCCATACATAAAAGCGGTTAATTACTTCCTTAACGTGTACTTGCAAAAACGATTAGGAACTTTGCCAAAATGTTCCTTCACTAACTTCAATGGAATGAAAACGGATTAATCTAAAATAAATTAAGCCAAGATGGCGGAATTAAGGCAATTAATCTACAAACTGATTTGGGTAAAAATCGTACATTATTCAAGATAAATTTTGATTGGTTTATTTGCTTCGCCGTAACAGAAAAACGTTATTTTTATTTGTATATTCACATAATTATCTTACTGCGCAAAGTGCCATTAGCGATTACCCAAGTTCAGTAACTATTATCACCATCTGGTTTAAGACGGGTGACCCATAGGAAGGCGCATGTCCTCGGATATCGTGGTCTTCAAACATGTCGGTTACCTAACGATGTTTTCCTTCACCGCTAAGCGAGTGCAAATCCACACATAACTTGAAAATACAAGTCATTGGTGTAGGGCCGGATTCAAACCAGGGTGCATCCGGATGAAAAACAGCCACTGGAACCGCTGAGCCACACTCGCTTAGCAATATCTGCACCATTATATAAAGGGCTTAAATACCTACTGACATTATGTGCTTACATAGTAAGGCTGTCATTAAACGATATGAGAGACTGTGAAATATTTTGAAAACTCAACACCAAAGTTTACTATTCTCTTATTACTTCTCTTCTAAAAACGTACTTACACTTTCCTCTATTTCTGCAACACACAGTATAAAAAACCCAGTAGTAGTATTCTCGCGGCTTAAGGCACCGCACATGAGGCTTCCACGGTGAGATTATGTGCGGACACAGCCTTTATTACCTGTCAGGTGGTCGGCACTAGGTGAGGGATGTAAGCAAACTGCCCGGAATTATGAGGACATGGTTTTAGAGAGACTTTGTAGTGTTAAGTTTGTTAAGGTGGCTAGAATACATTTTTTTTCCGCGGACGTTTGTTCTTTTTATCGTACTAGGTGGTTGATTACGTTAGTTTTAGTACTCGTACCTTTCATTTATCGTAAACCAGCTAACTTGATGAAGTGGCAATTTTACACAATTAGCAGGGTTTTTTTAATTTGGTTTCTTGTAAACGTTTAATAAGTATTGAAAGATACAGACACGCATTGCTATTTTGTTTTCATTCATAAACAATTTTAAAGAAAAAACTTAAGCTCAAAAGCCATTTTTGTACAACACCGATCTAAGGTAAACATATTATTAACTACGTAGATTCGTAGCACACAGCTACGCCGTAGAACCTTACGGCTTATGTTCTCATAGCATTTTGCTACGCCCTTCATGGTTCATTTTCAAGGTTAATCTATTTAATCAATTTTCGTATGTAAACCTCACCTCGTGTTATTCAGGCGTAAATTGTAGGCAAACATTTGCAGATTAAGATTAATTTATATGTAAAAAGAGTAGACTAGACTGAGAGATTTGGTTATTTTCCATATTTTCTGGTATAATTATGTAGATTTCGAATAAAAAACCTGCCATTTTAGTTTTACTAATATTTTTAGGCGTTGAAATGATGTAAATTAACTTTTTTCTATAAATTAAAGGATGTATTTAAGTGATAGTCATTATTTAACCGATCGAAAGTAAATAAACGAAAACAAACGCACATTACTTGAAGACGATAATATTTACAGTAACTCAAGGAATTCAGTCAAGTAATGTCATATATAAACCTACTAAATCCCAGAAGAGCTTCAGATAGTCCATTAAAAACTCCCTTATGAGTAAATTAGATATTCCGCGGCTCACAGACTATTAGGAAAACGAAATTGTTTGCTTATTGGCGACAATAGGGGCGCGTGTAGCATCTAAATGACATATAATATTGATCCAATGTAGATCCATTGTTTAGATTGCTTAGGGAAATGAGTTGAGCAAATTTATTGGACTTACAAAATGTACATCTATTGAATTAGGTTTACCTATAAAAACAAAACAATTAAAAATATATCTTAAAAACGACATTTAATTTGAGTTATAATTATTTTCAGTTATTTTTTCGTCTGTGAAATCAAGGATTGTAAGAACAATAACATAAGAATATAAAACTGTAATAAGTAAAACACAAGTTTATAGTTATTATAATAAAAAAAACCAAAGCTACTCCCAAAATAATCTACGAAAAGACACAAACAAAAGAAAACGAGAACATCCGAGCATAACGACATTACAAATGGGCCCACAATACCATAACATAACCTTATATTATCGCGTTACCCTCACTTCCCCAAACTGTTTTCCGAATAAATAATAGTACGGCTTCCAATGTTTACCTTCAATCTACAAGCGAACCACAAACGTCGGTCCAACGCGTTAAGTATTTACACGACAGTAAAAACACAAGTCGATATTTCTTATAACAGGAAAAGGGCTTGTGGAAAAATGTTTATTCAGTCAAAGCAGTGTAGTAAAAGGCCAATTGTATGAGGGCCAACACGTAATCTGTATTCGTAAAGAAGTAAGAAATAGTTGTATTAACATTATCATGCCTTTGTTAAAGATGTTTTGTTTTCCTTTTGATATAAAATAGTTTTTACTTGCTTTAAAGCAAATGTTTTTTTTTTAGAACTAGGCATAAGAATAACGAATATGTTGATTATTTCATTGTGATGCTTATCTACATACATAAACGACAGCCGGTTAGATTCTCGTCTACATATATAAAATAGTCATGGTGTTTCTTAAGGTGATGTTTGAGAATTCGGTCTGCACTTGACTTAACTTCGCGGTAAAAGTAAAACGTAAACGTAAAAATAATTATTGTAAATGTTTCTTGCGTCATCCACTGAAGAATTAGAGGTCTTTCTACCACTAATTTATCCAGAAAGTATTAAATAGTTTTCTCTTAGATTCTGTGGGGGAGCCACTTGCCTCAATACTGAGGAAAATTACTTAAAAAAGTAATACTTACTTGGATTGACAGCATGCCCTTCATCTACGACGTGCATCGACAGATGGAGTAGCACCAACACCGTCGCCGACAACTGGAATAAGAGAGAAATAATGAATTATCTATACTAATATTATAAAGCTGAAGAGTTTGTTTGTTTGTTTGTTTGAACGCGCTAATCTCAGGAACTACTGGTCCGAATTGAAAAATTCTTTTTGTGTTGAATAGACCATTTATCGAGGAAGGCTTTAGGCTATATAACATCACGCTGCAACTAATAGGAGCGAAGAAACAATAGAAAATGTGGAAAAAACGGGGAAAATTATTCATCTTTGAGGGCTTCCGTTGCGTGCGCTGCGAAAACGGTTCAAGACGTGGGTAACAGCTATAATTTATAAAGCTGAAGAGGTTGTTTGCAAAAATAAATATGATGCCCAAAATAAATATTCCACGCGGACGAAGTCGCGAGCACAGCTAGTTATAAATATTCAAATGTAACATTATATGAAAGTTATGCTATGATTGTTTATCTGTTTGTTGCTGTTTATACAGCAACATAACGATGGAATATCTTAATTGTTGGTAAGACCCTTAGGCTGACATATGCAGCTTTTTGTCCTGATACAATGCATTTCTTCGTCGTCTCTAAGTATAAGTAAGGTGTTAAACTTCTTTCATGTACAAAATGAGTTTAACTCTGTGAATCTTACATAATGCGTGCACACAGGTGTGCCTAGTGCAGAAGGTAGGGTTAAAATTAAATAAAACACTGTATGTTATGCAAAATAAAGATATCATTATAGGTATTTTTTTATGAAATTCAGAACAGATTTTTTTTTCCTGCAATCAATTGATTTATTTTCCATAATACCTTTACAAAACAAAAGCTCTATTTAACTATTACATAACATAGAGATAATCATAAAAAAGATAAATACAGATAATTAGCAATCAGAACGTAGAAGCCACAGGAGCACATGTGCTGCAATATTATCTTATCATAACAGCTATCTGTTGATGCGGTTTCATGATCCGGTTCTAATTAATCAAGACGCACATGCTGCATTGTATGCACACAATATACTAACTTAACATACAGGATGAATTATAGATATGTATAGTATGAATAGTATGTATATATGTGTATAAATATAGTATTTATCAGGATATTCTGACTCCTCCTTAACGCTTTAAAGATTATCAAAAAAAAAACTTTCGTGTTTGTTATGACGAACAGCCGAGACCTACAATTTAACATGTAATCCGACCCACGGAGAAGCTTTGGTATAGATAAACAACCCTGTATTATGACAAAACAAAAAATATATGAATTATCCAAACGCAGGTTAGCACTGATAAGCTGCTATGATTAAGTACACAAAATAATATGAAAATGTTTGAAAAAGTCCTTTAAAATTCAATTACAAACATCACCATGTACATACAGTAAAATGAATACACCCAAATATGTAAAACAGCTGTTTCGGAAAATTAATTGAAAATCGAATTTAAATTCATTTATTATAATTAGAACCGTACATGAATTACACACTAATTAAAAATACAGATACTAAGTTAAATATCACCTTGTACATATAGTTAGCTGAAAACACCCACATGCATAGTGTATCTGTGTATAGTTGACCTAATCCACATTAACATTGCATTGTTCTCAACCATGGTATGATTGCTTCTTGACTATGCATCCGGGATATTATAACAAGCTTGATTCCTACATTCAAAATTGAAACTTTTTATTTTATATCTAAATACAAATTTGTTTGCAAATTATACTAAGCCATAATGTCATCATTTGTCACATTCAACTGTTTAAGACAATATTTTATTATTTTCTCTGAATAAATATAACAACAGCGAAGTATAGGAAGACGTGTGCAACGGTGGCTGGATAATATTAGAAAGTTAGAAGGAAACATCTGGGCAAGAACAGCGCAAGAACAGAGAGTATTGGCGTAAGAGGGAAGAGGCCTATACCCTGCAGTGGGTCTCATTATGCTGATGATGATGATGATGATGAAGTATAACAACAACCCAAGGCGTAATTATCACTTTTCTACATACAAAATGCAAATACAAGACTCAAAAGCAAATTTTAATGCTCTATCCCTCCTTCAGCACAGCAAAAATAGAGTTTCTTTTCAATTTTAACAGGGTTTGACCGTACTATGTGGCACGTTGGAGAGGAGGCCTATACACGGGCTGAAAAGATAATGATGATAATGATTGTAAGAAAAGTCTACAGGCATTTTTTTCTTCACATTAATGCACTTTATTTTTTACCTGTATACATATATAGTTATGTATGTATACATGTTTTTCTCAGTAACCAGCTACATTAAAACAGAAATTACAAAGCAAACAAAACCTGGCGTATAGTTTATGCATGAGTGCACTTTTTCCAAATGAGAATATCTACGTGACTCCTACCCAAAGCGTTTTAACATTAGTAAGTTCTGTAGTAGGTACAGCTGTTTTAAATTGCATTAACATTCCTTTTGTATGCACTCAGGACATTTAAAACCTAGAAAGAACATCTTCATAAAATTAGAATCGTATGGTCACTAGTGGACGATACTAGTATTCCACAATTACTTTAGATGAGTAACCAAAAGTGGTGTTAAATTTAGGACAATTGTTAATGTATATTAAACGCTCTAAGCGAGCTTTAAATCCCTCAAATTTGTAATCGGCTCCATTTTATTACTCCCTTAACATATTCACATTTGTTTTATTTTTTTACAAAGCTTTCAGTTTGGAAAGTTTTTACATATGAACAATTGAAGGCTATTAAAACCACAAGCTTGCTTGTAGAACGATATAAAGCGGCAAAAAATTGTAGAATAATTAATACATAATTCTATCCCTGTACACTCGCGCTGTAATAAATTCCTTTGCAAAATCACCAGTAACATGTAACTGACACTTCCTGGAGTTAGTCACGAAGTACAACACCTTTGTATGCTAAACAAACCTTTTAAACGCATTTTTTATTCAAACTGTTAATTACTCAGATTAATTATGTAAAAAAACTTACAGATGATCTTTTTTACATTAGAAATTTTGTGTATATTCTTATTTTTAGGTGTTTGAACAAAAAACTTCGAATCTAACAACAAACAACATAAAAGACTTTGGCGTTAAAATAAACTTTTAAAAGTTTTACACACCATTTTTATCTAAGTGCTTCATTTTTAAAGAAACAGGATTCTTCAATATTAGCTAGTCATATGATACAACGTTGACTACAAGCATTTTACACCCTAGAATGCAGTGATTCCAAGCATCTAGTTGGTTTTTTTGTTTTATTCAAATAAATAACTTCATATATGTAAAAAACATCATTCAGCCTTACTCTTTTATTTGTCTCATTTTAACAGTTTCACATTTTGTTGCTATTTTCACATTTTTCTCTTTTTCTGGCTCAACGTATCAGCATTGCCATCCAGCGTGGTAATGCGGCCAGTATGCTGGGCACGCTGCCCTCTGGTATTGGGCTGGAGCACTTAGATTATCTTTAGGCTTTTCTAAAGATATTCTAAGTGCCCCTTTTTGTAGTAGTTAGAAGTAGTATGTTTAGTTTTTTTCCCTTGTTTTTATATTTTATTGTTGCTATAATGTTAGAAATTGTCATAGATTAAGCTCACACTGTAAAACATTTAAACTGTTTCAAATAAAAAGATTTTTATTTATTAGTTATGATAGATAGATAGATAAAACTCTTTATTGTAACACACATTGAAAAAAAATAATTAAATTATGAAAGCCCGTCCAAGCTGCGGCACCTTAAAATTAGCTAATCCATGTTCAGTAATTCAAGCACATCACGTCACGTCCTCTCTAATTATATAGCACCCAACCCTGCGTGGTAATAATTAGCATTTTATGAATTTTACAACGACTTGGTACGAGTAACTCGAGGCTAATTTAATTTTTCCTTGGAATAATTTGCGCCATATTAATTTAATTGAGTAAAAAATCAATCAAAATGCCAGCCATGAATATGCAATGTTGAGGCTATGAATATGCAGGGATAATTAGATTGAAAGCTGTTATGTTCTTGATTTTCTCATTTCATTTATGTTCATGAAAAATGATGATGAACAGCAACAAATAATTTATATGTAGAATCTACATAATAAATTATTTGTTGCATATAAAATATTTTTATTTTTTTAATTACTGTTTGCGGCCAGTGTTCTGGGCACGCTGCCTTCTGGTAGTGGCCTGGAGCACTTAGATTATCTTTAGGTTTTTCTAAAGATTTTCTAAGTGCCCCTTTTTTGTAGTAGTTAGAAGTAGTTTGTTTAGTTTTTCTTGCCTTGTTTTTATATTTTATTATTGTAAAGAAATTGTTTGTTTGTTGCATAGCACATGTTTAGCGTTCAGAACTACTTGTATTTCAGTTCCGAATTATTAAATGTTTCTGACTAAATTTCTAAACATCGAGACCATACCAGATTAATCAGAAGACTCACTTAATTCGTTTGCTTTCCTTCGCTTTTGCAAAAATCGCCTTTTATTTAAATGATATAAAAATAATTAGTTACATTACATTACCATAAAATATCATCCATTTACAAGCCCACCAGTTCATCCCAAATATAAATTCATCGTTAGTATAAAAAGCTCAATTCAAAATTAACACGGCATTCAGGACTTACGACATCGCCAAACAAATTGCACGCAATTCACTTTGCCCGATGTAAAAACACATTTTTCAATATAAAATACAGTGACGAGTTTAGTGAAGCACAATTTAACATCGCACTGGAGATATATTTATGAACGTGGTGCAAAATGTGAACGCCAAATATGGGACAAACGTGCATGAAATATATGAAAGACTTTAAAAAATATAGTTTTGTTAGTTTCAAATTATATTTAGCAGTGTAGCTGATAATTTATCTTTCATCATCATCCACAGGCCTTTGGATCCCACTGCTGGGTATAGGCCTCCCTTTGTATGTGCTATCTGCGTCGATCTTGTGCAGACTTCATCCAAGTTCGACCCTCGACTTTGACGATGTCGTCGACCCATCTTTAGTGAGTTCAAATACATCAATTTAATGTAATAAACAGTTTTCTTTCTTATTTATCTCAATGCGAGAGGTAAAATGCAGAAATGTATGTGTTTGTGAAACCTTCTAGATATAACAAAGTTTTTACTTAACCTAATAATCATAAAATATTAAAATCGTCTATCTATACTTTGTTTCCGTATCTTTGACTAGTACCTCAAAAAAACTACCAAATATTCAAAACGAACCGACACCAAACCTGCAATAGTAAATAAAATATGCCAAGCGCATCCCTCACGGCAGCGCACATAGATGTCAAAACTTCTAGACACTCCATCAGAATATCAAAATCTATGCGCCCACTGCACTTCCCGTTTCCCGTGTTTCACATAAAGCATACATACGTGCGCAAAAATATTCCATCTTGCCTGTTTTTACCGGAACGAGTTAGTTCTAAACAAACTTCTGGATGTGCCACAACTAGCGGAGCACTTTAAATTCAGAACAGCTGCTGGTTGAGTTTTAAGTTTTATTTTTGTTTTTATTTTAATCTAAGCTAGCTTGATAATGTTTTAATAGTTTGTAGTAAGCGTGAGAATTATTTGATTGTGCAATGTTTCTAACTGTTGCTTTGCAGTATTTTTGTTTTCTAGTAAATTTAGTTTTACAGAGAGATTTGCATGTAAAAGTGTTCTAGTTGAAAGTGTTCTAGGTACATAACATTTTTTTTTTTCGTTTATAAGAACAACAATTCTTATTAGTATTATTACGAATATAAATAAAAGTAAGTTTTTGTATGGTATATTAAGCGTCAAGTAGAAATACCTATATATACTAAAAAAAAAAGAATTTTTAAATCGGTTCATAAATAACGGAGTAATCGCGTAAAATATCCACAAAAAAAACTTTAGAAGACTTGATAACCTCTTTTTTTTAAGTCGGTTAAAAAGTAAGAAACCATTTTTCGTAAAGACTAAAGTAAGAATCCTCGAGATAGTGAGTATCTTGTAACAAATCAGTTTAATTAAAAGCAAGCAAGTAAATCCTGTTTAAAATAGCCAAGTATCAGTGGGAGGGCTCTGTCTAGCATTAATCCAGAGGCTTATCCCGGGACAAAGTAAAATAGTGGATTTAAATACGACATTATTAGAGTTCTGAACTTACCACTAACTTTGAAATACCTGTTTTATTGCGGGCACTAAAAATTGGTCAATAGTTACTTAATAGTTTTGTCTCTCCAACGTGACTTTTAACATCTTATTTTTAGTGTATATCGTTAAGTATATTAGAATGTATTATATTCATTCATATAAATAATTAAAATTTGTGTGCCACGTATGAAGTTCTTATATATTCTGTTTTTTAAAACTTCATCCACAACAATAATGTTTAAAAACTATAGAGGAATAATACCTCACTAACCCTTGAGAGGTAGCAAAATTTTTCATACAGGAATGAAGTTTATTGTAACGTACAAAACTCTTAACACAAACTTTACGTAGGTTCTAGTGTATAGCGATACTGGATTTATCATTTTTATAACTGACGTATTAGTTAACAATATGTTGATTTAATTGAAACTGCAACAGATATATATTTGTACAATGAATTTAATGTAATATAAGCTAACCACATCAAAGTGGAAAATAAAAATATATTTTGGACTACATATATCACAAAAAACCTCTAACATTAATTAGTAAACAAATCTTGACAATGCTTCTAAAACAGAAGCGTAACCAAACTCACGTTAAACACCGTTTAATTCTTATCATAACTTTAGTCCGTGCACTTAATCAAGGGGCTCCGTAAGATAAGTACGGGCACGAAGCCCTATAATTCGTCATAATTCTTTGCCAACTTTATACCACGAAGTCAAAAGTTTCGTCCACACGCCCCAAATTATTCTTAAACTTGTTTAAATCATTCTGAAATACAAATTACGCCGTTTTGGTTGAATACTAGCTTGTAAAATGTATTTTTTACTTATTTTATTCGGTAATAAAAATACTTTGGTCTGAACATTATTTTATTGTAAAATAATGATCTGTCTCTCTTGAGTCGTATTCCTCATGACTGAGGGTAGTGGCTCCCCGCAGAATTAATTCGTTAGGGGAGTTTACTTGGGCAGATACATCGTGGTGGGCGCCCAGGTCCTTCCACGGAAACCATGTCCTCGGATAAAAAAAATGCAAAGGTATTATATAAACATACCAAAAAATCAACAACATTTTCTTTTATCTTACAAGGCAAGTAGATTAACTGTTTTCCAAGCCATAAAGACATTTTCAGGCTATATTTCTCTTTAAAAACTGTATTCAAGTGAATCGTGTTAAAAAGTTTACCTCTGTTACAAAGTTGTGACTAGGTGTTACACAAAGCCTTTGATACAGTTTTCACACAAACTGACTTTAAAAATAGGGGTTTCGTTTCTCAACTTCTGTTAAAACGTAATGTTTAGTTTTATTAAAATATTTTGTTTGATTTTATTGTTCATATTATGTATAAAGTATCCCTTTAAATAACATTTGTCATTTAAAAACTAATTTCAGATAAATTTTATCACTATAAATTAGGATCAATAGATAACAAGGTTTCACAGGCGGGCCAAGAGAAAGAAAGTTTATTACAACTTAACATATAGGTATAACTTACATAAGTACTGTAAAAGATAAAGCCCTCTAGATCGTCCATTGCCATTACAGCTATTATAATAGCGAAGATCATTATCTTCACTATCACTTCCTTTGCCGTATTTTCTTTCATCTCCTTCACATAGCCTTACATAACTCTCTCCTTCCTTCATTTTGTAGCCTGTTTTAAATAGGTTTCCCTCGGAAAAAAACTTTATTTTGCATAAGATTAAAATCGAGCCCGTGGAAATTAAGGTGAGAAAAATAAAAGAGGTTCTAGTTAGGTGCAATTTACCGGGAAAAGAAATTTAAGAAGAACTGCTAACTAAACGCGTATAAGTACCTCCGACGCTGGAACTAGAAAATAAATGTTATAAACGTGTTCTGGGAAATTTCCTGAAGGCGGTTATTCCCTTTGAAGTGAGCGTTAGGTGAAACTTACTTCGATCATAAATACTATAAACTTAAATGCACGGAAACGAATTTGCATGACTATTTTACATGTAAGTTGTAATTGTTTTTCAAAATTCTAATGTATTTATTTTTATGTCAAACAAAACAGGGAGAAACCATCGGCATCCGAAACACAGTTATTAACTAGTTCGGATGCCTTTGGATTTTCATACAATTTTATGCCATAAGTATAATGTAAAATAAACGAATTTTATTTTTATTTATTTATTTATTTATATAAATAGCTTGAAATATATGTAACACATTTACACTAAGCGCAACATTGAATTAACAATTATCATTTATTAGACAACTGGCCACTAATAACTCTGCTGTCAAATAATGTTATTCCAATATTAACATAATTAAACTGAATTTGAGTGCAATAAATCTTAATATAATTGATTAAATGGTAATGGATCAGTCAGTTGATGACATTCCGAGTCAATTAACTGCGGTGCGTGGCGGGAGTCCCTGGTGATATGGGCTGGTATGGTTATGGGCAAAGAATTTGTAATACAGTAGATACGAAACAAGAGAACCAACGTGGTATGCAATTTCTATAAAAAACTTTTAAACTGGCACTAATAGTTTTGGTGACGAAGTTAACACTATCCCGCGGTTCCTTGAACCAAGATCAGTTTAAATCTTCCATCAAATGAGTGTCTACGCGCAACCACTAGCTGAAGATTTACATACACATATGACAGTACGTATATTTATACGTATGTATTTGATATATAACTATATTAGAATATAGAGACTAGATAGAAGACTAAAACTGATTTTCTTATAGAAACCGAGTTTTTTGTACAAATTTCAAACATAAATTCACTAAAATTACTTTACAGTATTATAAACTCCTTGGTTAAAACGCGGTATGGTTTAGTATTGCATGGCATGGTGTGGTGTGACGAAACATGGCGTGTTCATCGAAATAATGACCCTGAGGGATGCCAGATTGGAAATAATTAATCGTGTATTTGGTTTGGTGACATCATTTATGTATTTTAATTTCATTAAAATCTGCGTTGGAAACCGTTTTGTAGAAGTGAAATATAGTGAAATATATAGGTAAGTATTTTAGTTTATTATAATAAATTGATTAGACCAGAACTAATGGCAAGCAAACATAACGGTCACCAAAGAACTGTGCACAACACAAAAAAATAATGGCGCAAAAAAAATTTAACTTTTTGTCACAAATAAAAATGATTTATGAAGTATTGCCTTGATATTCAACCACTATCATGACATCGTTTCACTTTTAAAGCCTCATACTAAAGGTATATTAGAATACATCAACATACCCAGTAATACCAAAAGCAAGAAACCCCCACCACAAATGCGGCAAACTGTATTTTCCGCTAGGCAAGAGCCTAGTTATGCATGAAACTTTTCCTTACAAACGACAAACACCCGAAACACTTTCTAAAACAGTAGATACCCCAAAATCGCTGTCGTAGCGAAGATAGCCTCTATTTGTTAACTCCAGCCGGGGAAAAGTCCGGTAAAGTTATTCAGAAGGCACGATAACGACTATTGTCTTTGTAAAGTTTGTAGTGAGATGCGATATGGTTTTGTATGTATGTATATTATAACTGTCATACAAAGGTAAACGGACTTACTTTAGTTTGGTTGCAGCTTTGAACTTCCAGATTTTGTACAATATGAACCTGTGGCTTTGTGACTTTACTCGTACAAGTGTCATTCATGCGATAAGCACGAAAAGTTAAGCAAATGTATAATACTGAACCAATATAATTATGGAGCTATATTATGTGGACTCACATTTTATTGTAACAATTTATAATCTGCCAAAAAAACAATACTTTACTCAATATACCTACATAACTTGCTTTTTCTCAAATGATAATAAACATATGTAATAACAAAAAATACCTAAATTTAAGTTTTATTTTTAATTTCTAGGAGATGACTCTGGCCTTGTAACATTGTCTCATGACCTAGCACAAGAGGTTTCACAAAATGTTATACCTATTGTAAAATTATTACCTCAGTTAATATATTTTTTTTTATTAGGAAATTATTGAGTATTATAATCATGTTCACCGACAATGCTATTTTAATGTCGTGAACTGTAAAAGCACATCCGATTTGTAGTTTCTTCGGGTAGAAACTCAAGTATTATGTGCGTCGATTTGCTCCGACTTGGAAAGTGGCTATCGCTCTAAATCAGACACATGTGATTTCATGTACAAATACGCGGCTAGACTTTCAAAGAAAAATGTTTCGTATCTGTTTTTTATACGCCATCTTGGGAGTGATTTTCCTTTTGTTATTTGCTTTGTGTGACGTAGATAACTTAGTGTATCATTCTACATTGTTTTATTATGCATTAAAAATAAAGAAGGTCCATTATTTTTGATAAATTTTGTCAACAATGTTATTAAATTTTTTTTATAAAAATACACAACATTGATAAAAGATCAATAATTTTACACATTTTTGTACCTACACATTTTGATAAAATAGATTAACATGTCATCATAATTATAGTCGCTTCATAATTATTAAAGTTCAATCGATTAAAAATATATGTTACTACCTTTCTATTTCTACACCAAAATCTTCAAGTGCACCAGCACTAACCAAAGATTTACACACACCTGATTCGAAGACATAAATCTTAGTTAGAGAGACGTTACTTTACCACAGTTTGCTCACGTGGGTGCTTGATTTAATACCCGTCAATTGCTTGAGAGAGCTACTATTAAATAACATACTATCACGATTTTAATTGACAGCAATTAACGTGAAATGAAATGCGTATTCACATTATAAACTGTTGTATTTAAAGTCACTAAAAATCATTGTGTAGTGAAATAAAATAATGCTATTCAAACCAAAACCTTACCAAAAACCTGAGAAGTAACCACATAAATTTGACAATGTTTTGTAGATATATATAAAAAAAATATAAATGACACATTTTTGTACGTTTGTTATATAACAATAAATCATACACTGAGCATATACATTAATTTTGTTAATATATCCAGAAACATTATTATTACCATTACGGTAAAATGCAACAGTAACACCACAAGAAGGGTCTAATGGTGATTAAATAAGGGTCCAATACTCCGCAAATTTGATTACACTATTCATTGCAAGGGACGCGGTGTGTTTGTGTTCGTGATTTTGTGGTACCATCAGAATTGATATGTAAACTTGACGTGGTTTAGTTCCTTGTAAGATTGATAGAGTATTTTAGTAGGATTGTCATTCTGTGGATTGTAATCATGTTGAAACCCGAATTGTAGTAGTCATATGAAACCCTTTAGTGTGATCTTCCGATTATGAAAGCAGCTTCAAATATTTATTTTGCGCTAGTTCTTGGAATCCTTAGTCGTACTTAATCATAAACTTTCATTTTAACATACCATATGTGACGAGAAATCGTAAAAGCTGTTCTTCGATCTGTTGTCAAATCATCTTAACCTCCACTTACAATAATACAAAGTTTAAACCTATTGAAAAGCATCTAAAATGTCAAAATACTTTAGTATATTTCCTACATCCAACCTCAATTCCAATACAGTTGACACTTGAGTTAAAGCTCTCTTAGCTTTAAGTTTGCCGTGACTTGGGTCTAACGCGAGTTGTGAAGTAAAAGTTTCGCCACATGGCTGCGAGGATAAGTCGTAGAGGTTCTTGTAAGGCACCTCCGGCATGCGAGCGAGCAATTACCTGAATGTTGGTTTAGTTTCATTTTGAAGGCACATTTAGGATTCTTTGTAAAGAACACTTAAACACCTTTTTGTGTTCTTAAACACAATAATCTCAAAATAGCGATTGATTCTTACCTCTTACTTATAAATATATAACGTTTTAATAACATGAAAATATTTACAAAAATCATATATTTTTGGGTTCGAAGTGCACATAACCGAATGACCTTACTTAAATTTAATTATTTTTTATGCAAGGCAGGCAGGTTCTGGTTTGACCGCAGTCTGATGTTTTTTTATCTAACATATCTTGACAACAAACAACAATACAGCCAAAACAATAATGGATTGCATTTGAACATCTTTCTAAAGTTAGACGTATTACCAATTCACTTTATCCCTGATGAGTACAATAGATTCACATTTACTGCGTACCTTCTGAATTGAACGAATCCCATTACTCCCTGTGGGTTAATAATGGCACAATAGAATAAACAGAGGCTAGATAAGTACAGATAGGGTTGTAAAGACGTATTACGTACGCCCACGGTGTTGTGTGGATGACTTTATTTGGGAGGAGCGACTCTCTTAATTAGTGATTGGATATGTGATATATTATTACAAGTGGTGGTGTCACAAACAAATTGAATCTGAGTTAATTTGGAAAAAGAATTGACGTGTTGATTTTTAATCGCATATTATACTTATCACATTGAAATTATTTAAGCCGTTTGAATAAAATTATATTTGCAGAAAAAGGAACATATCTATGTTGTCCTTCCGATTCAGACAAAATTAGGCACTTTAATTAATCACAGGATTAACCTTGAGTAATAAAGTAGGTAACAATTTTTTTTTAATTTACAAAAAAATAATTACTGAGACAATGTTAGCCGAATTTTAATTTATTTCGCGAAATATTACTTGGTCAACAGTTTTTTAGTTATGTAAACATGTGACCAGATGCTATTTTTAAACCCATATTGAGTGAAATAGTTGCTTCGCCTGAATAAACCAGTTTAGCTAGCATCGTAAAAGATATGACAACACGTGTAGGTTTGACGTTAAGTGAAGGTATTTCGCAGTTATGAGTATGGCAAGCGTGGAAATAGTTTGCTTGGGTACAAATTCCACGGAAATGTTTGCTGTAACTTGGTGTTCGGTGTTTTAAGCTTACGTACGTGATACAACTAGAAACTTAGTAAGGAAAGAGGTTAACGACCTTTGCATATATTTTATTTTTTGTTATCTATGAATAGAAAGTTACTTGCAATTTTGTCAGTGACAACATGTTGGTACGTGGAGCAATCCATAAAAATATTCAAATTAATATATTAGATTATCTGACATATTTATAGCCCGTATCAAATTCAATAAGATGATAATTTCCTAAACTTTATTTATTACTTTTAGTATCATGTGTACAATCAACGATTAATGGAACTGGTTATCTTTTAGATCAAGAAAAAAACTAAATCTTCATGCAAAGTCTCTAAAGTCTACGACTATGACAAAGGTAAATGAAAATTGTGGGTACCATAGACATTATATTATATTACAATAAAACGTACCAAATACTAAATTAGTAACAATTATTCATACAAAAATAAGTAACATAACAAATTCATTTAGATTGTATTTTGCGAGAAACAGCAACAAATAGCAAAGATCTATGCATGATACTCGTATGTTCGGTACTCAACAAAACTCATAAATAAACAATACAAGGAACTGTTGTTGGAAACAAAGTCCACTTCACTGAATCTGTAGGAAAGCTCCAAAACTCTATCCTAACTTATTCGGCGAATTGACAATCACTTAGGAAAGCTGAGTCGATCCACGCACCGGCACAATAATGCAGAGCTTCCAAGTTTGCGACAACTTCGATTAGCTTTGAAAGCTCTCGCGCGTGCTGCGTGGATGATATTCGCTTGAAATGTATGGGGATTATTACATTGTTTGCGATATTAAGATTATACATTCTGAGTAACACAACACGCAGCCCTCTGGCAGTGGGCTGAAGCACTTAGCTTTTCTAAAGATTTTCTAAGTGCTCCCCTTTTTATGCTTTAGTTAGAAGAAAAACTAAACATACTACTATGTTTAGTTTTTCTTCCCTTGTTTTTATGTTTTATAAATAAAGATTACTTATTAAGATTATGTAAGTTGTAATATCATGTAAACTATTTTGCTAGTGTATTATTTGATGTGCTAGTAAAAAAACAGTCCAATCAAACGACATGAAGGTAGACCATTAAAAAGTCATTAATATTTAACACATTACAACATTTGCTATTTTCATTTCCGTTTATTTGTGTATGATTATAAAAATATATACAAAAGTTGCAAAAAAGCACAACAAAGCACTATATTATTCTATCGCATTTTCCGTACTATAGTCATTTCCTATGTAACGTCGCAAGCGCTTGAAACTTAGCTTGAGTTCGATCAACTTTGTGCGGAGTTACTGACGATAATCCTGTGCTAAGCGCGCAAAATAATTATTTGCAGAAGTTCTACTGCCTAATTTACACACTGAAATTCAAATATTAATGCCAGCTATGGATAATGTTCTTTTAAGCAATATTCGTGATAAATCGCCTGAAGGTGTGTTATTAAAGCCTTACAAAATAACTATATTATGATTTAAATCTAATTTTTTAAAGTTTTTTAACTATTATCCTATATATAATATGAGTAATTTCCTTAGATATTAAAGCATTGCACCCAATCAATTATTTTTTAAGCCATTATTGTTTTACTCACTTCGACGATTTACTTGAAATTTTGTGTAAACACTTAGGTTAACAAATACATACCATGGCTTAACGGCTGATACGAGACCAGGGGGTTCATAAGATGCTGTGACCTTTATCACTAATATCACGACAAATAAGTTTTTTGTATTGCTTTCCCGTAATTTTGTGTGTTTCTGTGTTTTTTTTTTACTCGATTCTCAATATAATATTGTAGAGAGAGTAAGCAGAAGTACTTTCTTCCTATTTCTATAGATTATTATTTAAGTCTATCAGTCAATATTTTGTCGTCATTAAGAGTGATTAACGAATAAAATTCAAGCTCATCTTATTTATTCTTCACTTTACTGTTTCCGCTATTACAAGGCAGCGTTTAATGGAAAAACAGCAGACGTGCCGCACGTAATTTGAGCAAGTTTCGTATCGGTTAATATTCACCCCGCCAAAGCCACGGCAAAGCTCGCTGAGGCTCCGATCTAGCTACGTTGTCAAAAACTGAGGTAAAAGGTAAGTTGGTTAAAACGATACAAGCAAAATACCTACATTTATGATAAAGCGAAACAGAGGCCCGAAAGCGAATGGCAAAACCTACGTGTTAGATGAAGTAACGATTCAATTTGTAATATACAACTTAAATAGTATGGTTCACTTTACTTAGCTTTCGGCAATGATCACAGTTTCCGCCCAACTTTTTGCAAAGATTCAAAGATATTTATTGATCTTATAACATTGCGTACAATAGGTACGTCATATATTACAACTAGTGGGTGCTCGCGGCTTCGCTCGCATTAAGAAGTAAAACTTGCATCCCCTATTTCACCCCTTTAAAAGTGGCATTTCCAAAAATCCTTTCTTAGCGGATGCCTACGTCATAACATCTACCTTCATTCCAAATTTCAGCCCAATCCGTCCAGTGGTTTGAGCTGTGCGTTGATAGATCACTATATCAGTCAGTCAGTCAGTTAATCAGTCAGTCACCTTTGAGTTTTATATATATATAGAAAGATAATCATTTATATAACTTAATACTAATTATTAATGTCAATAACAATAGAAAATAGAATCAGTTTTAGCAAAGATGAAAACATAAAAATGTATTCATAATTATTGGTTAAACGAACTTACCTTAAGTGAAGTTCGACCATAATTATACGAGACGATCTACGATATAAACTTTACGATCTATTCGGTATAGTTTTATAAAATATAAGATTGTACCAAGAAAATTAAAATCGATGATGAATAAATGCAGTAAGATTGCTTGGTAAGTTAGTAGTTGCACTAACCTTTATTCTTTGAGCTGGTTGATGAATTGCTTAGTTTTAATCATAATCATAATCATCATAATCATCATTTATTCATAAAGCCATTTTACACGTCACATTGTATAGTTGTAAATACTAGAAAATAATTACAGTACTATTTAATATATGTAAATTTACAAGTCAAAAACTAAATTGTATTACTTAAGTGTAAGTATAATTATACAATTCAAATAATAATAAGTAAGTGTAAGTATAATTATACAATTCAAATAATAATTACAATAATCAAATTAATAAATAATAATTTCTTACATTCAAAATTGTTATGTGAACTTCATGAACTCTTCGATGGAACAGAAGGAGTGCTCCAACAGCCACCGCTGGAGGCGGGTTTTAAAGTTATGAACACTGGGTGCGCTGGTTATTGATACTGGTAACTTGTTGTATACGGCTGGACCCATGACATGACATGAGTGAGTTTAGCAGACTTAGCCAGCGAGCGCTGTAACAACTTGAGTTTTTGGCCATTTCGTGTGCTATATGTATGAGTGTCATTACGTGTAGTGTATGATGCCAGGTTGATCCTCATGTACATGGCTACTTGCAATATTACTATTGCAGGCAGGGTGAGGATCCCCAATTTTTTGAATAAGTTTTTGTACCAAACGTCGAATTTTCGACGTTATTTTAAAATTCCGATGCTCCTTTTCCTAATTTACCACTTGAACACATGAAATAAACACGTGATAGTACACGAAAAATTCAAATAGTAAAATTCAACGAAATTTATGATGTTGCGACGCCCGCACACAAGAAATGAATAAGGTTTGACAGGAGGACGGCGCTACAGGCGCGACATTGACAGTGACATTTGTTCAAAAGTTTTTTCTTTTTTTTGTGTTTTTATTTTCACAGCTATAAAAAGTGTGACGCCTAGTACATACAGAAGTGAGACTACATAGTTAATAAAGAAATCTCGAGCATGTAACATCGTCGTAGTATAATGTCATTTACAAACAAACAATGTCAGATTTATTTTATCTTTGCTTTGCTTCTAGATAACACATGCTGAGTTGAGGCCGGCTTGTGACAGGAAATTGTGTATGTGCAAAATGTGTTTGTCTTACTTTCCTAAATGTGTTCGTATATAATTGCTTGTCACAAAAAAAAAATATATAATAATAATAATAATTTGAATACTGAACCTGCTGAAATAATGGGAAGTATTATTTCCTTGTCTGTTCCTTATATAAGTTAAAAAACTTGTTGCTTTTCACACATCAAATTGATAATACCTATATACCTATAAAACGTATCACTCTCATGCTACTTACCTGACAAAACTACTTTCACTTAATCACTCGATATTTCCCCCGTACTAATCAGTATTCTATTCCAGACTCTGTAATAAGATTTTCATCCGCTGTAGCGAGTATTATTGTTCTTTCGCCCGCTATTACATTACTTACATGTGTCGAGACCGATGCTAAGGAAAATCTGTAGATCTACGGTTTTTTTATTGTTTTTCTACTACATAAAAATAAGTCGGGTATTCCTTTCTGACGCTATAACTCCAGAACGCACGAACCGATTTCCTCGGTTTTGCATTCGTTGGAAAGGTCTCAAGCTCCGTGAGGTTTATAGTAAAAAAAAATTAGAAAAAATTTCAACAGAAAAGCAGGAAAACAGGGAAAATCATTTTTCACATACAGCGTCATCTCTGATACATAGCATATACTACAAACTGGCGAAACGGAGTTCGCCGGGTTTGCTAGTTATTTATAAACTTGAATCTAATAGTGATTTCTGAACACATTTTATAGTTTGCTGAAATAGAAAGGCTTGAAAACAAGTAAAAAACATATGAGATAATATTAATCAATTGATTGAAAACTTAAATAAGAAAAGGTAGTGCACAAATAAAAGAATAATTTTTTTTTTTAAATCTCTTAACGTTTTCGTAACATTTAACACAATTATATAACTTTATAAATTTATATAAAGCCGTCTATTAATTTTTCATGATTTATAATTCCCGTTCTTTTTTACTTGTTTCTACATTTTGTCAACAGTCTTTACTAAAAAGATCTGGCAACACTTCACCCAGCGACCTTGAGATAACTTTCAGTCGATGTAATAAGAGGAATGTTCGGATAAAGTTCTAGTCTGATGAAGACTGAATATTGGACGCGAGGAATTTATCATCCAGTGCTACAAATATATGTGATATATATAAAAATCTCTATGAGTGTTATTGATTTCCGAGTTAGAAGAAATATACTTAAACGATTTTGCAGGCTAATTTGTTAAACGTAAAATTTATTTATTTATTTATAATGGTACACAAAACAGAATGTGTTCCCAAATAAGCTAAGTATACATTCAAATATGGTTTTGATCCAGAACAAATTCCTAAGATAAGTGTACACAGCTTGAACAACATAAATGCGATTAATAATTTCAAAAACCTGAGTTAGATAGTTAGTTAGTTACAAAATGTCTTCATCATCATCATTCACAGCCTTTGGGATCCCACTGCTGGGTATAGGCTTCCTTTTGTATGTGCCATCTACGTTGATCTTGTGCAGACCACATCCAGGTTGGACCCTCAACTTTAACGATGTCGTCGACCCATCTCGCAACAAGCGCAGAAAGTAAGTCCACTTGATTTACTTTAATGATGTTATGTTCGTTCTAGTACGTATAAAGAAGTAATAGAAAGTTTAAATCTTAAAATTTAAGTCATTTGTTGTACTTAGAAGCAATAATATGAAAGATATTGATTAAGTTTTGTTATAATATGCATTTCTCTTACTGAACCATCTATCACATATAAATTTAGTCACAGACAACTCCCATAAGTTATCAACCACCAATGTGAAGTAGATATATCTATGCTAAATTTACGAGCTCGCCACACAGATTCGGCCATATGTTATCATCGTTTGGCCATTTCTAGCGGCGCCATATTGGGCCCTTTTATTGCTCAAGTTTGTTCTTATGCTGTGTGAACTGTTTATGCAGAGAAACTGGAGTAAAGTTGCTTGTTTATTAAGATTAAGGTGTTTTATTCCACTTATTGTTTAAATTTATTATTGAAATTTTGCAGCTCTTTTTTCCTTGCCATTACGCATGAATTTATCAATCTGTGTATCAGTCTATCACTATCATTGAATAAGATAAGATACAAACATTTGCTTACTATGCTGTACTATATAATACTATGGGGCAAAATTACGTTATGCTGTGTGATATACCCTGAAATATGTATCAAGATTAGTAGGTAATATGTATGTACTCGTATTGCCGTGAGTTTACTTTTTATTTCTTACTTTTATTAACTGGCCTGAGAGCTTAGTTGGTAGTGGCTCTGCCTTCTAATCAAAGGGTCGTGGGTTCGATTCCCACATAACACAAGTTATTATGAATTTTAAGATTTGTCATTACTTGTGTTGAGTCTGGTCGTGTCTATGTATAATAAGTATGTATCTACAAAAGAAAAGTATATAAGTATTATATCCGTTATCTAGTACCCACGACACAAGCGTTTGCTTAGTGTGGGGCTAGATGGCGCTGTGTGCAATGTCACGGAGTATATATTTTTTATTTATTTTTAAAAATGAAATGATTAAATTTAAATCTAATTACAGTAATAACCAATAAACATCACACGAAAATGTATACAGAAGAAAACTAACACAACAGTCAAACCCATCTCCCAAACAGTTGATTGCTATCTAAACACAGCATTGAACATCTAAATAGACATTCAACATCTCTTACGACCTTCCCATCACACTTAAACTCGCTCGACTATTCTAAAATGGCTCCAACTTACATCATAAAACATTAACGGCTACAAACCTAAGCTAGTTAAAGCAGTAATACTCTCCTTAACTCATTCGAAAGATATCTCAACACACATAAGATTTTAGATTTATCGTATTTGATCTGTATCTTCGAGTCGTATTCTTAATTACTGTTGTAACCCCTCATTTCATTTCGTTCATTTAGTCTAAAATGGCTAAATATCGATACGTTGCGCAGTCGCAAAACAAAGATTTGGGTTGCGACTGTCAATGTCAAGTGTCGAATTGAGATTATTTTCTAACCTGTCAGAGAGACGTGAAAGGTGACTCGACAGATAGAAACGCGCACGGCAAGAAAAATGTAAGCGGGGTCTAGGGCTCTCGATCCCTAGACCCCGGCAGAAACAGTTCGGTCAACTCGCCACGCTCCGTACATAAGAACTCCCTCGTTGTTGGTGAGTGTTCGAGAAAAAGAGCTCAGTGAAAGAACCTGTTCACCGGGATTAATCTTCCACGTTTCTTGTCGTGGGCTGTTTGCTATATTTGCTGTCTGCTGGAGGTAGTGCTGGTCGATGAGGCCTGCGGACCTCATCCTAGCACGCAGCCGCTGATCTGTGAGAGGAAAAACCCCAGATTCTGGGGTTTTTTAAGTTTCTCGCAAGAATACTCCCTTCTACAACTCATCTACACGGTCTAAGGCTGCTAGCCTAGGCCGCACAAAATCCTACTTACTTCACAACACACACCTACTTCACATTTCTACATCGTGCTTTGGGCGCGGGGTGCCGGAGGTCACCAACCGTGTTGGGAGAGCTTGCAGCTTCTTCCAGCCCTCTATGGCGGGTGTCTCCGCCCTGACTCCGTCCCCATCACTAAGCCGGTAACACCAGGCATATATAATGCCTGGTGCCTTTATACTTTTATTGTGTTGTTGACTGACTAAAACGCATACTGGTTGCAACTAGAAACCCTGGTGTAGGCATTTCTCCTCGACCCTGAGGACAATTGTGTAATTTAAAGAGTACTCATTCTCTATCGCCTTGAGCTAAGGCTGGCGCCCATATATATATATAGATCTAATCATTGTTTAACCTACCTGTAAATTGAAAGTAAATAAGAAACCTAATCAAAATTGTAAAGTGAGACTACCACCTTTTGAATACCTAGTTAAATATACATAAATTATTAGTAACAATAGTCTAACCTTCTATTTATTGACTACCTAATACCCTCTAGATAGACTTAGGTAGCCAAACCTCACGAATAACGCTCTTATATCAACCCTCGCACTTACAAAGTGTTACAGTGGCACTCCAACTGGTATAAGGGTCTAGTTGCAACCTTAGGCTTAAACTTTAAATACTAACTTACAATAAGTATGCAATTATAAAGAAATTTGTGTTGTTTTATTATTTCCTTTAGCTGTAAGTACTTATGTGTTCTTGAATGTGTAATTATTGAATAATATGTGTATGTAATAACCAAAAAGTGATAAATTGTAAAGTTGCAACCAGGATATCATAATTAATAATTTTACAAAATCTACTTATCTAAACACAAAACTTAAATGACTATGATTTTAATAATTCAATTAATAAAGACAAATTTACATATTTAACTACACAATATTAGTGTGTAAGTTTTGGAATCTACCTAGTACACTAGTAAACTTCATATTGAGACCTAACAAACTATACAATCTAGTTATTAACTTAAAATCAAAATACAATTATTACACTCAATACTTATTATTGGAATTACAAATTATACATAAATACCCACGTTTAAATAAATAATTTACAACACTGGTACATACAATATACATTTAATAATTTCACTTTGATTACAATAATACATAACATCTATAACAATTATTCTTTTGATTTGCGAGTAAAACTTAAACAATCTAAACAATGGCTCGGGAAATCAATACTTTTATGTTGAAAAAAGATGAGTTGGAATAGAAGTTTTAATAAGAGAAACTACCACTGTCCAAGCTCTAAGGAAGCAGGTGGCTAAGTTGATTAAAGATCAGCCTCAGTTTATGACCCTGCCTGAACAGTGGGATCATGATAATGACTTTGCCTCCGTACAAACAAAGTCAAGTTTGTTATTGTCGGATTGGGAGAAAGTTTCTAAGGGAGCCATAGGCAAGTCTCAGTTAGTTTGGTTATGTTCATCAGGCAATCATCTTCTTCTGCGCATTGATAGGTTGTTGAAAGGTGGAAAGCTTGATGCAAAGCAGCTACAGTCTCTGCAGCTGTCTTTATCAAAGCTGTTGAGGAGATGTTAAAGTATGACCATACTGGGTCTGTTTCTGAGTCAGATGGAGAGACCTCTGATTCAGAACCATCTAAACCATCATTAAATCACTTTTATTGTGACTTTAAGGTCACAAATTTCTTTATTAGCCTATGATACACTACTTTATTTACAATAATAAAAATGACATTCTTTATTTACAAATTAATAATACCTAAAACTTTTAAATATTTTTTAAACAAATGGGAGATTGTTAACAACACCTCCTTATATAGGAAAGTCTTCTGAGAGTACTGACATACTCTATAGTGTCCTAAGCTTGACACGCCTTATACTTGTTTCTGTATGTCAGGATACTTTTCTGGATACCTGTAATAATCTATACAGGCATACCACTTCTTAAAGAGCTGTATATGCTCACTTGTTGTTAACAATTTATCATATTGAAAATTTGTCTTGGAAGTTGATTGGTAATGAGAATCAACTTCTTCTGTAATTATTTACTTGCTATTTAGATAGCAGTCTATGATTTTTGCGTTCCTATTACAATAAAATTCCCTATTACCTTAAAAAATAGGAACACAAATTAAATCAACACTATTTTACTAACTACCTAACTTGAACAGGAGTTAGGGAAAATAAATAAAACTGTAAATAAGTAGACATAAGCAGTATATTAATAAACACAACAACGAGGGGGGGGATCAAATAGATTTTAAGATAGATGAGTAAGTTATTATTAGTTAGCATAGTTTTCTGACAACAGCTCTTCACCACTAAATTAAGAAATCTAAATTATTGCAAATTAACCTAAATTATTAAAAATGGTAAACAAAAAACTTAATGTAGCAAATGTAGGTACAATACCTGATAGGGGGAATAAATGATAATAACTAAAAATATTTATGTAAGTATACTGCATGGAATGTCATAACCGAAGGCCACTCTGCGGGAACTATACCCGAAGCCAAGGTTGCTTTCTTTTCAAATTTCTGTCTAATTCTTCAACTTTAATCTTTTGTCTTTCACTTTTTGTGCTGAGCATATCCCCATATCCTCCCAAATTGCTTCAGCCTATTTATTTATAAAACTGCTTCTTCATACTATTTATTCAGTCTGATGTACTAGGCCGGTACACCATTCCCTACTCTTCTTGGACAATCTTTAATCTAGTATAATATTGTAATCTATGTAAATATATTCCTTTAATAAACATCACAAATATATGCTTACTTTATGTACTTTACAACTTAAATTGGCCAAGGCCGCTAAGCAATTACAGAGCAGTTTTCGCGGACTCTAAAAGCAAGCTTTAAACGCGTACAAATACTAAACTTTTCTACATGTAAAGCGGATACTAAACTAACAGTGCCGTTACACATAACAGAGCAGTTTTCGCGGACTCTAACAATAAGCTCTAAACGCGTAAATACCTACTACTAACTCTTCTACGTATCTACCTACGTAGCTCTAAAGAACTGTATATGTTCACTACACTATAGTGTCTCTAGCTAGACACGCCTTCACTTGGCATCTGTAACTCAGATGAAGGGTGCTTTTCGCGTCCTACCGCGTTACAAATAGGAAACTCATAAGTCTACAGGGCGGCGTTGTACCCTGGTCAAATAAAAAGCCATAGCAGACATATTAACAAGCTTATGCACATTAGGTGTGTAAATTATACTTGGGGATTTATCTATTAGTTTATCTATATCATACTCACAAGTAGATAATATATCAATATTGTTCCCAGTAAGCTTGACTACATTCAGCAAACTGCATAATAATTTGATTAACATTTTCTAACTAGTGTTAATATTATATTACTCTTATGTAATTATATGATTACCTATAGGGGTTTTGCAGGGATTAAAAACATAGTAGAATCAGATATATACATTTATTTTTATTCCTTCCCACAAGTGTTACATAATAAAATAAATAAATTATTAGAAAAAATATTTATATTGGAAATTAAAAACTAAATAAACTATAAAATTTGTGAAGCTGTTGCAGAAATAAGTAATTTTAATATAGATTTAGTTTTGGTTTGGGTATAAGACCACTGTTGGTTTATAAGTTTCTGGTTATTTAATTGTACATAGGATAGGTTGGTAGTCCAGACTTCTGGAAATTTGTTGTTTTTAGTTTTATTAACCTATAATGGTTGTTCCACTTTGTTGAATCTTTTTAATGGATATTTTAATTTTTGGTCTTCAACTTCCGCAAACTTTGTTTGTTGCGGTAGCTGTTTCAGTAGTTTACGGCTGAGGGCAGCCGTGAATTCACTACGTGAATTCTTTTCTGAGGGGGGCCTTGTGTAACCCCTCATTTCATTTCGTTCATTTAGTCTAAAATGGCTAAATATCGATACGTTGCGCAGTCGCAAAACAAAGATTTGGGTTGCGACTGTCAATGTCAAGTGTCGAATTGAGATTATTTTCTAACCTGTCAGAGAGACGTGAAAGGTGACTCGACAGATAGAAACGCGCACGGCAAGAAAAATGTAAGCGGGGTCTAGGGCTCTCGATCCCTAGACCCCGGCAGAAACAGTTCGGTCAACTCGCCACGCTCCGTACATAAGAACTCCCTCGTTGTTGGTGAGTGTTCGAGAAAAAGAGCTCAGTGAAAGAACCTGTTCACCGGGATTAATCTTCCACGTTTCTTGTCGTGGGCTGTTTGCTATATTTGCTGTCTGCTGGAGGTAGTGCTGGTCGATGAGGCCTGCGGACCTCATCCTAGCACGCAGCCGCTGATCTGTGAGAGGAAAAACCCCAGATTCTGGGGTTTTTTAAGTTTCTCGCAAGAATACTCCCTTCTACAACTCATCTACACGGTCTAAGGCTGCTAGCCTAGGCCGCACAAAATCCTACTTACTTCACAACACACACCTACTTCACATTTCTACATCGTGCTTTGGGCGCGGGGTGCCGGAGGTCACCAACCGTGTTGGGAGAGCTTGCAGCTTCTTCCAGCCCTCTATGGCGGGTGTCTCCGCCCTGACTCCGTCCCCATCACTAAGCCGGTAACACCAGGCATATATAATGCCTGGTGCCTTTATACTTTTATTGTGTTGTTGACTGACTAAAACGCATACTGGTTGCAACTAGAAACCCTGGTGTAGGCATTTCTCCTCGACCCTGAGGACAATTGTGTAATTTAAAGAGTACTCATTCTCTATCGCCTTGAGCTAAGGCTGGCGCCCATATATATATATAGATCTAATCATTGTTTAACCTACCTGTAAATTGAAAGTAAATAAGAAACCTAATCAAAATTGTAAAGTGAGACTACCACCTTTTGAATACCTAGTTAAATATACATAAATTATTAGTAACAATAGTCTAACCTTCTATTTATTGACTACCTAATACCCTCTAGATAGACTTAGGTAGCCAAACCTCACGAATAACGCTCTTATATCAACCCTCGCACTTACAAAGCGTTACACTGTGTAATTTCCTCGTAGAATCAGAAAGTTATTTACTGGTGCATTTTTATGAGAAGATCTTATAGCAGACACCTTAATTGACGGATGGTAAAAATATATTTCGTATTCATTGTTTATAATAGATTCTAAAGATATTAGAAATCATTGTCTTAAAACTTTGTCTTTTTAATTGATCCGATAACATATAAATAATAATACGAATATGGTATGTATACTCTTATTACAGTCTCCATACAGTATATTGTTTTTTTTAACAAGGAATTTGGTTTGCACTTGTCCGTAATTCGCCCTTTTGTATGTTGTTCGTATATACACATAACTCACACAAGCAGATAATAATGCTACAATTCTTGCAATTATTGTTTGCTAAAATTCAAAATAAATTATACACAATTATTAGTAAACCAAAAGCCAGATAATCTTTATGAATGTGTTGCCTATATTTAAATTTTCATAGAGTACTGCATCAAACTGAATTGAAACTACTAACTCATAATTTAAAGGCTAAAACATCGAATTCAACAAGAAACTGAGACTCAATTTCCACTTGAAGCGGCATCGAGTCTATCAAGAAAACATCTAAGTATGTGTATGTATGTATTTGTATATAGTACAATATCTATCAGCCAGTGGGATTCATTCTTCCGCGAAAATGCGCTTGATGCATTTTACTGGCTTCACACGGCTACTGCATTAAGCCAGTGCCAAGATAAAAGATAAAACCTATGCAGTCTAGAATACAACTCTTATTTAATGTGACTTTACACAAATTGTTACCAAGTTAGTTGTAAAAGTAATTGCTAGGAGTTTGGTACCAAAATAAGGCTTCTCTAATTTAAAATTATGCAAGAATTTATGGTAATTAAAATTAGATAATATTTGAACATCATGGTTATTACGATTACTTCCAACTTGTGATGTTTGTTACATTATTTCAAGAGAAAATTAATAAAAAACTTAAATAAAAGGTTAAATGACATCACTAGAGACAAGAACGCTGGCTGGTTCCTTGCGCAAAGGATTTCTATAGCAATTCAGCGTGGGAATGCAGCCAGCGTTCTTGGCTCCATACCTCATGTGGATGTTTTAAATTTAGGTTAAATGTACATACTCTTATTTAGTTTTATTAGTGTATATATGTGTATATATTGTTTATTATTGAATAAATATAGAAAAAATATGGTAACATATTTTTATCACGGAATAGGCTTAAAGTTAGCGATTTCTCGTCTGAAGTAGGCACCACTGTATTCATAGGATGCAACACGTTTACCCAAAAAACCTATTAATAATCTTATAAACGTATTGATTCAGCTTTAATTTTAGCAAATGAATATTACTACTTTTCACACACGAGTAAAAAACGTCAAAAACTAAACCTGATCAACAATTAAACATCCGAGTTTGTCGTACAAATCTCGAAGCACTAAAACAGCGATGTACCGCTGGAGTTATAGTGTCGTGAAATTTCATTTCTCTTGTTAAACAAACCTCTACCCGTTCAACTGCTTGTTATTCCGTGTAAGCTTCTTAACCCCTGTTTATTTTGACAATATCCGGTAAGATTTACGCGGTGTGTGCGTTACGACCAATATAAATAGTATACTGACTTACTGAGTATAGTTTTTGTATGTGTTACAGAGTTTGGTCACGAAGTTCATAAAGCAAGATTATTATTATATTTGGTAAGTGACTTAGTTGTATCTTTGTTGAGAAACATTTTTAATCAGTGACAATACGAACATTTAATTTTGTACGCATTTCATCATCATCATCATCAACCGAAGGATACATTTCTGGAATTTAATGCCCCTAAATATATTATAATAATGAAGAAACGATGTAAATTTACGTAAGAGAAAAAGATGGGATACGCGATTTAAGTATGCAGTCACTAATTTATCAACTACGTTCAAATATTCTGTTAAATATTGAAAAACTTTAAGTATTCAGTTTTTCTATAAAAGACAAAACAAGTTCGCTATAAAACGTGGAGCATAATAGGTTTCGACGCGTCAAACTAGATTTATGGCTCGATAGAAGTTTCAACTTGACGCTTTTAGGGTGCAAAAAATAAAATTTATCGCTCAGAAAATCTAGTTACAAATATCACAAAACTCAATCTTTCTTCGGGCTTTAACAGAAATGACAGATGAGTAAATATCATAGGAATTTCGGTAAAAAACGCAAAACTATATATTTGTTGAACTTAAACGTTATTTATCCATCTATCTATACATATAATCAAGCTGAAGAGGGCCAACTATCTGAACTTAGAAGATATTTAAAAAAAAATATTACGTATACCTAAAATGTATAACTGAACAAGTTTCAGCAGTTTTTAGAATATTTGTCTGTTGATTTACACGCAAAATTTCATAACGCAATAACGGCTGAACGGATCGTCATGATTTTTCGTATGAAGGTAGTATGAGGTCTCAAAAGTGTCATAAGCTACTTTTTATCCTGACATAATGCAACCAAAGCTGTAGGCGTCCAATAGTAACTTCTAAATTAGACGTTTGACTTTAAAATTATTATTTAGACAATTTCTCATGAAAGGTTGATGAGGATGCTTTCTAAGCCGATTTCGGCTATGGCAAACGCTACGGAATGGTTACTGATGCGTCCTCATATGACTAATATACCCTATTTTAGCGGTGAATTATCTAAAACAGTTGCTACATGTGAGGACAGGTTAAAATATGTTTCTCTATCTTAGCATTTACGTCACTAAAAATACTATAAATCATGCCCTACGGGAACTATAGTACAGTGAAGCATACCTAAACATTTACATACATAACCATATAATACAAGTTTATCTTCCTAAGCAGGTGAGTGGTAACATAAAAACAATCATCATCATCATCATCACAGCCCTTGGGATCCCACTGCTGGGTATAGGCCTCCCTTTGTTTGTGCCATCTGCGTCGATCTCGTGCAGACCTCATCCAGGTTGGACCCTCGACTTTGACGATGTCTTCGACCCATCTCGCGACCGGACGACCCACTCCTGCCAGTTCTAGGCCACCACTCTGTAAAAACAATAGTTTACGATTATATCGCCCATAAAAAACCGAAAAGCACTCGTTGTTTTGAGTCGAGTCGAAGGTCGAATAAATTGTATGTCATCGTGTTTTCAGGATCTCTAACTCTCTTTTGTGGCGATGTAAGCACCTTGAAAAACCAATCCGAATGGAAAGGAAGCACTAAAAACGATAGTAAAACTGTTTTCTTTCTGTCCGAGTAAGAACCAGACAAGAATCTATGTATAGAATCTATAGGTAAATAGGTATAAGAGTTCTAATTGTTTGGCAATTTAGAGGTGTGTGCAGTTAATGGTAAGAAATATCAAATATTTTCAGTCTGAAATTATTTTGATTCTATTAATAAACAACCTACTCCAATCCAATATCCAAATATCCATCCCAATTTTGTTGTGATTATTATTTTTATCAAACATTTAGAAAAAAAAAATTCTCAGTTATTTCAAGTTAATATGCAAAACATACTTCACTAACAGTTTTCAATTTATCAAAGTTGTTTTCGTAGAGACAGCTGAATAAATTACATTACAATTTTCTAAGTTACCAAATACGCTACGAATATTTTGCGTCGTAACACATTTGCTACGCCTCGTAGCTCCGTAGCTGCTGCTACGAGAATTTAAATCACTACACATTGTGGGTTTCTTTAGAAATACCTACTATCCTATACTATCCATGTATGACTAATACATAAATATTTAGGTCATTGTTTTATAATACTTATGGAGATAAAGTTTTACTTTTAATGGAAAAAAACTACACTTCTGAGTCACTTAACCTAATAATATAATCCCTTCGTGTGACTGCTAATGATTCTATGACTAAAATAATTTAGCAGAAATATGCAATATAGTTTTAAACCAGATTACAGCATCGTTTGGGCAAATGACGAATTCCAAAATCGATAAACAATTCCCAATAAGTATTTTATTGCAAAGCACTTACTTCCGACACAATAAAAGCAACTGGAAAGTTTCCGACAGCCATCTTTTACAGAAGGCCGCTATTACCGAAATTAAGGCCCGTTCTCACAGCTGTATAGATAAGGCCCTGTCCACATGCAATGTTGTTGGCTCACTAAATCTTCGTTAAGCGTGAGGCGACATATGGCGCAGACCCCTGTCGTGTGGACGAACCCTACATACCTATTAATATAGCAACGTACTTGAACGCTTTACAGATTTAAAATCTTTAAAATTTGCCAGAGAAATCATTTGTCAAATCATGGTAAGGTATGAAAAGTGGTATTGAAGATTGATTATCAAGCTAGGTTGGTTGAAAAATAACTCTTTTTTTAGATAACATAGACTAACCAAATTTTAATACAAAAGATACTTCTAGATTTAAGATTAATGAGATGCACTAGACTAAAATATCATAATCAAAACAGTTTACGCAAAACAATTCATCATCACTATTTTTTGTTATCGTACGAGTATAAAGTAAAAGAAGGGTGAAGTAAAAAAGGCGATGCGTAAAATAAAATGGGCGTAAAAACAATTACTCTCAATTGGACCTAATTTAAGTTAATTGAAAGCAGATTTTGTTCCTAAACGTCTACATTCCACAGAGTTCTAAGATCTATATTAGAACATTCACCTCGAAAATGAATATGATACAGTCTGATGAATCTGTTAGCAAAATAAATATTCCATTTTTAATTTCACGCCCATTACTCTTCGCGAAAGCGGCCTGTCAACTAAATCGGTTCAATTAATTAAATTAACTTTTTTATTCAAAACACTAAATAAATTACAGTAATTTTTTACGGTCTTTCAAAAGGATAATAATTGTGTCTCGCAGGCCCAGTGTCGCCAACTTTGTCCTGATTAATTGTCGTATTTTATTGCCTCCGAGGGCCACTGCCGCATTCTTTTCAAAGAATTATCTTTGTTTTGATACATGTTTTCTGTAGAATTTTACTTTTTTAGTGACGAAATGGAGTGAATTTGCTTAGAATGGAATTCAAAATAAAATGAGTGAATATTAATTATTACTTTGCTTGAAGCCAACTGTTTTAAAACATTGTCTCTAAATTATATTGAAAAAATAAAATGTTACATAAGAATGCAGAGCATACGATATCAAAAAACGGATAAGTATCAGTTATGAATCCATTATTCTTAATTTGGATATAAATTGGCATTTCAAACAATTTTACGTTCAAGTATAAACGAGATACCAAATAAAAGTATAAGAAACTTTGAGTTTTTGTACAAGAAATTGTAAGTAAAATAAAGTCTAAAAACGTTTCAGTTATTAAAATACACAAGTGGGAGCAGAAAGTATTTTGATTCGGCTTCAATATTTAACTTTTGAAAACTTAATGTCCCGGAAGATAATGAGAAAACTTGAAAGTACGACTTTTGAAGCAAAAGTGGGCGAAACTCCAAACTATTTGTGAAGAGTTTGGAACAGATGTTTTTTTTTGGGCAAAACAATGGGGATGTTTTTCATTCATTAAAGTTGTAGAACAATAATAGCGTGTTTTACCTTAAGGAATTTAAATAGAGAGCCTTAATTTAACGTAGTACTAATTCAGCAATATTTATATTTATTTATATGTATAATAAGTATAATAGGTATGTGTTTACAAAAAAGTACATATGTATTATATCCGTTATCTAGTATCCATGATACAAGCTTAAGCTTAGTATAGGGCTAGATGGCGCTGTGTGATATGTCCTGAAATATTTATTTAAATTTATTTTTTCTAATGCTTTTTTAGGTAATTCTGTAAATGATATTTATATTTAAATTTAACGAGAATTCATAGCTACATAAATAGAGCTAGCTCAGAGTTAGCGCATTTATAAGCCTGAAACTAGGTGAGACCCAAAACTGAAATGTAGGTGAAAACTGAAAACAAAGCTTTGTTACCAACTTGATGGTCTTGTTCGGGTAATGTTTAAAGTTATGGACCTGGATTTTTCATTAAAGATATAAAACGATATGTTTTTTTCTATTAAATTTATTTTATCATAATAAAAACGATAACAAACTAGCAGGTAACTTAATGAAAAGTGAAAAATTATGACTTGATTTATAAAAACTACCACCGTTGTATCATAATTTTATTGTGGGCACCTACTACATTGACTTTTGCAACAAAGATACCAAAAATGCATTAGTAATGACCATTCGTCAAAATGTACTCTTATTATGATTAGGTACTTGGAATTTTACAATGTTCATATTTTTCAACAAAACTGTTAATCGCATACAAAAATTACTACTCTCGTCTCTTTCCATACTATTTCTTACAAAATTCTATAATTTTACAAAAAGTCTTCTTTTGACTCTTATGAATTACTGTTACAAGGGTAAAATCTAGATTCTAATCGCTTACTTTAACGGAAACCATTACATAGATAGTCCTATAGCGATAGAACTATTTTTGATGCTTTCTAAATTCTTGGAACTGTTGTAACTGGGCGTGAAACATTTAACCCTAAAACATACAAGGGCCGGAATCCTTGATATCTTCGTGACAACCGCGAGACTGAAGAATTTATTACTACCCTCGTAACATCTATCCAAAGACAATGTTAACCAGAAACACCTTATTAGTGATTTACTTATGAACTGATTCTTCTTCTTCTTATCGAATGAGAGTGGCCAACTCTGGTGTCGAGAGTTTATCGAGTTTATAAACTGGTTAATCTGTCAACAATATATTGTTAACGGCCTCCGCTGTTATATTAATATTAAATCCAGTTAAGTTACTTCTTTTCGAAATGGCTAACTATGATGTTACATTATTACTAATACATAAGATTAGCCTTTGATCCAGTGTTTCATATTTCTGAATACTTTTGAAGTTTCCTTTCAAAATCGGTTTAGCCATAACGTGGCTAACGTGAAAAAGGATCAAACACACTATCACAAACTTCCTCATTTAATTAAAAAAACTGGACATAGCACATAACGCCATCTAGCCCCATACTAATATTACTGTGACTTTATAATTATACTATAATCCAGCGATGTTCAAAGCGAGCGTGAATCGGTTCTTATCGGGTAAGCACGCTCCATCTTAGGCTGTAGCCTTTGCTTACCATCAGGTAAACAATGGCCAAGTGCAAACCCGTATTAGTTTTGTTTCATTATTTTATCGCCATAGCTAGGTGCCCGCTGGATTTAAAGTTTACGTAACCCTTGTGAGATCTATCTAAGTAAGTCGCAAAACTAAAAAGGGTTCTGCAAGCACTCGATCCCACGACACATTTGAATAATTCGCAAAAAGTTTTCTAGAAGCTATTTTTGATGTGCCCTGAAATGGAAAATCAAACAAGAAAGGTTGAGTAATGCTTTGTAGATGTATTGAAGAAAATTTGCGAAATACGCTTATTGTTATATAATTGTGAAGGGTTTTTATTCGACCGGATATTGATAAAGTGTATGAGTGTATTATTTAGATTTATATATATCTTTACCTGATTTCGTTGCTATGGTAGTATGCTAAGGAAATATTACTTTTTTGTCATGTAAAGAGTAAGTAAACTTATATAAGAGTTGCATACTCTAATGGCGAGAGTTGTCAAAGATCTTTGGCATGATTTATCTACGGACGTCAGAGCATGCTCTTAAATTTTGTCTTTATTTTTCTATATTCTCTCAATTCTATATACCAAAATCATAGGCATAACATAAACTATTTAGTGAAATCCATCTATTTACAACTACTTATAAAGTCAATAGAATTTTAAAACAACAAGCATAACTTTATCACAACCTACAAAATGTAAAATGTATTTTCCCTAACGTTCTCTAAAGGCTAACTTTTAAAACTAGCTTTAAAAACGGAAAGATGCATTAAGTCGTTAAGGCGAGAACACATCGCGTCGCGTGCTGCTCGAAAGCGACACCTATTGTGCCCCCGCCTTAAAGCACTTTGTCATACGCCCTTTGTAACACAACTAATGCTCCTTAATGTACTCCCGGCTTTAGTGCGGAAATGGGGCCGCCATTTGTATTTTTTCAACAGCAACGTCTTCGAAGAACATCGGAATTATGCAAAGCTTGAAAACAGTTTTTCGAAACGTTTTGTGTGATATTATTAACAGAGGCTAAATTTGTCTCAAAGGAACTAAATTTCTGACGCTTATTGATGTTTTAAAGCAATATAAAATATAATATACGTAGGTATAACAAAACTCGTGTAAAATCTTATTCTTTAATTTCTTCACAGTAATATGTGGGCGTCGAACGAAAACATATATTATGGGTTTTGATTTTACATATTGGTACATTTTTTTGTAAAACATGTATCTTAATGTAAACGTTCACACTAGCTCCATTTGTTATTTACGTACATCTGTATGTATGTAAAAAATATTAACATGGCTTGAAATAAAACCTTCAATCATAAATTCGAAAAATCCGTGCCGTACGTAGAGCTTTCAATTTTGTACAAAGCTTTTTGAAAGCACACGGTAATATACTTACAGCTAAGCTAAGCTGCTAAATACTAGAAAAGTTATCAAATTCAGTGGCGATCCTGTAGCTAACACTACCTGGGCGGGCTTAGTACAGTCACAGAAGATAATTTATAAAATATATTTTATTATTTACAAATGAATAAGTGTTTTTTTTATCTCTGCCGAACATCCCCCGCGTTGCGGAGGCCCTCAACACATACGCAGTAAACTTATTTACTATTTTATAGAACTAAAATTTTAATTCATGTAAAATGATTTTTTTTTCAAGCGCTTGCCTGTAGGCAGTTTTAGTAACTTTGAGTAATAGATATTAGATACTACGAATATTCAGCGTTGGTTTAGTTTTCAGTAATTGTTGTCAAGTGTGAATTTTGTGTAGGGTAAAGCGTTAAAATACAGTCATACACTTTACGATGTCAAATGTGCCCAAAACAATATTATTATTGTAACACTTACAACTAATTATTTTAAAAAAAACACTAGAGACGTAAGCCTAAAATCAAATTATTTAATATTATAAATCAGGAGAATTGACCTAACATGAAAATTAAAAACACCCATGAATTTATAGTGTCCAGTAAAAAATAAAGATGAATTGTGAATCAGGATACCATGCTAAGCACCCAGAGCGTGGCCGGGTAGTGTGTTAAATATATTGCTTTCAACATTTTACTTTTATTGCCGTGTGCACGAGGAGTAATATTTTTAAAACATTTGCTACTAACGGTGGGGAATAAATACTACGACGGTAGAAAATTCTAAACTATTCGAAGAGGGAGTACCGTATGTACTAAGTAGTAAGTTTATTTGATTAAAATATAACGCAGTTAGTGAAAATTACCAACTACGAGTATTTGAGGAACTCTTTAAACAAATGCTTAGTGGATTAATGCTGTTAAACAAAAAAAAATATGAATGCTTCAGAATATTACTGTCATTAAAGAAAAGTAAAGAAAACTGCCATATCAGTTTAAAAACATTAAAATGTATAACAAAAAAGGCGGACACTTTTTTAAAAGATAGCAACCATAAATCTTAAAGTGCTATTTTTAATACTTACAAAAAATCCATATTTTTCCATTCATTACGAACCAAGTTTTAGTTTAAGTTTTACATATTATGTAACAAGCTGTGATAAAACACAATACACGTAAATATTATTTACGTGTATTGTGTGTGTATTATTTCCACGTGTGTGAGTTCATGTGTCACGCATCAAGGGACGTGAATATTCAGAGTTCGCGTACCTTTAAAGGGGATACTACTGCAGTAGTATGTATATTAGTTAAGTATTAATATTTGTCATACTGGACATATCTGCAGAATGAGCCAGGACCGTTGGACAAAGAAAGTAGTAGCATGGATACCAAGATCGGACAAGCGAAAAAGAGGACGACCACATAGAAGATGGGAAGACATATTTTACCAGAGACATGGAATAGAATGGACAAGGTTAGCAAGGAACCGTAAAACATGGAAGAAACTGGGGGATGCCTACGCCAACGAGGCGACAGCTATGACACCATGACGATACTTACAGACAAGAGAAATCGCACAATACCATGACATTAAAATTAACATTTCCTGGAACCAATAACAAACTTATGACATTTTATTTTATTTAACAAAACAATTACAGTGATGATGTTATTGGAGATTGGAATTCAATGTAATGTGTGAGCATGCTCCGTATAAATAGCTGAATAAATGGCTTTTTTTAATTTATTTATTTATTTTATTAATATTTGTCATATATCTACTCAATTGATATAACTGGAAATAATCACAACTGGCAGGAATCGAACTCGTATCCTGCCCTGTCATAATACTTTTCTAACAAACAATAAAATTTATTTATTATGTTTGTTTTCTAACAAACAATACAATTTATTCATTATGTTTGTATTAAATAAATAAATAATAAATATTTCGGGACATTGCACACAGCGCCATCTATTAGTTACTAGTTATGTTGCAAGGAGAAATGGAGCCGCACTCAAATATCACTTGAATAACAATCATTAGTTTACAAATACAAGGTATTATCAGCGTACTTACATGAAAGTATTCTTGTTACTTTTAACTACAGAATTCGATAGTCAAAGCTTTGTGCTTGTATCTATCAAATGGGATAAAAATATTCTTAAATGCACCAAAAGATATTCGATATTTTTCCTAAATAAAATTAAAAAACAAAAACACGAGAATTCACGATAAATTCAATAATATTTACGCTATTACGAGTATGTCTCATTTATAAAGATCAACGAAGACTTAGGAATGCAAAACGGTATGTGTTCTATCACATTGTAACCCCACAGAGTTGGAATATAGCTGAGCTGAATGCGACTCAACGTTTCGAATTCTGGTTCCGTAACATGAAATACTGATGAATCCATTTTTGTGTTCCACTGACCTTTAGACTTTTTGATGATGAAACGTGAACGGATCAGAACGGTTTGTTGCAAACTCAGTTTATATGAAAAACATGGGATAGTGATGGAGGATAGTTGCTTTTGAATGGAAATTTATAAATGGCTTTTTTATTTTGAAATTATTATCAAGTTCTTTGACTAATATAGAAAGAACTAGTGGGTGCTCTCGGCTTCGCTCGCATTAAGAAGTAAAACATGCATCCTCTTTTTTACCCCTTTAAAAGTGACATTTCCAAAAGTATTTCATAGCGTAGCAAAATCTTTTCCTACGTCATAACATCTACCTTCATTCCAAATTTCAGCCCAATCCGTCCAGTGGTTTGGGCTGTGCGTTGATAGATCACTATATCAGTCAGTCAGTCCCTTCAGTCAGACCTTTGAGTTTTATATATTGTGATAACAAAATAACATGTGTAATTGCAGTTTACCTGACATTTCGCTCTAAGTTTTAATTTCATAGTGTTAGCCAACGTCAGTGTTACATGGGAAAGAAATGGCTGAAATTACTTCACTAATTATACTCGTAATCTGTATGGCACTGATTACACATACAAACACAAAACACATTGCATTCTACACACATTAAATTACTCCATTATTCAAAGCAATTAGAAGAAGTTAATCAAGAAACCCATCCCATTAGCATTCTAAAATAACTGTCCCCGTTTTAGCCATAAGCTTAAAATAACATCAATTAAAAGTCCATAAACCAACACATTATGGTAAACCGAGCTCATAACGTGAACATTACAACGCGCCATAGATAATTCCGGCCCTGGATCAGACTTTATGGAACGAGAACTACCGAAATGATCCATTTATTACGGCTATTAACAACCATATCTGGGCAAGTATGGAAATGACGTGAGATGTATTTATGACTAGTGGACGCCCGCGGCTTCGCTCGCATTATTTTGAGATAAAAAGGTTTAAAATGAACAATGTGTGCAATGTCCCAAGAAAAAATAAGTTACTAAAACTAATTTGGACACTGTAAAAGCCAAGTTAACTAAAAAATTACTTCCAAGATAGTAAAAAAAAAATGCACGAAAATATGCATGATTCATTACACGAACATAACTTTTTTATTTACGATCCGATTGAAATGAAATTAACACTAAATGTTAAGTTAAAAATGCATCAACATGGTAGTGAAAACCGTAGACAAATCAGTTCAGCCGTTTTCGAGTCTGTAACGAACAAACATACCGACAGACAAACAGATTTTTTTAGTCATGATTTTTCTGTTCTATTGCATCAATGAAGACCCCTCAACTATTTTTATTTTCAATTATCTTCAATGTACAGACACCGACCTGTTACAGCTTTATTATATGTATAGAAGTTTCGTGTGTTTGTACGGAGGTCTTAATTACACGACTTGTTTGTGGATAGTAGGAGTAGTTCTGCGGTACGGTATATAGTTTTAACTAGAGCCCAAAATATATTAGAAAATTGTATTGTTTGATTTCTTTAATCTAAATATAGGTTAATTGTGTAAAATACTAGAAAAGTAAGTAGTTCAGGATTAACTTTTTCAACTGCAACTATACCTTTTTACAATATTATCGTAATTATTTTCTAAAAGTATTGTGTAATAGATGTACCTATTTAGCTCAACTACATGATAATATTAATATTTTTACTATTCCTTCAAATATTTTATTCATATTTATACATATTTACTGGGATGTAATTCAATGATCTTATATGTAAGCATTAGCTAAAATCTAAATAAGCTAATAATTCGAACAATTTTCAATCAGCATTTCCATACAAAAAATTTAAATGGAAATCCTTTTTGGATAGGTTGAGTAAAAACCACCTCTTTCCACCTTTCACAATAAAGTCGACCCGGAAACATTCAGACTCACATCACCTTGATTTATTGTAATTTATCAAAGAGCTGTCGGAGACCCTAATAAAAATAAATCTGAGCCAACGATTTCTAAATAAGGTGATTTAATAAACTTTTACATTTATTTCTGAAGAGCTCTTTAAATAGGTACACGAGTTTTAGTGACGTCAGTAGTAAAAATTTTTGTGAACCTAAAATAGATAAATGTAATTTTATCATTTACCTTTGAAGTCATTGTTGGCGGTCTTCCAACGGTCCAACGGTTCCAATGGTCGGTTAGTACCTATATATACTCATACATATACAAGAGACACTCACTTACACAATCTATTAATAGATGACGAGACAATAGGAAGCCAAGCTATTTAATTTGTTAAAATAAGTACCTATACATTGACAAATACTTCAAACGTTAGAGTTAAACTTATTCGACACATACATACCTAAAACATCGGCGCTAGCTTATTCCTGTATTCTCAAGACAATGGCTTGTAAGTTTAAATCTTATGTAAGTACTAGATACTTTACAGAAGAAAAAATATAGCTGGAAGCCAAGAAGCGGTCCACCATTTAATTTACATTGCAAAAACTTTGCACAGTACATTTACGGAGCTTACATTTAATTAGTGCCGAGTACTAAATCCCAGTTGAAATGATATATATACCTAGTCATTATAGAGGAAGTATGTTCTGGCCTTGTTAATTGTGTTCCGAGGTGCTGTGAGTAAATCCTAAATAATGAGACAGACTGTTCTGGGCGAATGGCCGATGTTCTACGGAGAACCTATATCTAGAAACTATACCTAGAACCTGAACGTAATGCTTTGTGTTACTTTTAGACAAGGGTATTGACATTTTTAAATAACTAGAAGTCAAATGAGAGTCAAGATTCCCGAAGATTCCGATATAGAAGAGGGCAAATGTTTTGGTGCAATCTTACAAAATGATTTTTGAAAATATAAATAAGATAGAGTAGTAATTAAAGCCTACGCTAATGAGGCGGCAGACCTGGAAGAATTGACATTGAATTGACACAAATTATTTCAACATTAGGTATGACATAAATTTTATGACATTTTATGAATGTGCAGCTAAATAAAGGCTTTTTTACTTTAAGTAGTAATTATCTATTCAAGACTGTTGACACTTTTTGTGTTAAAGTAACAGTATACTCTTTGGTTAAATTATGTCGAAGCTATTTGCAAATAATATACTTTTAATTATTTTATGTTGTTAAATAGGTAAAATAAGTGATTTGTGGCTTTTTGGTGTTATAAATAAACCATTTGTATTTGTAAAATAGTATGAACATTTATTATTGTTCTAACGGGTGAAAAACTTCCAATCCAAGGTCAAGTTGTTTCATTACTTTTTATTGGCGGGAAGTGAAAAAAATAATTAATTAATTGTTTGCAAAATGTACCTATTGCTGCATTTAAAACCACCGAAAATGCAAATAAAACTTTGAACTTCAAATTTCAATGAAATATATTTATTTACAATATAATAAAAAAACAAGGGAAGAAAAACAAAATTTACTACTTCTAATGACAACAAAAAAGGGGGACTATGAAAGTCTTAAAGATAGTCTAAGTGCTCCAGCCCACTGCCAGAGGGCAGCGTGCCCAGCATACTGGCCGCTTTACCACGCTGGATGGCAAGACTGATACGTATAAAATTATCATTTTCTAAAACACCATTAACCTTTCAAACAGTATCACATCCGTGTCCTAAATGCTTCTGAAAGTAAGCAGTGGCGTAATGAAATCCAAACAACATGAAGGCATCAACGCCATGATTTAATATAGTTGGCCGGAAGGGCGGAGCTAGAGCAATGATTACAGGGATTAGATTCAACATTAAATTTGCTTGCAACATTAAATTGGATTGTATAATATAATAAAGGGTAAATAAGTATTAGGTAGAGACTTCATGTAGATACCAACATTATTCAAAAAATATTTTTTTAAATTTTATTGTCAAACATTTTCAAACCACTTTTCATAAAAGAAATAACAAAACGTGTTAATAAATACTTAATGTATGTCTCTCACACTCATCTAGTTTAAAATAGTGAATAAATAACATGGAAGACAATAAAATTTCTATATTATGGAAGCGTCTAGGAGCTATACATATGATACGCCCAATATATAAGTAATTTTATATGTCATATTGATTTATTTGAAATTAAAAGATAAGATATATTTTTATTATATTAAACAGATATTAAAATTAAATCTACAATAATACAGCCACACTTTCAAACGTTTCATGTCGATAGTAATGTGCAATAGAATGGTAATCCGTGTATGAGTATGAGACACCAGGCGCGTCATTAGCAGTAGGTTAATGAGCGAGCATGACTTGGAAGGCCGAGAGCCACATTTGAGGGTATAATTATACGAATAGGCACAGCGTTTTCCGTTCTAAATGCTTGCCGATTCACACGTTTGTTTTTAACGTTTGATTTGACAATTAAAAAAAACGGTAAATAAGTGAACTACGTCTACTATCACAGCCCTTACATTCAGCAAAACATAATATATGTAATTCAATCAGGTAGTTTATTACATAAAACCGTCATGCACATGGACAACAAAATAGTGTGTCAACATAAACAATTCAAGTGCAAATCCATTGAAAATGTTTTACAAGTTACACTATTGAGTATCATTATTCCTCTAACAAATACTTAAACTGTTAATGAAAAGTCAACTGCACTCGAAATTGAACTACTACCCGTTAGTAAGTAAGTACTACCCGTCAGCACTACAAAGTGGATTTTACAATTTCTCCTTATCGAGAAGCACAAAGCTCCTATAAACAATGTAGCAGTCTTCTTATACATTTCAGTGGCAGATTTCAGGGCTGGCTTTTATTAAATTTCTCTGCAACATTGTTCGGAACGTAAAAGACAAACAAAAGGGAATCGATGATGCAACGCTAAGAACTGGAGACAGTGACTTAGTGTAAGACACCTCCCTGTGGTTAAATTAAATATTGTGTAAATTATAGTGTAACTTTTTTTGTGAGTTGGATTGATTTAATTTTATTCAACTGTAACAAACACTTACGTTAGAAATATGTATGTTTACTTTTGGACATAATTTTTAACGTAAGCTGTTTGTTTATTTAGATTTAAATTGATTTGATATTTTTTTTAATACATAGACATGATAATGACATACAACGTCGAAACAATTTATGTAAACCCACGCTAATTAACTAGTGCAAAAAAATCAGTAATAGGTTAGTATTTTCAATACACTTATCACGCAATACACATACTATTATCTGACTTCATTGACAGGAAATGTTCGTCTCGACGATGATTGGTCCTTTCCCATCATATTCAAAGCTACTTGCTAATATCAAAGATAGGTTGTTAGAAGTCTTTTCATTATTTGATCTGCACACCCATCTTTTCTTTGTACGAAGTAAGTAAGTTTCCAGCGGTTTCCGTTCGCTATTGTGAGATGTTTTACTTCGCAGTGTGAAATTGGCAGTTGTACTGTACTTAGGAAGTTTGGTGAAACACTGCACTGCCGGATTGCTGCTCATTTGTTTTCGGTGTTACTGACGAGTTGTTCTTTAGTAGTCTAGTCGGAAGTAGCAGAAATTCTAGTAGACTATTCAAAGTTTTTGTTGAAAAGATGTAAAATTTGATGTTATATAATAGCTAGAAATCGTTTAGTGATTCAGGATTCATGTAACAAAATATTTGCATATATTTTATATGACAATGAAAAAAAGTTGGTAAATCAGAGAATACAAACAAAAATCATCAACGAAACCTTTCAAACCTGGCCCTGAGCTCAAACAAAAATTTTTCCCACGTTTTGTATTAGATGAATGATCTCCCGTAAAACAATTCGAGAACGGATCAAACTCAATTTATTACAGCTCTTTTTAACAGGTTTATTTAGCCATTTGCAACGACATTATAACCAATAGACACTTCATTAGGGAGAACATTTGATAAGACATAAGTTTAAAGAAATGTCACGTGATAATTGTGGATTGGCCCGCGTATTGTAGTTGTAAAGCAAAATTGACGTAATTTTTTCAAAAATCTGCTAATTTCAAGGCAAGAGTGTAACAGATTTGAATGAATATTCATAGTCCAGACGAAATTGTGGTTAATTATAAAATCATACCACATCACACAATTTTTTTTCGAATACCTCAAATTTCAATGGTTTTGTACTTAGACACTTTGAATGAAAGGGTCAAATGTTAAGTCTTCCTTTGTCATGTTATATTATCTGAATCGGTCGAGATATGAAGTCGGATTAACCAACTTCATATCTGGGCTAATTGGCAATGGAGATAGAATAAACCTTACATATGTTTATTCCTGATTACCACGGATAATACCGTGGGGTGTTGGCAGTCATTTAAGAATGTTAAAATATGTAGAGCATTGTTAGATGTCCTTTCATTATTTGGTCTACGCCCGCGTACTATATTGAGAGCTTAAAAGGTCCGAAAGGACGAACAAAGGTACTTTTTCCAATTGCAAAAAATGGGAAAGTTAGTTTTAAAAACCAATCAGTGAAAAGCTTTTTAGTTTGAATTGATTCGTTTGCTTAGTATTTCTATTCAATATGTAAATGTAATTGAAATTGTATTAATCACTAAAGAATACAATGCCTAATTCTCTAACAAAAACATTGAATGCAAATGAAAGTAGGTTTGGTAATTATAAACTTAAAGTTCAGACTAGAAATACGTAACTTAGATGTTGTCACTAATTTTCATTTAAAGAAAAAATGACCCTTAAGTTTAATTCATATTTAAACAAAATATTTTCAATTAATTCCCATTCAATATTATCAAAAAAAAATATATCCAACTAACAACATCAAAAAATGATGCTACAACTTGACTGTAGCTACTTATTTTGTTTTGAAAAAAGAATGACCTCTAAATTTTATTCATATTTCAGCGGAATGTTTTTAATTAATTTCCATTATAAATCAATAAATCAGCTAGAATTTTTAGTTACAAATATTATTTTGTTAAATTGTATACCCTACCAAAAATTACTAGAAAAATAATGCCGTCGTTAAATATACAAAACAGAGCCATAAAACATTATAATACTTCCAGAGCATAAACAACCGAGATAAATATTCAATATTGTATGCCATTGCAGCGGCTAGCTATATTTCATGCGCGGTATTTTGCATCGCATCTCGTTTGGTTAAGCACTGTTAAATGATGGTACAGGATTTTTGAATAAAACAGGTCATTAGCGCTTGCAAATACTTCAAAAATAGGGTTAAAAGATCAGTCTTACTTTAAAAACAATGCACTTCAAGCTTTAACTTCGTTAAACCATGTCAGAGACCCTTAGGGCGGCTTGATGAACTCTCGACACCAGAGTTGGTCACTCTCATTCGATAAGAAGAAGCAGATTATTGTTTATCTACTGTAAAGTAGTGTGGTTATGACTATACCTCACTTAAACTCAAGACAGACTTACTATTTCTCGATTATTTGTTTTTAAATGAAAGCGGCAAATTCTGAAGAGTGACAGACAATGAATGACGTCACTTTAATATCAAAATTGCTATTGTACTTTTAACTCACAATATCCGCACACATGTGTATTCCGTGTACAAACCTGGGCGCCCACCACGACGTATCTGCCCAAAAGAACTCGAGACAGACAGACACAGAGTTACGGCCCTCAGTCTCATGACTGAGGGCCGTAACGTAGGAAATACGTCTCAAGAGAGATAGAGAGACTTTTAACTATTTCGTTACAGGACAATAGACGTATCCTGATTTAGAAATAGAATTCTATTGTAAAAGTACTTGTCCAATTAAGTGACCTCTTTTCTAAGCGTACCTTTTATTCAATGCTCTTTCAAAGGAACTTCTAGGAACAGACTAGAGATATAAAAAGGTTACGACGTCTAATCGAGTATAACGTTAGGTATAGAGATAATTTATATAGCTCACTAATAAAGCGTTACAAGGGCTTTGCGAATCCATTGAGAGATCCGTAGTTGATTGTAACTGCTTACTATCAAATACAAATAATAATGATAACCCCAAAGTTACCTACAAGTCAAGCGGCCCATATATTTCTTAAATCTGTTTGCACTTAAGTTATACAAAAAAATATTTACTAATTCTGTATGTTCGCTGAATAATAGAAATTTTCTATTGTGTAACCTAACGTAAGTGCGGACACTTTACTTATCTGAATAAGTAAAGTGTCCGCATAACACTGTATATAATGTAAATGATATATGATAAATGAATATATGTAAATATGTATATCTAAGCAAGCAGACCTAAGTAAATATTGTTTTCATTCATCGGCAGATCCGTTATGTAATTTATTATTAAAAGTTTCGTGAGACATTCTTATCAATATGTAACTAATGCGGTTTTCACTCACGTTTAATTTCGCGTATGTTGTTAATAACACCCGTTTTCAGAACGTACGTTCTGGGACCGCAGCAGCTTTTTGTAAATGTTTTTTTTTATGTTTGTTTGACACATATTTTTAGTGTATGATGTAATTCTGCAGAAATCATTTAGGAAAGTTTATGTTGAATTAAATTGTGTCACTGGTGGTGGTTAGTATAGGCTAGATGGCACTGTGTGATATGTCCTAAAATATTTATTTATTGATTTTCTTAAAACACCTAAGCAATGACATCCCTTTTAAACAGTAATGCGCTAGCAGGCTATCTTCCAAACAGCAAACAGTACACTTGCAGCGTAAAACTTCTAATTTAATCCGGAGCTAAATGTTAATACAGGTTGCAAGCAAGCCGAGAAACAGAATGGCAGCGCGTCGTTAAATCTCAGGTTTACAGCGATACCGTGGGAGGTAATGTGCACAGACAAACAGCAACCTAACCTGAGGAACGAGAGTGAAAAGTTGGGTTAAAACGTTTTAAAATATATTTATCTATTCTCTCTCTTGTCGTATTTCCTCGTGACTGAGGGTCATAATTCCCCTACAGAATTAATTCGTTAGGGGAGTTCTCTTGGGCAGATATATCGTGGTGGGCGCCCAGGTTCATGTCCTCGTATATAATTATTGTGGTCATAAAACATGTCGGTTTCCTAATGATGTTTTCCTACACCGCTAAGCGAGTGCAAATTCTACAAATAACTTGAACAAGTCATTGGTGTGGGGCTGGATTCGAACCAGGGTGCGTTTGGACGAAAAGCAGACACTGGAACCGCTGAGCCACACACGCTTTTATCTCGCATTTATGTATTATCGTCATCATAATAATTATCCAAACTTTTCTCTCTCCAGGAACGAAAATATGGGAGATGGTTTAAACCACCTACGTAGAAGATATTTTAAAATTAAGTTTAAAAATTGTAAAGTGACAAATACTACTAACAACAAACCAGACCATTTCTAATCAAAACAAGTTAATAAAACACTTGATTACATCGCAACAAAATAACAGTCCCCAAATAATCCGTCTCTAAAAGCACTCAACGGAATAAATCCGAAGCGTATTCCGCACTAAACTCCCTCCAGTAAATAAAATTCAAATTATACATCTCGGCTCCGCAAATAGCGTACCTATTCAATTAATCGATGGCCGTTCGGAACGATCGACTCGATCTTAATCTACTCCTGGTTAACTTGTGGAAGCAGATTAAGTAGTTCAGGAATTAGCACTAGCCGGGACTCGACTAAACAACCCATAGATTTTCCTCCTCATTTAACTTTGCCTCCCCGATGGCCGAGATAAGTGGGGTTCTAGACAAAAATACGGCCGTTATCCACGCTCGAGGCTTAAATGCCTCTACGGGGTCTGCAAGCGAGCAAATACTAACTTTTAAGCTGTTCTGATCCAAATCTAACGTATACGGTGATAGTCGATAGTTTGCTACAGATTGCACCAGCAAAATTGGAAAGAATATTGGAAAATTATCATTTTCGAATTGGATACGTGACTGTTAATAAATTTCCAACTACGTGTTTTGCAAAAACCTGCAGTCATATTTTTTATTACATTACAAAGTTTGCGAGTTTCTTGACATTCTTTTTCATGATAACCGCATCGACTAAGTTGGTTTCGCACTCCACGAATGCGTCAAACTAATTAAAGTAGGGGTTAATTAAATTCGCGCACTGCAGTGCCGTAATTTTTATCTAACATTCTTATGCTAAGTACAGGGAAACTTCTTGATAGCAATTTCCTCGGCAACATTTTGTGAAGTTACTTAATTCCTTAAAACAAGTTCCAATGTATAAAAAAGGATATTGCTTCGCTATCCCTATTTTCAGAGCGAGAGGCTAGTCAACGTGGTTTCATCATATTTTCTGTTTAACTAGAGTAATTGTTTAAACAGACATTAGGTCCCGACACTTTTCATAACAGAAGAAACATGTGTAAGTTTTTAAAAGCGTCTCCATATATTAGTCACAACTAAACCTGTGTACATACATATATGAATGTAATGGAAGAGATGGTAAGATAAACACACCATATAAAAACCTCACAAATGCAGATAACACCATGGAGCGGCACCAGTTAAGACCATAAAGTACAAAGTGAAAAATAAAAACGCGGCAACTGCTCGTAGTGCAGCAATATCTGTGCAACTCCCGAGATGCACTCAGTTTATTTGCCGACGCTACCACCTGCTTCGAGCTTTATTGCTACGTGCATATCAACAGACTACCAAAAATTCGCGACTCATATGCCCTAGGTTTTAATTTACCTTGTGTGAACGCGGTCTTCTAAAATTGCGCTCCAGGAAACTCTCCCTTGTATCTTTTATGCAGTTGTTATTTATATGCAAGTTGAACGTTTTAACGTCTCGGGGCGTCTCAAACTTCACCGAGATAGTGTATTTCAAAGTTATCTGCGGCGACGAAGCCTTGTTTTGTGCTCACATTTTACAGATGAAGTTTGGTGCAACGCAAAAAAATGCTGCATTGTTTCATGGTCCGAGTTTGCACCGAACTTGCCCGTTCTTTGTTTATTAGCTCATAGGACTTTTTGTGAACGGCCAGCGGAGTTAGTTAGGTTGTTTTGTGTGTTTACACTAGATTTACATTTGGTATGACAGATTTTACTAAAAACTGAATGGTATAACTACATGGCCTTATTTTTGAAGTTGTTATGTTATGAATTTTAGCACGTTCAGAATATTTCAGTGATTATTTTAAAGACATGGTTAGTTTAGAAGGATTTATTTAAGCAAATTAGTTCATTTCGATCTCTCTATTCGCTTTCAGGCAGACATTGTAAACTGTACAGTTGTGTTTAAACAAATGAAACCGCACTAAATAAATATTGCATAAATCAGCGGAGCAGACAATTAAATTTGCGCACTAATTTATATCAGAGCCGAGTCACCAATAAGAGTCAATATTGGGCCTTTTGTTTAATGATAACCAATTTCGGGTTAACTGATATTTGCATTACAATATAGTCTGATTCTGGTTAAGGGCGGCCAACTCCTCACTCTCATGTCCTTGTTAATGAGTTGATTGTGATTGCCTCTACCCTTAAAAGGATAAGTGTAATTAATTAATTTACTTATATGCAATTGTTAGTTTAAGAAAACTAGCACGAATTTGTATAAAACCGACAATTTATAATATAAATCATGGCCAAAAAACAATTTATATTCTAATTTATCAAGAAAATTATAAATTCAGATTTTAAGATATTATGATTCTGAAAGTGTCATGTTTTTCATGTTAATAATGAAGTATTTTTAAAATTTACAATCAATTTTAATATAACGTGTATTTTATGAAAAGTCGCTAGGTAATAATATGTTTAAAACATGTCATTCAGAATCTCAAATTTGTGAAAATCCTCTCGTAGCATTTTCGTTTTAGACTAACATTTTAGTAAGTTTCAACACTGATGTTTCCATAACAATGGCATCATACTTTTTGGACTGTTCATAAAGATAATAAACTTCTTTGCTTTTCATTACTGCAAAAAAAAAAACTCTCATGAGCGTAATCTATTCACACACTGACATCTATTACTACGCGTACTAGTAGTAATAGAGGTCAGTGCATTAACATAATAAGTTACATATTATTATGCAGTCAAATCGCTTGACATGAATATAAAGGGCCTGCTATTTACCTACAGTGAACACGAGATGGATGCTGATTGGTCGTCACATGACATATGTTTAGTGAGACATTAAAACGTAACATTTAGGAAATGGATAGCTTTTTGGAGTCTCCGCAAATTACTGTCTATTTTCTACAGTTATGATTGGGGACGGCACAGACTTTAATAGTTACTTATTTGATGAGTTCCGCAGATTTTATTACTTAGTGAAATTGCGTTTTAAGTGGGACAGTAATTTGATAAGTTTGTGGAGTCTTGCTACTTTGTATTGGAAATGATAATGGCATCTTCATAGCAGTTTATTGTGTAGACTTACATATTTGTTCCTACTATTATTTCTTCTTAAAAACAGAACTTTAGAGTGTTCGTGATTCCTAGGTCCTACTGGGATGCCTTGGATAATAAAAACTAGTTGAGTATGGCGTGAGTGGACTGTATTTATGTAAGTATAATGATTGCGCGTGCGGTGCGATAGCCGGGTATCGACGTTCTGCCGGCGCGCGTGCTGCCACCTGTCGGCGTTGGCGGGAACCTCCCTGGTTGGACGTCGACCTGTCCCGCCGTTATGTTGGCAGCGGGATGTGACGCTCCAACAAGAGTTTTGATACGTTTTTGTTACACAAACGTTACTTTTTTTCCAAACAAACGCAAGCAATCCCTAATACAGGATATTAAAGTAATGCATAAAAATATCTCAATTACTCTTAGCGATAAGATAATTAGGACCCTAAGTCAATATTTATTGTTTTCTGTGCATTTCTGTTCGTGTATTGGTACTTTGTCATTCCATTTATTAGTCAATGTTATCAATGTTAGCTAGAGTTATATCATAGTATCTATAAAATATATTTCCTTTTTTAAACTGAGTTCCCAAACATACGGTTCGCGTAAAAAATTCACTTGTCTGGATAAACCCCTTGCCTCCGGATAAAGTACGACATGCTTAGTCGACGCGATTAAATTAGATAAAGTTCCGGCTGCCTTCGTGCTTAACCACCATTAAGGCGTGAAATTGAAGTTTAACATAAAGATATTTGAAGCCTCGAATTACCATACTTTTAGTATGAGAGTGGAGGTTGAAAGAGCGGAGCTGGTAAGCAAATTTTAACGTGTCGAGTGAGCTACGAACTATGACTTAGAATGTGCTAAAACGTAGAATATGCTACAACATACAGTCTTAGACACATAATATGTACATAATTTTATTTTTGTAATACATAATAATATTCATGTATTGTAAGATCTTTTTATTTATTTAAGAGCCGAGTTCTTATTTGTGAAGTAAGTGCTTCTATAGTATTTTTTTTTAAATATTAGGAAGTAGGCATATACATACTTTGAAAGGAATGATCTCAAAAATTACACAAACTATAAGTAATAGTAAGTGCTGTTCTAAGATTGTACAAAATACAGAACGACTAAAAAACGTACTGAGTCTTGTTTGTAATTTTAACCTATGACATTTAGCGCTATCTACACAACTTATTTTATCAATTTACGTATCATTTCGGGTAGAATAAAAGGTGTAGTATAAAAATATGCAAGCAAAATATTTCCAAGCATTAAAAGTGGGCACTCTTAAAGTCGCGAAACAAAGAGGGCTGTAATAACCAGAGCTTCGACGACGCTTTCGAAAGTTTCAAAAACGAAAAATAAAATTTATGTTCTGTAGCGTTGTTTGGAGCCCTAGATGAGACGGGGAAGTAGAAAGAAGTGGAGATAAGATGAGGCGTATCATTTAATGTTCTAAAGAAATCTTTAACCTAATGTTTATAAAAAACATCAAAAGTAACTAACTTAAAAAACTAACTACTAACAATATTAATAAAAACTTAAAATACAGGCATTTTAGATTCTATTTTTAATATGTTAACTGAACGGTTTTCACTCACGTGTAAATCTAAATCAAAATCTATTTTTAATGTAAAATGCCTGTTGTAGATGGAAAGGTCCCCAAAATGCTGGCGGTATTTCCGTTCCGTATAGCAATGCTTACCTTTTGAGCAAAATAGCAGCCAGCATTTAACATTGGAAAAACCAAAACTTATTTCATTTCTTTTCTTCAAGACCTTTGTCGATGTTTGACCAATCTGTTTAATATGGATTTATCTGCGCTATTTTACACACTACATTAATTAAATATGATTCTTCTCAGCACATGTTGTGTAGAAATATTTTAGACAAAAACAAGATCTGTACTGAAAAGACAAGAATCTTACATCTAAATGAATCTATTCAATGGAATGTGATATTCTTGCTCAGAGAGTGTAACTAAGAAGTTTGCTTGCAACCTTAGTTCTTCGGAACTCATTGTTCGACAAGCGATACTCCAAGTTCCAAACTCTCTGTTGTCGTTAAAAATATCGGACACAGCGAAATTGCGAAAACTTTTCGCGTGGCAAATAATATTCAGTTTCTTTTTTGCTCTGATGATATTTTACGGTCTTTTGTGATTTGGTTTCGAAGGCTTTGGTCTGAAGAGTTATAATTATGATTTAATAAAATTAGTTTTAAATTTCGTGTTATCAGTTATAATGGATGGTGACGAAATAGGTCGTTTGTATGTGTTTTACAAACCTAAAATAATATAACAAATCATTGAGGTTGTTTATTAAAAAGCTTGGGTTAGTTAGAAGCACAACATTAGAGTTCGCAAAATTGTATAGTATAATTTTTTTTAAGCAGAGACCGAATGATAACTCTGCTTACGGAAAAAATAAAACGATCGAAATTCTTTGACCGAAGATCTTTAAAGGCGACCACATATTTACAACAACTTTACTTGATGATAAATACAAGCTATATATAATAAATACCAATCACTCTAACAGCAATTTTACATAAAATCCATGTTTATAATCATGGTTCAGTAAAAATTTGCTAAACAAAATTACCTCCATCGCACTACGACGGGGTGACATGGCGACCCGACATCGCCTCAATATTCTTCCTGTAACAATTAAAAATCATTTTAACTATTTAAAAAGGGGTCATTTTCTTACCTCAATTTATAATAAAGTGATACTTAAATACAAGGCTTACAAACACGTGGGCAAATTTTGTAAATGTGTTAAATCATTGCCTCACCAAAAAAAACAAAGAGAAGATTTTTTTGCATATCTTCTTTTTATCTTTTTTTTCTTATCGAATGCGAGTGGCTAGCTCTGGTATTGAGAGTTTAACATGCCGCCCTAAGGGCCTCTTACATGGCTTAACGATTGTCGTACTAGACAAACAGCCTTCTTTTTATTGATAAAATAATTATACATTTTATCCTGAGTAGGTACTTTCACATTCAACACCGCAGTATTCATATTAAACAACATCATATTTACTTTATGGCTTTAAATAAATAGTCACGTACATGTGAGAACCATTTATATTAATGCATGTAAATAATAAATGATTGCTTATTAAATTACATTTTATAAGCTTTGATGGTTAATGTATGAAATGTGTTTGAAATATTGATTCTGGAGGGTGAAAGTTCACTATCATTATATTCAATATATTCTATGCCATATGAATGTCAGAAAAAAAATCTGTTCAGAATACATCAATTTTTACTTAAAAATAACTACCTTTTGGTGGTACTTCTTTTGGTAACACATTTTGTAAAACGTAAATAAATAACAAGAAACGATCGAGTAAATAATACGGCTAAGGGTAAAAGCTTAAAACGTACAATTTGGCCATTTTCATAAACAAATTTAATAACTCCTCAATTAACAATTCCCGAGCGTACGAGTATAAATCAGGGGCAATAGGAATAATATGAAAGACAAGAAACTTAGAGACTCCTCACATATCTAAAAAGTATACATGGTTACAAACCTTTGCAACTATCTAGAATAGACAAAATGATTATCATCATCATCCACAGCCTTGGGATCCCACTGCTGGGTATATGCCTCCCTTTGTAAGTGCCATCTGCTTCGATCTTGTGCAGACCACATCCAGGTTGAACCCTCGACTTGACTCGACCAAATAATATATCATATTAATTCTAAATAATTGAAATAAACAGAAATGATAACTATAACCAGGTATCATATAATCAATAGTGATAAACATATAGTACCACCTAACTGTGACTTAAAACGATACTAGTATTAGCTACCGTCATAAATCAATATTATATTTTTTTAATTATTGAATGTGATATGATAGTAACATCACCCATCATACGTCCTCTTTGGCGTGTCCGTCAATGGCGAATCTGGATCTTTGTTAAGGTTATAATAATAATAATAATAATTTGCTTATTTGACCAAAAACTTACGTGTACGTACATTACATACCTATTACAAAAACAAATGAAATCTTATGCACTAGTACAGTACGTCAGAAGTGTACTGAGCTCTGAGCTAAGTATCCAGTGGATCTTGTGTTTCAGAGCTGCAGTATCCCGCCGCGGCACATTTACTTAAATTTACAGAGATATAAGTATACTTATTTAAATAAAGAATATTAAATTTTACAAACAAATCATAACAAAATAAAAACCAAGCTATTTACTTACTACAGAGAAAACAAAATCTGCAAAACAGATACGATTTTTGACATTTTAAGTGTTGCCCGGTTATAAATTAAAATTATGTACAATAAATTCCGTCATAATCTCTGAAAATATATGGTAAAGCAAATTTTTATTTATGAGCCTGTACATGGCTCGCAAAACCGAATTTAGTCTTAGAATGTCTGTGCAATTGACCACTATCTCCTCAGTGCATAAAGCCGTGAACACGTCTATTTGTTATGATATCGTCGAATAAAAGTAGTCCGATTCGCCGTGATTACTCAAAATACCAGTCATTATCCTACCGTTATGGGCGCTTTCGTATTATTCTGAATAAATGACGGTCACAATTGTTATCAGGGCGATGGCGATGCTTAAAAAATAATAAATTTCATTTTTTGGATTGCGTGCGGTGACCGCTGCTCCCACCGCTTCGCCCACAAATTACCATCGGCATGAAAGCCTTGATAATTGAGGAAATTTTGTAAATCACTTCATATCAGACGGACAATGCTTGAAAAGCTACAAATAATAATGGAATTTGGTCCCCGTTATTTGGGCTATTGTCGGCGTCAATGGTAGTTCTTAAACGTAGTTTGACCGGATGTAGTGATAACATAAGATTTTTTCTATATTTTTCACTCATTTCCGAGAATTATGTGTAGTTTTTTATGCAAGCGAAGAACATTTATCAAAGAATCAAGTATTTGTTAACCTTACCAATTGCTTAAAGATTATATACTTTGTTATGTGGTAAAATAAAATGATAAAGTAAGATTAAATCGCAACTTGAATTTCATACATAGGGCAGAATTTTTCAATCAAGTGCTGTTGCTACTTTCCTCGGTCCTATTGGGATGCCTTGTTGGTTGAAATAACAACGAGTTGGTATGGTTTGATACGAGTAGACTGTATATTATTACTTGTGTTGCGCGTGCGCCGTGCGTAGCGATAGACGGGGTAATGTCTTGTTGGCGTGCGGGCTGCCCCCTGTCGGCGATGGCGGGAACCTCTCCAATTGGTCGACCTGTCCCGCCGTTATGTTGGCAGCGGGATGTGACGCTCCAACAAGTGCCCATAATTCTGGCAAAAATTCCAAAGGTTTTGTACAGTACGCTTTTCCAGATTATTGAGGTTGTAATAAAGGCAGAAAAAAAACAATGCGATCGTGGTTAAACGCGTTTTACATGTAAATGGGAATCAATTCACTTTATATCGGAAAAACAAAGCGCTGAAGTGTTTCAATTTTTATAACGACACTCGTACTTTTCTTTTGCATTGGTAATAAGATTTGTAAAATTTATTATTTATACCATTTTTTTTAAATATTATTATTAGTCAAAAAGTATAATGCAGTGTGTCATGAAGTGTATCTAATCCAAAGACTTAGTATATCGTCTCTTTTAACTTAGATAAATTTGTATTGTAAAAAAAAAATTGTTTTACTATTAAAAGGTAAATATAGTCAGTGAATTTAAAAATTGTAATATTACGAACAGAAAAGAAATATTTTTATAAAAATATCGACATAAAGTTGCGCCATCAGCAGAATTTACTTTGATCTAATAACAATCGATTAATTACACAAGCATGACTAGGTAGTTCATCAGCTCTTTGTATAAACCAAATAATGAAGTCAGATCTCCAAAATTCACAGTCAAAATACAATTTTTCAGATCCTCGAAATAGATAAAGGACTGTCTAGACAACACACAAAAGAATAGCCCGGGGTGACTGAAACTTTACAGGGAAAAATAAGAAAATACGTATGACAGAATAATAAATTATATGGTAACCACATGTCATTGATATGAAGTGGCAATAGAATGGAATGAAGTTGAGAATTTTGACGCAATTTTCATGACTGTGCTTATAAGTAAAACTGCCTTATCTGGTTATCTTAACATAAAATATATGTTATAATTTACAAAACCTTTCGAATGTGAAATTAAACAAATGCATTTAATAAATAAATAAATATTTCATGACACAGCGCCATCTAGCGCCATACTAAGCTTACGCTTATATCATGGGTACTTTAGATAACGGATATAATACATATATATCTTTTCTTTTGTAAATACAAACTTATTTTACATATAAACTAACAGACTCAACTCAAGTATTACAAATTTCAAACTCATAATTATTTGTGTTATGCAGGCATTAAACCAGCATCTCTAGATTAGAAGGCAGAGCCACTACCAACTAAGCTAACAGAACAGTTTATTGTTTTAGATCATTTTATCTTAGATTAATTTCCTGTGCGTGCATTTTTTAACCAATAGCGTTCCTACATTAATTTCCTAGTTTAATAAACCGTTATAAGTACACAACAAATTTCAATATCTGTGGTTGTAACAGGTCCGCAGTTGCGCTTGGCACTCTTAATTGACATAATTGAAAAATTAAAACCTCACATTTTGCGCTCCCCTTTTAAAATATTTACTTTAGCGCCCAATTAGTGCGTCGTAAGTAGATTTCCCTTTGAAATTTTACTGAGTGCGTGGTGCGTTGATGCTTTTGTAGAATCTTTTTTACGACGAAAATTCCCTCTTAATTGTTTTATCGTCACAAGGCAGTTTATAGAAAAAATGTACCAGTACATCTTATAAGCTGTGAAATTTTATAAATACATAATGAGCATATCTTAAAAAGAATAATTAATGTATTGTCGCGCCGCGACCTTTCTCGAATGTTCACGTTACCACCGGCAGCTACCTGCGCGTACACATACGAGTAAACAAGTTGTTTACCTCATTTTAATTGAGTTCCAGAGATTTCGACCCCTCATTTTAGGTGTAACACAAAAGAAACTAATTTGCATAACAATGACTTTATAACCTTGTTTACATCAAGCGCTCACCTAGCTAATTTGTATGACAAAAGATTTATGGTGCTGTTTTGATACAAGTAATACAAAAGTATTCGAGAAGTTTCTTACCGATATATAAACAGGCGCAGCTCGGGCCAGAAGACAGTTTCAATCAAGCGATCGAGGCGAACAGTCAAGCGATACCAAAGCGATATTACGTGTGTGAAAGTTCATAGTGAAGTACTGTGTAATAAACGTGTGTGTTTAGTGTTTTACGTAGTCTCTACGTACGTGTGTGTGACAATACCGTCGCATTAAAGGCAATAAATTAAGGCATTGTGTTTTTCCTTAAAAACAGCCCCCTATCCCGTAACAGTATGTAACAAAAATCACTAGCATTGGTTACATATTAAAGAAACTATGTAATAAAATTTTGATTTAGGTACTCTCATTCTATGACGCAAACAAGGGAACATTATGTCGTCTTTCTATTACATTATGTATTATAACAATTATATTAAAAATTAAGTTCAAATGAAGTTCAAATTTTTTTTTATTTAAGCACATCTAAATCCTGACACTGCCACGTCCTAATAGTCGTAGTAAACCAAATAATATATAACAATACAATCGCTAAACCCAATAACGTATGCAAACAGTCAACTTGTGACTTATTCAGTACCCCACCTCCTGGCGTAAATCCAATTCATTTATTGGTATCTTACAGTTCCGTAACAACAAGTCTCGATGCCAAGTCACTATGCATTGATGACTTTGACCTATAGATTTGGGATATCTTGAGTGTGATGCTAAGAAAACAGTTGAAAGTTTGATCTAATCGTAGAAAAAAATTACTGTGGTTAAACTACACATGGAAAATAATAGTTTTCTTAAAAAACACCTTTTTATTTAAGTTATTGCCATCATCAAACAGTAAATATCATACGCGAATTACACGTGAGTTGAAACCGTTTAGTTAAAATGTTGATAAAACGTCTTACGAAAGTCTTAATATGAAAATTATCAAACAAAGAAATAAATAAAAATAAATAAATAAATATTCCGGGACATTGCATACAGCGCCATCTAGCGCCACACTAAGCAAACAGTTGCGTTAATCGACTTGTGTTTTGTCTTTTCACTCGTTGAAACAGTACATTCCTCAATTTTAGTAGCGGCTTAGTCATTAACATAATTTTTTAAATAAGGCATTTATTGTGGTTATATCTTTTGAGCATTAATTAATATATACCTAACCTACCGAGACGCCATAAGGTAAGTCATTCAAACCATCCCGAGGACGTGTCAGATGATATATGTAGTTTGTCAACTGAGACTAAAAGCTACTTTCAATTTAATTAATGGCATTTCTAGGTTCTGGCTTAACTTTTCTTGTGTGTGTTTCTTTTTAATTTTATGAAATACTTACGTATACCTCACCTAAGCTACAATCATTGACAGAGTTCCACTTACCACACAAAGCACATACATACATCCATCACAAAACTAGCTAAATCTCCTCTAAGCGCCAATTGAATGTTGTTCTTGCGTGTGCAAACATCATTATGGCGCGTAGACAGTAGAATTCACTTGTACACCACTTTCATTACCAACACGCACAAAACACTCCTATTCTATAAACACGCCTCGAATTCTTTGGGACTGTGTTCAAAAACAAAAGAACGTCATTCAATTGCAATATACCCTTATTACAGAAAAAGAGAAATATTAAAAAAACGTTGTAGAATTTAATAATCATAGAATATTTTCTTGACTATTATTATAAAAAAAAAAAAAAAAAAAAAATATTGCGTATGTTTGTATATTCTACTTTACGTTCTTCTTAATTTTTAAGAGTAAAAAGAAAAGAAATCTAGTTTAATCTACACTGCAACTATTCGTATAGAAATGAAGTAATTGACAAACTTTCAAAGCAGTATAAATAGTTGATATTATTTCCAACTCTAAACGTAGACCTACACTAAAAGGGCGTATCTTGCGTGCAAAGTTAACAACAACTTATGTTATTACACGAACTTTGATAGTGACCATTCTTGGTTTTATTAAGCAGTAATTAAAAGAACGGGGCTTGTTCGTTAGAAATAATATGAAATTCAAATTAGGGTCATTTTCTGATATCGCAAACATAGTCTAAAAGTACCTGTTTTGTGTGACCGCTTATTCATTATTCTGTGCTGTAATTATGCAAGTTCTAGGTAAATTAAACGTTGAACAAATTCAATTTGATGTAGAGACAGCGTAATCATATTGAACGTATTATAGTAACATGTGCAAATAATTGCCATTTATTTGTGTTAAAATAGCATTGTAACATCAAGTAAAAATCACTAGATAATGGATATTTGGACCGATTTTAGCATTATGTTACAAAAAATAATTACTTTGTGGCTATAATAGTTAACTTAATAATAGTTACTTTATCTTTTAGGAAGAGACGGCTTTTAGGCAACCCGTCACCATTATAAAACTCTTCTTTTTTGTACCCTATTTTTATTCAAATTAATACAAAATCAGCCAAACAAACATCATAAATCCCACTCCTACCCCATAATTATGAATATGTTAATTCCGCATTCCTTGAACACAAAATGTCACATATAGCCTCTAAAAACCTTTTGAAATCGGTGAAGTGACCCGTTTTTGCATCCCCTATCATCGGAGCGTGGAAGCCAGGGCTTTGTACATTATTCGATTAGCATATAAAACGCTCAGTTGCAACACCAATAATTCATACATTTTAGGTAATAAATCGGGAGAATGGCCCCATGATAAATAATGCAGTACCTACTTGCGGTGCCGCCCTGCTTTTTGTGGCATTTTATGGTCGGAATTTAATGGTGAATGTGGTAGATATTTGTATAAATATTAATGGTAATATTATTTTTTTAATATTATTTTTTTGTAATTTCGAAACATATACAAAATGATATGAATATTTCTACATTGCATTGTGTTGACCAATAAAAATCATATTAAACACAGCTTTTGAAAACAACAAACTTTAATTTCACCAAACTAAGAATATCAATACCAAAAAATACATATCTTCAACTACAATCTAATTAAAACTGGCCGAATATAGTTTTACTAGTGTAAGTGTATCAGTCACATTAATTTCACTAATTATTCTGCAGTGATAATTTAAAACGTCGAAAAAATATCCGAATCATCAGCAAAGTTAATCAAAATAAAGCTCGATGGAATACAATGGGACCAGTGTGAGTATCACTTCACATTGACATGGCATGCGTCCAAACTTCTCACAGCCGGATTAAAAATGTAAATCATTGTCATTCATCTGTAATGAAATGGAAATAATTTCAGATTGAAAACATTAACTGGCATTTATATTATGGACATTGTGTGCTTGTATATGCATACATACTTTTATATATTATAGTTCGTGGGGAATAATTCCCAGGAACTATAATCCAAAGATCTTTAAAGCAAGAGTGAACTGGTTCTTATTGGGTAAGCACGATTCATCTTAGACCATGTTTACCATAAGGCATATACTACAAACCATAGTCAATTGCAAGCCTGTTTTATTTAAAAAAAACATGATATTTATATAATAATGTAAGTATAATACATAATGTAAGTATGTAGTAGACGAAAGTGAAATACTTGAAAGTCACTAAACTTTAAAGTAACGACACTTGCTTAACATCGCAACCACCACCAATCGCCAAAGAAGTAATTGCAAGTAAGGAATTGCCGAAGTACTTGTAACATGTACAGTACTAATCAAACTTTTCGTAGTATCTCTTTGAGTCGTATTTCCTCATGACTGAGGGTCGTGAGTCCCCCGCAAAATGTTAATTCGTTAGAAAAGTTCTCTTGAATAGATATATATAACTTTTCATACTACCTGGCACATAATATATATAATATGTATATACTACTATATAGTATATATAATATATAATATTAAACTACACATTTCCCCGGTAAGCTACTTCATAAATTATCACCTATAGCAATGTAAAAGCCTATCTTTCTAATAACACGGTTTCGTATTTTAGTTCCAATTTGCTTTAGTACCGTAGCCGTGAAAACGTCAGAAAGCCTTTATGTCCGTCTATGCTTTCACTCATAAAATTGTTAATAGCTTAGGTATTTTCTACATTCAATATTGATTCTTATATTCTATAAAATACGGTCTTGAATGTGGTGGTCAGTTGGCAGTAACGGCTATTTCGGTCCATCTATAACTGAGGGTGTGAAACTCCATTCAGGCATAACAGCGCCCTTACCACAGATTTCCAGTTTTAGCTTCAAATCGATATTTTTAATAAATATCATGAGAACGGATCTTTTATTGCCTGTTCGTAGATAATATTTTACTTAGATTCCATGGTAAGTTCCAAATATAAGTACTTCAAAAGCAAGAGGGTTTATAAGAAGGTGTATTAAGCCTGTCAAAATCGTCGAGAGTTTTAAGTACCTTGGCCACATTGTGACGTCTGATATGAAAGATAATGATGACATTGAGAGACAAAGACGAGCTTTATGCGTGGTCGGAAACATGATAGCCAGAAAATTTTATAATGCTGCGCCTGACGTGAAAGTTACCCTATTTAAGTCATTTTGCCAAACGTTTTACACATGTCAACTCTGGACTAATTACACGAAAAAATCGCACAACTCCATCAGAGTTGCATATAACAACATCTACAGGCAGCTCATGGGCCTGTCGCGGAGCTGCAGTGCATCCGGTATGTTTTTTGACGCACGCATTGACAGCTTTAATGCTATACAGCGTAAAAGGATTGCTTCTTTTATGTCCAGAGTTGACATTTGTAAAAACAGTATTATTAAGAGTCTGTCTGACCGCATGCACATGACTGTAACATACCGGCAATGGTTGGATATTGTCACGTAATCTGTATTTCTACATAATTTAATTTAATCTTGTTTTATGCCTTTATATTGTACTTTTGTGAACCTTCCTATGGACCCTGCTGTCTGAAATAAAGACTTATTATTATTATTATTAACCCGGTAAAAACCTCTTGCAAATGTGTAAATCACGTTTAGTGTCAGATAACGTGGTGTATGCATTTCAATTTTCCTATTACGAGTAGATCATGAAAAACAAAACGTAAGTTAAATAAAATAATTTTCAACTTTTAATAACTTTCAATATGTACGTATATGTCTGAAGTTAAAATGTCAATCGATATGTTATAAATAAAGACGGTTTGTCGATTGAAATGGCAACGTATCTCAGTGATTCCTGCCTAAGTGATTGTACAAATATACTTCTATCACACTGCAAATATATCAACATAAATAAAATATCCGTTTTCCCTTCTTATCCTAGATAAATATATTCTAAGCTCATAGTACTGGATGAGGGTGTTGGTCAACGAGTGATATAATTTCGACCTCGGCACAGAATTGCGGCAGCAGGCTTTTGCGGAGTTCCAGTGACATAGTCAAAGTCAAAGCAAGACTATCATGCGTGTATGTATGTATGTGTATAAAGCTTATCTCACCTGCTATTGGGACAGAACTAGAAGCTCAGTTATCCATTTTCAACTAAACTGAACATGGCTTACTCAATTCTAAACACTAAAATAAACGACACAACCCTCAGTCATGAGGAAATACGACTTAAGAGAGAGAAACTAAACAGATTTAGTATATGTCCCTGCTTACAATAAAAATTATCTCTTTTATACATAGTTACAGTTTAGCTTCAGTAGGTAGGTTTCAATTATAGGTCTCGGCAGTTTGTCCTAGTATATCAGTCGTTAAACCATGTCAGGCCTTATGGCGGTTTGAAATTTCTCGACACCACAGTAGGCCACTCTCACACGAAGAAGGAAAAGAAGTAGTCAATATCTGATGCTGCTAAAATAGAGCCAAATGTAACAAATGTTCTATTCTCTTTAATATTTTTTAATTGGCCAAGGCGATAAGTACACTTAACTGTTGGTAAGTATTGTTTATCATGACTAGATGGGAAAAAGACCTGAAGCTCACAGCCGGTCACCACTGAAGTGGCTCAAGACAGGGTTCAATAGAAATCTTTAGAGGAGGCCTATGCCAAGAGGCAATTTGAATTGAGAGAGATTACATAAATCGACATTCTGAGTAAAACTAAATAAACAACATCTCAGTTATAAATAAAAGCCTTATCATCATCATTGGTTATTAATAAAACTTTAAGAATAAATAACATCCTTATGGTGGCCTATAAAATCGAAGCTTTACAAGTATATGTGTCAACTTAATAACACCCCGTTTTACGTTGTAGGCTAAAATTGCTCTACCCGCTTGAAACTGTTAACCCGACAGGAAACAAAATGGTAGGTAACGTGTTAAAAGGTTTTACTCTATCGAAGGCTGTGCTTTATGATTAAATCACAGGTTGAAATCTAAACTGTAGTTTCAGCTGGTTGTACAAAATAGTGAGCCAATGTTTTGTTTTTGTCATGTTTGTGTGTGATTTAGCGTTTTTTAATTGTTAATATTTTTGGCGATATTCGTCTTTTTATTCGGTTATCACTAATCTAGCAATAAATAAAAAATTCAAATTACTTACATACAAAATATGGATCATTTATTATCTGATGTAAAAAAATGTGTTTTTGCATCTTAAAAACCAATACGAACTTGATTAACGTTATTTAATTATTCACACAAAGAAAATATCGGATCGGAATAAAAGTTTCATAAAAAACGTATATAAAATCAATTACATTAAGTGATTGAGACTGTTTTGCTAAAGAGAAACAAGACATAAATACCCATTCTGACTTACAAAAATATCTTTTACACAATCTTCTACTGGAGATCAGTTACCAAATTATCGCAACAAACAAGCAAATTGCGTTTATCTGATTACAATTATTGGAAAATGGATTATCATTGTAATTTCCATAATGAACAATTTGATTACTCCCCTAGGGAATAATACATTTGTGAGTTGACATATTTTTCTTTAGGGGTTTCTACGTTTTGTTTGTCAATGAGTAATATTTGTAAGATTAATAAAAAAGTAATACTTAATTTAAATTAAAGATAAGAAAGCATTTTGTAGTTATTAAATGTATCTGCCAAGCTGTAGTGCAAATATAGTTTACCGGTTTAGCAAGCAATGATTCCGAAATTTGCGTTTTTTTTATCAAAACTTAACTTATATGACTTTGCAAAGGTGGTTCGTAAACTCTTAACAATAAAGTTCTCCACATAAATACGAAGTTATTTATTTATAAATATAAATAGTCATTTTTTTCTACACTAACAATGTTACGCGTTGTAACATCACGGAATTACCCTCCTCAGAAGTAAAGCAGACTATGACCATGTCACAGGGCTGACTTTTTTACGGTAATAGGTTGTTGGTATATACAGTAATGTAACAAGTTTTATTACATATCTAATTTACTGATTATCAAACCAACTGTTTGTATAAAAAGTGTGTAAAAATTAACATATAGCTTATATTTAATAAACATGAGATCAAATCCACAATCTTGATCAACATATAACATTTTGTATAATATATCTTTTTCTGGTTCATATACTACTTAAGGCTGGTTATTAATATTGTAGACACAAAGAAACAAGGAGAGTGCTTATCACGTATCGAATATGCCATAAAATTCTTCAAAGTTACTAATTACCTACAGAACAATCGGATAAAAATAAAATCTAAATAATTAATAAAATAAATAATAATAAATATTTCAGGACATATCACACAGCGCCATCTAGCCCCATACTAAGCTTACGCTTGTATCATGGGTACTAGATAACAGATATAATACATATATACTTTTCTTTTGTAAATACATACTTATTATACATAGAAACGACCAGACTCAACACAAGTAATTACAAATTGTAATATTCATAATTACTTGTGTTATGCGGGAATCGAACCCGCACCCCTAGATTAGAAGGCAGAGCCACTACCAACTAAGCTAACGGAGCAGTCAAAAAATAATAAGATAAATTAAAATGATTTTGTTTTTTTTTTTTAAATACTCTGTATAACATTTCACAATTTTCAACATTTCCCATTTTACTGGTTCAATATAAAAGTGCTAGTGAAACACTTCGCAATTACCAGTTCAGACTGTTGAAATTCAAATTGGACAGCATGTTGAGACGTGTGTTGGCTAAGACATTATAATCTAGATACACCTAAGTACTAAAGTATCATCTATGTAAATCGATTCGTAAAACATACATTCTGTGCAAACCAATCAGCTGCCATCAGTTTTCCTACGATCTTGGTAACGGACCAATCAAGAATCAGGTGAACTGTTAGTCTAACCATCCCGCTTTTAAATGTTGACTTTAGTACGTCTAAAACAACCACTTTTATTGACCGACTTTCAGAAATTCGAAACGAAAAGATATATTTTTTTTGTATTGAACAGCTGATTTATTTTTCGCGAATTTCCAAAAGTTGTAGAATAAAAGTACTTTCTTTATACGCACTAAAGCTGTTTTTAAAAAGTTAGCTCTAGTAACCGGTAACCCTTACAACATAACATTGCTTAACATCAGGCGAGTTGCAGTCAAGCGTGAGCCTATCTAGTTTAAAAATAACCCTACATAATGATATGATATTATTTAGCTCTCATGAGGAGTTAATTCACTGTGAAGTCGCTGTATGTCGGTTTTCACGTCAATATCATGCGTCTGACATCCCACTTAGCGTTTTCATTACATGGAGACTTTACACTGATGAATTTAAAACCTTGTTAGTGAAATATTTTTATCATGGGATTAAAAATATAAGTCATTGGATAAAATGGTAGTATATTTATAGAAACACAAATGTAAATATATATTTAAATCATATCTTTTCTAGATTAATTAGTATTATGAGTTAGTTACCAACATCTAGTATAATAAATTGTAAACGGTGCATAACTTGATGTGTCTGAAGGATCAGTTGTAAAACTAAGGCATCAGGCCATATCAAATCTTGTTTTTTGTATGAAGCTGTCTGTGTATAAAGCTATACTTAGTGCTTACTAGATTGCAATCAAGACACTACAGGTAGGTACTTAGTTTTGAGTTTTGAGCCCACGCTTTAGCATGCTTTAGTTGGAAAGTTTTCGTTTGGGAAGATTGTTGTTGTGTTGTGTAAAGTTTGCTCAATGTAAAACACTAACTTCATAACTTTTCTCCTCAATATTATTATGTACTAGCTTTATTGTTTCTTTATAAGAAGAAATAACTGGACATCATCACACAGGTGCTGACCTAGTTTGATGTCCAGGGTTCACCAACTAGTGTATAGCCCTAAGCCCTATTTCATAGTTAGTACAATTTTCAAATGTTCTCTATTGCTATACCTGTTTCTTTTCATTGTGGTCAAATAAACGTTATTAAACGTATTAAACGTTAAAACTAACTGTACAAGTAAATTCCATGCTTTACACACTGACTGTCTGACTGACTGACTGTTCACAAAATTTTGTAAATTTTCTGGAGTAATTTAGTATAAGCCATTTCAACTATTGAGTATACATACATTATGTAATCACTTGCGTCTGAATATTAAAGATACTTATAATGAGACTAAAGAGCTTGATTAATATTGTACGATACCTACTACATATAATAATATATAGACTTTAGACGAAATATGTAATGTTGGCTCAGATTACATCGATACTAAACTTCCATCCCCAAGGGTAATCTACGATGATACAAATAATACATAAATCATATTGTATCTGTGTGTAGCATGAAAGTTATTAAATGTTGAATATTTTATGAACAACAAATCATGGATAAACCACTAATGATGATTGAATATAAAAAAAAAAACTCAAAAATTTTTATTGGTTTCATACAATAGGTACTTAAAAACTAAGAAAAGATAATATTTATAATCTAATATTGTTCCTTCATTTTTTATTCAGTGATTACATGTATCTTCTATATTTTATTACATATAAAAAAACTGAAAAGTGTCAAAAACCTGAACATACAAAATATTTAAAAAAAGTTGTTTGGTTGCAAGTACTTTAAATCCATAGCACAACACGTTTCAGCAGTTTTTAGATTTTTTGTTTTCGCAAAATGGCTGAACAGATCATCATGATCTTTGGTATGCAGGTAGTCTTAGAAGTGTCACAGGCTACTTTTTATCTCAAAATAATGCGAGCGAAGCTGCAGGTGTTCACTAGTACTAATATAAGGTAGAGGCACATAATTTTAATAAAGTTTAAGTTCTTCTAATACGAAAATTTAAGAACACATTTAACAGATAGATATTATAATGAATACAGTAAATAAGACGAATAGAAATTTTGATGAGAGGCATAAAAACATAGCTTTCCATTTGTACATATTCGAGACATTTCTGTTAGAATAGGTTTGCACCTAAGCATACTTTGTTCAGCGGTAAAAGATTTTTTTGTTTGTCGATGAAACTTGCATACCTACCTAGTAACGCCGAGTTCACGCACACTTAGAAAATTGCTATATTGCAGTTCATTTCGAATGGTAGTTCACAATTTAGCAGTACGCACAACTGTAATTATAAATAGCTACTCCTTAAAAATAATAGCTTAACTGATTTCGTTCTCTACATTATTTTATTAATACACCATTATAGCCGTTTTGTACCTACTAAAATGAGCCTCAAAGCAAAATTACGAGAAAAGAAAATGCTGGCGAAGTTATCGGTGTCATAAAGAAGGAAATAATGTAATGAGTTTTTATTAGTACGATACTCATAATTTTTCCTTAATACAACGGCAACGGGAATGCTTATATTTCTGTAAGAATCCATTTGTGGCGGATTTTCTCGCTAAAGGCAATCGCTTTGGTTTGGCCCAAATTATAAAAGTTTTGTCTGAATCACCTAACTTGGCTAAAGAATGAAATAAAATTGTAAGTCATCAGTGAGGTAGTTTGATAGCGGGAAATTGTTTCAAAGACCTGAACTTCAGTAACTACTCATGTAAAAATGAAATTGAGGAGAAAAGAACCCCAATTTTATCTTTAGACTAGCGGCGTTCTCAAAGATTCCCACGTTAATCTGAGATATAAGTTGCTTATTCACATAAAAAAATATCAGGTCTATCTACAAAAACAGGCAATTTGGTCAAGGTGTTCGTATGACAAGAAAGAACAAACAGACACTTAACATCATCTTCATCTACATCTTCAGATATTGTGTTTCTATTAATATGTACCTTGTATGTGCAAAAACATTTGAATTGAATTGAATTGAATTTTCAATCTCAACCTACCTTTCCATCAATCGAGATGGACCCAAAAGCAAAAAAAAAAATTTTTAAATTTTACAAACATTTCTTACATTAAAAGACAATTTTCAACAGAAATGGAAACAATATCCATTTCTGTAGAAACTTGCACCACCGCCCAACTCAGTGGGTCGCCATAGAGTGCTAAGTTTGCGTGGACTAAAGTTTCACCGCCTCTCTTAACACTTCTCCTATTTACATTTTATTACTCTACTAGCTGTGCCTGCAACTTCGTCCGCGTGGAATAAGTTATTTTGGGCATTAAGTCTTTCATACATATTTTTTTGATATGTTGAACCGTTTTCGCAGCGCACGCAACGGAAGCCCATAAAGATGAATAATTTTCCCCGTTTTTGCCACATTATCCATTATTTCTTCGCTCCTATTAGTTGCAGCGTGATGTTAAATAAACTAAAGCCTTCCTCGATAAGTAGTTTTTTTAACACAAAAAGAATTCTTCAATTTGCACCAGTAGTTCCTGAGATGAGCGCGTTCAAACAAACAAACTCTTCAGCTTTATAATATTAGTATAGGTATGTAACCTCCAAGTGCCATACCACTTTATTTGTTTCGTTTATTTATTTTATGTCGTTTGTTCTCCAAATTAAGTAAACAACTTTGATTCTTTCCTCTCGAAATGGGTTCGAGAGTTGAATCTTGGCAGTATGGAAGTTAAGGGTATTAGCAACTTTGAGATTGGTAAACAAACTGAAGTTGGGAGTTTTAAAAAATTGCAAATAATACGATTTGGCTTATTTCATCTGTGTTTTTGTTTGAAACGTCTCTCGAGGACCTTTGCAAGGCAAAATATTTTTATTCATAAAGTTCGTGTTGATAAAATTTCATAAATAAAAGTAAGTTCTTATTGCAGATATTGTAATAGTCTTAATAGTTGAACATAACGCTAATTTTATAAATTTTTGGTTATTTTCAGTACCTACTAACATTTGTATTTCTTTTCATGTAACGTGCATTTCATTTTAGAATTTACAAAAGCAGCGACAATGCCGGCATGCTCCGATTTGCATCCTTAGCACAGAGACTACGATTCACATTTGATTTATGTCCGCACTACCCAATTTTCTAACTATGCTTTATGAGTACTTACATTCATCATCAAATGAACACAGTCAAAAACTAAGAACATAAAATATTCATTTACTTATGTAACTTACATGATTTTTCTATCAGATTTTAGAGTGTGAAACATTAACTTTGGTCGGATATTTTTTATTAACTTAATTCACATTGAAACATTTAAGTAAGTTAAAAAGGTCGTTGATCTGTATGGACATATATTATGACTTCACAGTTAATACTTACAAAGAACGAAAATATATTAATTTAGTCACTGTAGTATAACAGCTTGTATAACAATATTACTTGCTCATGCTAAGTCCACAGTTACATTTGCGCGTTCCCAGTGTGTATTTTCTAGGTCACAGGCGCAGGGCTACAATGGTAGGCCAGCAGATTAAGAACGCATGGAAATGGGCCAGGAGTCTCGCAAAATAGGTACAGGCAACTTTGCTCTTTAGTTGGTACTATGAGGTAGGAATCATGTACTTATACCACCTAAAATGAGTCATTTGTGTAAAAGCTGGTAAAAAATATCATTACCTGCCATTGCATTAGGAATGTAACTACATACATTTGTTATCTTTCATGGCAAAAAACTTAGGCCAGTAGATTAAGAACGCATGAAAATGGGCCAGCCCTCTTAGAAAATAGGCGTATTTTAGTGAACATACTGACGCATACTTATGGAATAGAAAAACCACTGTATGGGATTGACGTAAAAATTCCTCCCGCGGAGCGCATCGTGATGGCAATCCCAAATTTGTCTTTCTGTTCAATAAATACGCGTCAGTACGCTCACTTAAATTCGCCTCTTGTCTAAGGAGGCTGACACTTCAGAGTCCCGTAGAATAGGTCTTTCAACTTAGTGCTTTAATCGGTAAAAGTATTTTCTAGGATAAAGTTTGGCATCAAACCATTTGTTTGCACTTAGAAAGGTTTAATCGGCGGATCTATCACTGCCTCATTACACTCTAAGCCAAAAGTGTGTTTCGTTTTTCTTCATACATATTTTATATAATGAAAATGGTTTGTAACTTTATGTTCTAACTGTGACTTTTGATTGGTTCATTGAAGGAACATAAATATGTTTCACAAATTACAATATATCTTCAACTTATATATCAACTTGCATAAAGATTTAAGTGATTTAAATGATGTATCAATTTCTAGTCAGTTTTTTTAAATACTGTTATTATTATATCCGGAACCGGTCAAAACGGTGTTTTATTTCATAAACTGTAAACAAAGAACACAACAACATTAAGCAAACTGACCTTTCACAATACAACAAAACCGTTATTTTTGCCCAACATTTTTGCCGCTATACAATTTCAGTGTTGACGTTTTAAAGGCAGATGGAATAATTTCGTTGAAATGTGAAATGTTACTGGTTTGTGGGCCGTGGCATGAATAGTCTGTTAAAACTTGTTTGCACGTACACAGAACAAGTTTTGGAGGTTAAACACTGGATTTAACATTTTCGACATATTCAAATTGATGGACATTATAATTATGCTTTAGTAGCAGTACACATATGTATTATTTTAAACGAAAATAAATTATAGCCACGTTAAAACACACAAATCATTTCAAAACACTAGATCTAAACTTATAAGCTCAAATCTATGTAAAAGCACCTATTTGAGGCACCATTAATCTAAATCAACTGTAAAAATTCACTAATTTGAAACTATGTGTCAGACTATTGCATTTTAAAATACTTAAATAAGTGTTAAAAGGAATAACTATAGCACATAATAAGTAATATAATTATTCAAATTGGCGCATATCTTGCAGAAATTGTAACCAATTCCACAAACTAGGTAAGTGTTCGTATAATCGAGTTAAAACGGAAAGATGAAGGTCGTTTGGCAAAGAACTGAGCGTGTTCAGACAGAGCTGGAACTCGAAAACAATGGCTCTGAATGAAGTTAATTAACTAAGAAACCAACAAAAGGAACGTTTCAGAGAAAACGTTCTTCGCTTATGTGTCTAGAATTGAGATTAAGAAAATGATAGTTCAAAAATTAGAAGCGTTTACACTTCTAGGAGAATTAAACACTGACGAGTTAACATGCAACTCAGTATTAAAGTTAAGGTGTAACTTTAATCTACAATAATATTTATGGCATAGCTATGGAGCTATTTCGTTGGAAATCTTATACGTGGCGATTTTTTTTTTTGGTTTGGTTTCAAATTGGTTTTCTTATAATTATTAATACAAATTACATACTTCACTAGACAAAAAATCTACTACTATGTGACAATCTCGACCGCTTTCTTCATATAGTATCAACTAAAAAAAAGTGAATTCCCTTGACAGTTTTTTTACGTGCGGTAGGTTTGCGTTTGACTACAGCCTGCCTGATGTTTAGCCATTGCTTGCAGCTTAGGGTGTAACACGCTTACCTAGAAGATACATATAAACTATAGATTCGAAGACTACTGGATTGTTGTTCGCAGGAAGCACAGCTTCTGGTAAAGTAAGTTATAAAACTGTAGGTGTTTTTTTTTTGCGTTGGTATTATAAAGCTTTTGCGTTGAATTCACAACGTTTTTTTAATCTCTAGCAGATTTATTTTAATTCCGATTAAAAAAGTTGTGAAATCAATGCAAAAGCTTTTTACTACTCGTAGCCTACGAATAGACCTTCATGATTTAACAAAGCCTGAAACAGTTTTCTGTCCACCGTGGACTAAAACTCTGTTTGGGTGTGCTCCCGACATACAAGTATGTTTGAAAAGACGAGGGTGAACTGCAAACTTTGTAAGTGGGTTTGACAGCTATACGGTAACAAATTTGTTGTATAAAATTTCTACCTAGGAATTATGAAATTCTTAAAAAAAGTAGTGTACAAATAATACGTACCAACAACAAATAGCAAAAGTACAAACTAAGCACAAAACTTTAATATGTGACTCAAGTTGTCAAGTTGTCAGTTGGCTCTGACAACTTGAGTACTTTAGTTTGGTATTGATACCAAGTCTTTTAACATTTGAATGATCTCCGTCTTAGTAACTTAGAGTAAGTCAGGACAGCGTTCAGAAAAAAGTTACTTGCAATTTTGCATACTAAAAATATATAAAAATAAACAAATTCTTACTTGCATTTATTGATTTTTTTACATGAGCCTTTAGCATGATCGACAAATAATGATTATAAATAAAAAAAAAACCAGGACATTGCACACAGCGCCATCTAGCCCCACACTAAGCTAACGCTTGTGTCGTGGGTACTAGATAACGGATATAATACTTATATACTTTTCTTTTGTAAATACATATTTATTATACATACAAACGACCAGACTCAACACAAGTAATAATATATTTTTTAAAGTACATAAATACTTGTTTCATGCGGGAATCGAACCCGCGACCTCTAGATTAGAAGGCAGAGCCAATACCAACTAAGCTAACAGGCCAGTCATATTATAATATGTATCAATATATTTATTTTAAATTACATACATTCGTACTACCTATTTCCAAACCAAACCGAATTGACTGCGACGTAGCTAATATTTCGCTCAATATTCAGCATTTTATAGTGGCTAGCGAGAGCAAACTCACACGGCTTGGATATGGCGAGAGGCTATTTCAAACGGAATTCACTGCGCGATATAAACGTAGGTACGGGGTTGACCAGGAAATGGGGTAGAATTATCTTTAAAAGACAAAATAAACTCGGTGCATGGGCAGAATCAAGTTTTCTTGGAATGAGAGTGTCCAACTTTAGTACTTAACAAAAGTTTTTGAGTCACCTTGTCCTATGACAAAGATTAACGACAGTCATATTATGACAATCAGCCGGGACCTACAGTTAAACGTATCCGACCCACAAAAGTGGTTTATCTTCAGAACTGTTATTCGTGACATTTGTTCATGTACATTAAATGAAATATTCTGATCTGTCATACAGTCATTTACAATGAAGCACTTTGAATAATGCTTGGGTTTGATAATATTTTCATGATTACGTAATTATGATATTATATAATTTATTTTACTTAAATTGTCGACACATAAAAAAAATACATACATAGCAGTCATTTAAGTACATCGCATTAAAAAAACTGTAATAATTTAGATTTTTGGTTTGTTGCTTAAATAGTGCAGTTCCAAATAGATTGTTTTTGATTTTAGCATTTTAAAAAAAACCGGTTCTCTGTTTCATGAAATACTATGTATATTGATTTCATATAAGCCAGTACTAGTACCCTCGCATCGTTTCCGTATCGAATAAACGTAACCGAAATTCGCATACGAATCGCTGGCCGTTATTTTATCAAAGCTTCCTTTAGGTTGCCATTACGTCAAGTATCAGGGGGTTTAGCAAACCTTTTTGGCAATATTGCTTTTGACAAAATCAAAATATGTATCATTACGTTATGGTGATATTCGTATGATAGTCACAATCACAGATGCTGGGAATATAAGTTAAAATAAAAATATTGAAATAAGTTGTCAACACGTATTTTATTTTACGTACATATCGTTGGAAAAACATTCCGTCAATCAATGAAAACGACGGATAAATAATGCAGAGGCATTTGTCACATGAAAAAGAAAAAAATCCTTGATTCGTCGTGAAAATCATTGAGCGGTTTTTACATACATACGTAATAAAATATTTAAAAAAAAATTAAGATATTTAATAAAGTTTTAAGATAAGAATCATACAGTTTTCAAATTGTGATTCATTATAAAAATGCTAAAAGAACAAACCTCTCGATTGTTGAAACGTGGTCGATGTTGTTATTTTTATAGGTGTTTCTGAACAAACGGCCTGTTTCAGGTGAACGATTCTCTGATTCAACGAAATAGCTATTTAGGGTGAGTTTACACAGGTAACACCTTAAGCTGAATCATGTGAATTTATTTTGGAGACAAAAACTTTTTTTATGGTTTATCGTTTTGTTTGATAAGTAAAGGTTTCAAATGTAAAGGATAACAAATTGTTTAATCTAAAGAAGGTCTCTTATAGTAAACTTCAGAGCCAGTTTGCTTTCTATGTATTTACTTTATCTTTCTATATGAATTACGGTCAAGTTCAAACCCATTCCTTGTAAAAAAATTGACATATCAATCAACAGGGAAAATTTTATTCAGGCCTACGCTTTGTAGGAATTATGTCTATTATTTTGATAAAACTTTACAGTCAGCGTTTTGACCACTTATCTAGGTCAAGTGGTAAGTGCTGGTTAGGCAATCGCTGTGGCCGAAGGCTCTACTTAAAAACTCATAAAAGTAATGGGTAGATATAGTTTCTAGCCACTTAGTATTAATTATATAGCAAGTAAGGCTCAACAGTTCCAGTGTCTGCTATTCGTCCAGATGCCAGGTTCGAATCCGGCCCTACACCAATAACTTGTATTTTCAAGTTAAGTGTGGATTTTACACTCGCGTGGCGATGAAGGAAAATATCGTGAGGATACCGACATGTTTGAGGAACACTTTATCCGAGGACATGTGTCTTCCATGGAAGGACCTGGTTGCACACCACAATGTATCTGCCCAAGAAAACTCCCCTAACGAATTAAATCTTCGGGGGAGTGACGACTTTCAGTCATGAGGAAATACGACTCAAAGAGAGAGAGAGAGAGTATTAATTATACAAATAGGTGAATCGTCAAACTACCAAATAACAAAAAACACAGAACAAAAGCTTGACTACATAGATATCCCTCCTACTTAGTACTGAAGCGTACTCGCGAACATGCGATTATCATAACGTAATACGCTTTTCAACTTGAAATACTCGCTATTGTTCACGATACTCAGCGCGCGGATTAAAGTAGTCAAGTCTGAAGAAAGTTTACGGATTAAGTTGGGATTAAGTAGTTTCGTTAGACGTACAATAATGGGAGTGGAAGAGAAATGTTGGACTGTTATTACATAGGTAGGTGAAGTGGTATTATTGAGATAACATCTTGAGATACATTTCTTGAAGTAAATTAAACTTCTAGTACTCGTATTTGTTTTTTGATGTTTTATTAACCTGTATGTGTTATGAAAGAAGTAGTACGTAGGTAAAATAAGTTCATCGAGAAATATGACATACTTGACAGAGAAATTTCAGTGTTTCATCTATTTATTTATAAATATATAGCTTGAGAAGCACTGTTTCAAGTGCTCCTGTAGTATATGTAGTATTTACAGTATTACTGGTTAATTAAATAATTAATAAATTAAATTAATAAATATTAATTAGTCATGTTTAGTAAATAATAAGTTGTTTAATGACGTGACGTGAACTTATGAATACGACACGCAATCTACCGAAAGATTTATGCAAAAATGGAAGAAACATAAACAGAAACTCAAGCTATACTTAATATCATGAATATATCTTGCTTAATGTTATTACTTTAACGAAAGTTTTTCTTTGAATTTGACAAATTTTGCAAAATTTTGGGAAAACCAATGCCAAGCGTTAAATATCTTTGCTGTTATTTTCGAAGCAGCCATTCCATATTATAATTATTTTTCATTTAACACAAAATAGATTACCATCCGAGGCACACGGAAGCATCAAACAACTGACACGTATTGCTAAATAAATACGCCCACTACATTCACCATCGTTCGGCACGATCTCGGACACTGCAAACAAACTGAGCTAACACAGTGGAGTGTTTGTTAAAATATTTTCACTGGACCGGATAGGAATTTATATCCGGGAAGCGGACGGCTCAAGCTTTGGTACTTGATGTGTTTGGACTTGTTGATATTGTATAGTGTACCTGGTATAGCTGTTTTTGTTCTATATTTTATTGTTAGGAAAATACGAGTTTGGTTTTGGATAGGAGGCGCATTTATATTTTGATTGTTGTCTCAGCTGTGTCTTTGATGCTAGAAGCGTATCTGAATGGAAAATCAGCAACGGTCTAGCAAGAAAATTACGTATTCGTAGATTTTTACATGGTATTATTTTATATAAAAAAACAATTACTAAATTATATGTACATATGTCAGACGGTACTTGGGACAGTTAAAATTCTTGCTTGACAATATTGATCCATGCAAACATCATCATCATCATCCACTGCCGCCATCTCACAGCTGAGAATCGTGCATAATGTCTTACAACAGCCTCATCCAGGTTTTTACCTGCGACAGATGTTATGAAAACAAACATACATTAATTGAAATCACACATACATACAAATAACATTTTTTTATATCCTATCAAAACACACCACACGGTCTCCATACATCCGTAAACTCGGCTCGTATTTCGGCAACCCGTAAATCCTTCTCGTCACGAGTTTCGACGGACTGTCATTAACAGCCGGCTGTTATTATTGTGGAAATAAGACACTAATGATGATTAAATCCCATTCCTGCACCTTTTGGAATGACAGGGTTAAATGGGGATGTATTTTGACTTATCACAGGTGTGTGTTTGTTAGGATTTTGTTGTAACAGAATTTTATATTTAACAAGAAAAAATGTTAACATAATATAAGACTTTTCAAATTGCCCTACCGATCCATTCTGGCCTCAGAATTTGCCAGTCTCATACGAACTTAGCTATTTTTTTATAATATACTAGTGGGTTTGGGCTTCGCTTAGCGGATGCCTTTTTTACATGATATAGGCTCACGCTTGACTACAACTTGCCTGATATTAGGCAACGTTATAATCTAGCGCGCTTGCCTAGAAGAAGCCGGTTCACTCTCAACTTGCAGACCGACAAATTAATTACGTCATAACATCTACCTGCATGCCAAATTTCAGCCTGATCTGTCTAATGGTATGGGCTGTGCGTTGATAGATCACTATGTAAGTCAGACAGTCACCTTTGTATTTATATACATATTTAGATGAGTGAAAAAAATAATTAAAACCTAACGTACCTAATAGCATTATACTCATAAGTACCTTGTACATACTACATTGTAGTTCCTTACAAACTCAGGTCTCAAAAGAGTTCAAAGATTTTACCGTCCTTACAATGAAAAGCAAAATATATAAGTAAAATGGTTACATAAAAAGTTTCCCTACTCAAATATATTCAAACATCAATTTCAAAAACAATTCAGCAGCAACATATCTTCTCAAGAGAGTGCCAAGAGATTTTATCTGTATTCTAATCATGAAGCGTAGACTCCATTCATTTTGTGACATAGACAATATTATCCAGACACCCTTTATTCTTATCAACTGGGTTATATTATAATTGATTCGTGATTAGATAATGTGTGCTTAAATAATGGCTTTTAAAATGTTACCTTGACATGTAAACGATAATCTATTTTGAGTTATTTTGTCAAGTGCAAAACCCGGACTATGGTTGTTTACTTAAACTTTTATTGGAAAATGAGCGAAAATAATCACAACCGCAGGTTCGAATCCTGCCGGTTGTGATTATTTTCGCTCATTTTCCGACAAAAGTTTAAATAATCTATTGAACTGTGTATCATGCAAAAGGGCATAGAACAATTTAATATCCAAATCACATGTCCATGACAAATCAAGAGTAAATTAAGATTTAGATGTATTATGCTTCATCAAGTATCGCTTAAACAAATATTAATTTCAAATTTACCTCACTCTAGAGTATAAAAAAACATGATGATTGTACTGTATGTGTAAAACTTATCTAATAATGTTTACCACATATTTGTTATGATACAAGCTTTGGCTTAGTATGGGGCTAGATGGCGCTGTGTGAAATGGCTTGAAATATTTTATTTATTTGTTGGTGGAGTATTTTACATCATAACTAGCCGTTTACTAATAAGATGTCGATGTTTTATTACAATGAGCTGGCAGTGTATAGCGCTAGTCTGGCTTCTTCACGCGTACTGCAAGCCCTTTGAAATTTTACTTATACTTGAGGTATGTCTATACTTAAAGCGGGTAATTTTAGCATGTAAAACAAATTTTAAAAATAGTATTTTTTTGATGGTTGAACTTGTATTTGCAAAAGTATTTAATGTTGATTACAGTTTTTTTACGTGTAGGTAGGTAGTACATAGGTCGATAAATGTAGATTTAGTTACTTTACAGCTGAGACAAATGATTTTGTGTACAACTTTATCGGCAATACTCTCAGAATACATACAGTGGGTATCTTTTTATATTAAAAACAGTAACTTCAAACTTCGAATGTTATCCACAAATATTTGCCCTGACTCATTACAAAGTAAGTTATATGCCAACTTTGGTCTCCGAGTTTTTAAACCGGCCAAGAGCCACTCACATTGGCTTCACGATATACTTTGTCGAACAGCCGGGAAATACAATTTTACGTGTCATCCGACCCACGGTAGCAACAAAAATAGTATTCTAACTTTAAATTAAGTATTTGGCTGGAGCACTAGCACTCTAGGTGCTCTAGGTCAGGTGGTATAAGTTCTAGAGATTAACTCACACGAGAAAAACCAGGCTAACTGAGACCATCCGATTGGAAGCCATAAAAATAATCTCCGTAGAGCTTGTTATTCTGTGACAGTAATCCCGTTTATTTATCACCGTTTGAGACCGAATTATTATTCTTCGTTATGACATTTCGACTGAATTGAGTAAGGGAGAAGGCAATATCATTGTAACTGTTGTGCTTTCATATTTTTCAATATCGTTGATCACAATCCGAGTTTTTTGGTAGGCAAAATATATCCATAAAACAAATGCGTAAGAGTAAATCATTTGTTATTTAACTAAAACGGGTTTGCATTTGACCATAGTTTTGCCGTGTGGCAAGCAAAAGCTATGGCTAATATATTCTTTATTTTTACCTGATACGTATAAAGGGCTAGCTACATTTTCATTGCTTATATTGGTATTTTTTGTAGAGCGTTTTGGGTATCGACAGTTTTTATTAAAATAATTCTTTTTCGAATCATTTGGTTGGGCGGTTGGTGGAACGGTGAAAAATGAAATCGTTCAAAAGGATTTTCCATTTGATATCCTAATAAGTTTCATTAAGAGTGGAGGATACCGGAGTTTAATGCTTTATAACGGGGAAAATGATCATAAAAATATTGTTAAAGACGTAAAATTACAAATTCTAAATTCTCATTTTATTACAGGTAAGTAAAAGCTGAACGATTTCTAGGAAAAGTGAGTTGAAATTTATTTTATCACATTTTCTTTTGAGTAGTGCTCAAAAGTAAAATTACGCAAATGAAATCAATTTAGGGGTCGTCCATTAATCACGTGAGGCTCGAAAGGGGGGGGCGGGGTCCATAAAAAAGTCACGAAATATCACAAGGGGGGAGGGAGGGTGTAGTGACATATCACGTGTATTTATTTTTTCGACTAACGCGTGAAAAGCAAAAACAATCTGCAGGTCCTGTAACCTTTCTGTTTACCGCTAGGCATTATTGTAATATTTAATTTGAATAAAAGTAGAAAATTAAGATTCTTTGTAGGTCTAAAAATACACGTGATATATGGGGGGGGAGGGGGGGTTAATCATAGACATCACCATGTATCACCACGGGGGAGGGCTGGTTAAAAAATGCCAAAAAAAACATCACGTGATTAATGGACGGCCCCTTATGACATTTTGAAATTTAGATCTGAAAATAGTGGTATTTTCGAAAGTGTTATTGAAATACATAGTAGCGTTAGGTCTACCTAGGTATATTAACTTACTTACAATTGTATTTTACTTTGAAAAGTTAAGTGTCTACGAGTATATCTGTATATAATGTTAATATATAATGTCTATATATGTCTCAAAAGATCTATTTCTTGCTACTAGAAACCTAAAACTAGGAAGAAGATCTGTGACATTTCACTGAAATCACCACAAAATTGTAGGTCAAACCTTTTCTATTCAGTCACGTCTGACCTAACCGGACCTTCAGAACCACAATGAGGAATCTATAATTCGTAGGTCAAGTGTTTGCTTAGGACTTTAGCGTTTATGTAGTCTTTATCAACCTGCGTAGGTTTAGGTCTTTGAGCCAGGTAGAGACACTAAAGCTAAAGTTACCATGGCATACCTAATTGATCTGGGTTTTCAACCGATGAAGGTTTAAGAGCAGATTAGGTTGATTTGTTAGGTAATAGAAACAAAATATTGTGTTTCTTTTAAATTGTATTATTTTACTCAACGTTAGATATGTAAGTTAATCTGTAATGATCTTAGTAATTTTCGAGACTTTGAGTAACCATTTGATTACAAACGCTACATTTGGATTTGACATTTCAATTTAGTAATTTCAAAATGTAATATATTTTTTTTTTAATTCTATATATAATTTATTTTTTTCGTACTTATCGTAGAAGCATGTTTTTTATCCCGCGCGCGTTCTAATTTTTAAACTGTTTCTTCCTATTTTTGTTTTTTAGTAATAAAAGTTTTCTTAAACTATACCAAGTGTCGTCCAAAGCACTTGATACTTGGTCCATAGTACGATTAACTAATAGACGTTGGCCAAGAGTGGTTCTCAAGTGCATCTGCCGATACTAGCATGGGTGCTTGGCGACAGAATCTCAGGATGGCATCCAGCCAGGGACACACTAAATGTACTCCATAACCCTTCAACTTGGATACTTTGTCTCAATTGTTTTTCACCATTTTTTTCATAAGACCGTGATTCAGTATTATAAAGTTGCCTCAGAACTAAATGTTATGTCATAGTAATATTACGCATAAATCTATTGCTAAAAGCGTAGCTTGAATTATGGTGTCTGATCCGAAAGTTATCCTCAAAATTTGTTTTACTTCTTCAACTTACGAGTACCGCTGGATTCTTTATGAAGCATAAAAATTAAACAAATATATAAGTATATCAAAAGAATAAGACCAAACGTGTAAGAAAAAATCTCACATGCATGCATGTAGGTATGCACAAGATACTGTATAAGTACAAAAATAACAGCCACATTCCCATCCAACGTACACTTTACACACAAACATCTGGAGAAATATTAAAATATTCTTCCCGAGACACTTTTGTGCGATATCGGCATCGTTAGACATGACGGAAGCATATAAAGTCAGAGATAGCGGAAAAAATAAGGTAAGAATTCTTTGGATGGGATCGAAGACAAAATAATTAGAAACTCCTAACGACTAATAAAATAAAATTATTATATACGATCTTATATGTAAGTATCTCATGTTTAGAAAAAATATGTTGAAAGAAATCTGATTTGTATTGATATAAAGAATGTAAATACCACTCAACAGTTTTTATAAACTTTGCAATACACACGTTGTCATGCAGACTATATTTTGCGGGTTCAATATCAATGGAAGAATGAAGACAATTTGAGACAAAAATGTCTATTCCGCTCAAAAATACAAACTAGCTGTCTTCAAACTGAGCGTAAATCTTTTTTTTTTTGTGTAAGTGCACTATATTTTGGTTTATAACTGCTTATTATGCGGCAAATTATGCTTGATTGCAAATCTGTTACACAGTCATAACCTCCAATAAACTATCAGCAAAAAAGAAAATGTAAAAAGTACAAGGGCAGTTAATAAGTCTATATATGTATATAAAACTCAAAGGTGACTGACTGACTTACTGATATAGTGATCTATCAACGCACAGCCCCAACCACTGGATGGATTGGGCTAAAATTTGAGAAAGAAGGTAGATGTTATGACGTAAGCATCCGCTAAGAGAGGATTTTTGGAAATGCCACTTTTAAAGGGGCTGATATAGGGGATGCAAGTTTTACTTATTAATGCGAGCGAAGCCGCGAGCACCCACTAGTTTTTCATATACGTGGTGAAAATTCACCACATTTAGTCATCTTCTAGGTGCATTGACGTAGGATAGCGTCGACGCGGTACTTGAAGGGGTTTCTTTCAAGCACGCTCTGAATGGACCTCGAAACTTTCCTTCTATAATGAAAAAAGTTATACAGCGATGACTTTGAAAGTGGAAGGTAGAGCTTTTAAGGAATGTGGGTCTGGAATCATTATAAATATGTACTTGTTAAATGATTAACTTAAAATGATTTGTTTTTAAATGATTTAGAAGGAAATTAGATAAGATAGCAGAGCATGTATTTTAGCTGACGGCAGTATTCGCCATCAACTGTCAACCTTTGCACTGTATTGGGCACTGCCGTGGGTCAAATGACATGTTAAATTATAGGTCCCGGCTGATAATTGTCATTCATTGAATTGACAAGTCATGAACCCGTAGTATGATAGTCGTTAATGCAAGTCCGAAGAGTTACAGAGTAGCATACATATATTTACTGTCTACAGATCCGTCTACAGACTACACTCTCATGTCATTAGCAGTAGTGAAGTTTAGCAAATAAATATGCAGCATGAAAATTTCCAATAATTTTGATCTTTGATTTGAGTTTACGAATTTATAAACTATTTTTTACATGGGATAGGCTCACGCTTGACTACAGCTTGCCTGATGTTAAGCAACATTGTAATCTACAATCTTGCGCGCTTACCTAGAAGAAACCGGTTTACTTTTGACTTGAAGACCTACAAATTATAGTTCAAGGGGAATATAGATTCGGGCAAGGAGTTCCGTAGTTTGCAGTACGCACGATGAAAGTCGAAACAAAACTGGAACCTGAACTGTATAACGGTGCCTCCTTGCCGTACCTCTACTCGTACAATAGTGATATGGGGCTACAGGAAATAAATTATGCAATCTCTCCGCACACTCTAAGAAACAATTTCTGTACCACAATTCTGGCTTTCACCAGAATCAAATTACATTAAGAACAAGTTTTTAACCATAGTTCTTCATACACAATCAAACCTCGTGTCACTACAAAAAGTAAAGCAAAAATATGCAATTCCTATTGCTCGTTATTACCTAACATATTTCCTATTTCCTTTGTGTTCGGCGCCAATTGTAATTTTTCACGAGCACGCTTTCATTTCCCCATGCCTTTACAGTTGAATTCATACCGATAGAAGACAAAAAAAGAGTTTCAATTGAATTGAAAAAGCAATTTTAATTTAGTGCTGACCTGTTCAATGCATACCAAACAGTGGTTGTTTACAATTGAACATAGACTTTACAAATCAAAAACAGTTAACTACTTCTTCTGTTAAACGAAATCATTCTGTAAATCTTCACAATTATGTTCAGTCCGAACTGATCAGCTCTAATACAGCACTTAAAACTTATGACTTACATAATATATGGACGGACGGCAACGCTTTGGAACACTTTTCCAGAAGTTGTGTTTCCTGCGAACTACAATCCAGGGGTTTTCAAATCTAGAGTTAATAGGTATCTTCTAGGTAAACGTGTTACACCCTAGGCTGCAGCAATGCTTAACATCAGGCAGGCTGTAGTCAAACGTAAACCTATCACACGTAAAAAAAAAATGTTAAGAAATATATTATGGTTGTTTAATAGTGTAAATGAGTGCAGTACTTCCTTTGAGCAAATACATTTTCATTTTTTATTTAAGACAACAAATCAGCATGCAGATGACATTACAACTTTTTTTTTAAAGACGATAGTAAACCGGTTCTTCTAGGTAAGAGCGCAAGATAACAACGTGAGCCTATCTCATGTAAATAAAAAAAACACTTGATTTTTTTCTCAATTATAAGGCTTCTATCCAGTACTAAGTCAATAAGTTATTGTGCCTGTCCGGACAATGTGACCGTGTTTACAGGCTCTAGAAAAGGCTGAAGGTGAGTGACCAACAATGTTAAATTGTTTTCTTTTCATTTCGATCGCTTGATTTTTTTTTTGTCATAGGTTCTCATTATTTTACTGTCATCGGCGTAATGACAGTTGTATTGAAGTATCTGTGGTGTCTGCAGGTGGGACTTATTTCAATTTGGAATTGTAAATATTTTAGTTTTTTTTCCATCACAAGTGGGATTAAAACATGAATAATCCTTATATTATAACTGTATTGGTTGTATGTACAAAACCCTCAATTTAATAATTCTGCGAGGAGTCACGAGTCTTAGCAATTAGGATTACGACTTGAGCAGGATAATGATGTTTTAATATAAAGACATTTTAAAAACACAATATATGATGAAAATTAATTCAAATCTGTTTAGTTATTGAAACGGAAAGACATTTAATACTACTTTTAACGACTTCAAATACGGCTTTTAGCCATACAGCATACACAGCGTGCAGAGGCAATCGCATGAGATTACCAAAGTTAAGCTAAGGTCGAAGCGGTCAGCCCATGGAGGGGTGACCGAAAAGTGGCATTCCATGGGTTCCGCGGGTTGGATGACACGTTAAATTGTAGGTCTCAACTGTTTGTCTAGTACGGCAGTCGTTAAGCCATGTCAGAGGCCCTTAGGGCTTGACAAACTCTAGACACCAGAGTTGGCCACTCTAATTCGATTAGAAGAAGAAGCCATACATTTTTTTTAAACGGCTATGTTATATAAACTCTAAATGACACACATCTCAATACTACTTATAAAATCAACACATCATATAAATTTAACAATAAAAAGAAGCTGAATAAGCCGCCCTACATACATATATATATCTAAGGGCCTTAATTTTATGCCCATTTGAAGCAGGTCTTAACCTTAATGGTCTCGCTCGTACATCTTCCCAATTCATGTCCTACAGAAATATTTATTTGACATAGAAATCCCGCTTTTAGCAATAATATAATGTTTCAATCTACGAATAGTTGGTGGTATAGAAACGTAACTGAGCCAAAAAATAATTCCACGAGAGTACTCACGTATGTATTATAATTATTTTTCAATGTAATGCTAAATTTTTGTCTGTAATTTGCACGCCCTATGGGTCGGAGTACATAGTTCCATATGCAATAATACTACCGTGCACTATATTTACCTAAATTTCGCAAATTAATATCTTTGTAAACCAACGGTGCCGCGGTGAGTAGGCGGGGCTAAACCCTATAGTGACCAACTGCGACGTAGCATTCGTCAGCGTTCGAATATTTCCGTCATTGTAACCAATTACGAGCAAGTATTGTGTTCGATTGGTCTGTGGGAGAGAGATGATAGTGGAAGCATTTTTGACGCGACATTTGTAATAAGTAACTATTCTATAGAAACATTTATTCGCATATTTCAATAAAAGCGGGATCGGGTCTGCCGAGTTTCTTTGATTAATGGCAGTGGAAGCCTTGAAAAGTTGAAAAGGTACATTCATTCGAATGAACAAAAGCAATTTGCATTATAATAAAAACTGAACTTGTCGTGGGGTTTGTGAGGAGGTTACTATTATACATTATCATTACATTTTAATCATACCGTGGGACAAATTTATGTTTTGTTAATCCTGAGTTTCTTTTCGATTTCCCAAATGCTATGTATTCAAGTTTAAAGTCTGATTTCAACTATGAGTAACATTAATCTATTTTTAACCGACTTCCAAAAAAAGGAGGTTATCAAGTCTTATGAAAGTTTTTTTTTTGTTTGAATGTTACGCGATTACTCCGTTGTTTATCAACCGATTTCAAAAATTATATTTTTATTCGATGAGGATAGTTTCCGAGATGGTTCTATAAATATTGTTTTTCATTCGGTTCAGTACTTTTTGTGAAAAAACCAATAAACCAACAAATTGATAAAGTTTATGCAAACCAATTTAACCCATTTTTCCAAAACTACTAGTCAGATTTTGATACAGTTTTCTGTAATCTGTTGAGGTTTAATGGGTGCATCTTTTTAGCTATGTATTACGATGACAACTCACCAGTGGGCGCTGCTGTATGCACTATATCTTCTGAATTATCAGCCCGATTTTGATGCGGTTTTCTCTGATAGGCTTAGATTTGTTTAGCAAATGTATTTATGTTGTAGTTTTTTTTTGATAGGCTTAGATTTGTTCAGTAACGTGACAGTAGAGTTGAAGTCGGTTTTTGCTTTTGTTTAATTTATCTCTAGATTTATTTACGTATGTATCTTCTATGTTTCTATTTAACATTAAAGTCACACTTAAATCAAAAGTACGATATGTTTAATTCCAATTTATGGAAGTGTTCTAATTTGATGTGCAATTTATTGTTACTAATGAATTTTTTTACATATGTTTAGTTTAGTTTAAGTTCAATATGTGTTTTCCATTATTTCATGGCTCAAGAAACAATATTAACCCCACGTTATAAAATACTCCACGGTAACCACTAGGGTGGGTCGTGTATTCTTTACCGTGTTTAACTCCGGAGCATTATTTCGGTTCGTAGCGACAAAAGGCTCAGTGCTTCTGGCAACGTGCCTGTGTATGGAGCCAATATTATACCCTATAGAAGCCTAATTATAGTGAAAAAACAAGCATCATATTATTATACTAGTGCACGTCAGCAGCTTTGCTCAAGTTGATTCGGGACAAAGATTAGTTAATATGTTGCTTTCAAAAGTTAAACACTGTCAACATTCAACAGTAGCAATTTTGTTAATATGTTGAAATTAGAAGAATTATATGATTCATTTTTAAATCGGATATGCTATAGAGGCAAAAAATCCACGAAGGTAAGTCAAGAGATAATAAAATTTCGCTACGCACCTGTAATAGGACTGGATACAGATTACTCAGTGCGGATTTTTTTACAGAATTTAAGGTGCCTCCAGTTTTTGTTGTCTATGTATGGAGCTTATGGTAGCTACATTTTTCATTCTTCAGATCTACGTGAATGGTAACTAGGTGCTTGCAGCAGTAAAGTTATGAGAGAGCTGGGTTAGTTTTAAGAGCTTACACAGGCTAGATAAAATCTAGATACTTTAGAGTTAGGTTGAATAGGAAGGAAAATATTATTATTGATTTATATGAGTGATATTTGTAACTTTAGTAGTCCGTAGGATCTTTCCTTAATTTTAATTTAATGTAAATAATGAAAACTTAACTCTTTTGGTAAGTTGTCACGTTCTTAGGACCACTTTACGATTATATAGTAATATATAGGTATCATATAACTTACATAGTTTAAAACAAAGTACTGCAAGTATCCAATTGATCCAATGGCCTTTTGGGCGGTTTGAAACCTCTAAACACCAGAGCTCGCAACTCTCATATAAACTAACTCAGGGACTTGTTACGTGATTATAATTAATTATGAAAACAAATACATAAATCTAATAAATTAATGTCAACAAATTTATTGATGTTGGATAAAATTAAGATTTCACCTACTTTCAAGTTAATTTTGAAAGCAACTTGAAATTGTCATTTATAAACAAAATTGGGTTCGATAATTTCCTCCACGAAGTTAAGTTGGTTCTGAAAATGAAATTAGTTGAGGAAATTCGATCAAATGTCGACCGACTTTTGACTTTGAATTTTTGAATATAATTGCTTATTTCCTAACTTTGTGATAGTACGAGTATACGACAGATATTTACTTATTAACAAGTTGAGAACATTTAGTTTAAAATTAACTTTATAGGATTATAAATAACCAAGCATGGAATTAAGTTAGTTAATGCACTTGTGTTTTTACTTACTAAGTTCGTCTGACGAAACAAAGATAGATAGAAAAAACTCTTTCTTGTAACACACGCAGTAAAAAAAGACAAAGAGAAACGAAAAATACTTAAAAAATAGTGCCACAACTGGCGGCAAATAAATCATGTTACAGACATATGTATTTTTGCGTAAGAAGTAATTTAAAAATATAACACAAAGCAACCTACATACATATATTATGGATTTTTCTTTATAAGCAATACCAAATTCTTACTCATCTTGTTTTGATCATCTGATAAAAAATAATAAACTATAGTTTTCTGAGATGTCTCTTTTTACTGTATCACGGATACTGTTACCAATGTACCTGTATATTATTTTCTACAAATGTATTATGCATGCCAATACTTCAAGCCAAATTGAATTTAGAGTAGTTTGGTTTCAATCAAAAATTAATTAACGCACCTCTAAGTCTTAATCATTATCCAGCCTCGTTTAAATCTAAGTATAATATGGAAACAGTTAATTAATCGCTTCATAAGGAATATTTCATCACGAATATTGTTCCGACACGATAAAATATTTGAAGATCGTTACTGAATTATACTTTTACATAAAAGAAAAGAGTTATGTTTTGTTTTAAGTTAAACTAATAGTGATATATTTCAACAAATTTATAAGATATTAACAAATATTCATCAGTGTTCGTTAATATAGTCTATAAGTTTAATGTTAACAGTTTTTTGATAGCCTGAGAAATTTTTGACAAAGAAACATCTGTTCCGATTCTGACGTAACTTAAAGTTGTATATCTGAGAGATGACTCTGGCCTTGGAACACAGCCTCATGACTAGCGAAAGGCCAAAGGATTCACAAAATGAATAGTTGTAAAATTACTACGTCAATAAGTATATTTTCTATTTTGTATTCTCTGTGGAAGCCACAGAACAACGATCGGGCCACATCGCCCCCGCGCGCGCCCCCCCATAGAAGCGAAATGACTAATAATACGTGGTTCTCGTTTGGACCAGTAAACAGGCCAACCTAACCTACGACAGCGCTTGTCAGTCTGTTGTCAAACATAGTCCGAGCGAGAAAGAGTTTTCGGTCGTTTTACTCGGTTTTACAGCATGATAAACTATTAAATATGTCTTGGTGTCAAGTTAAAAATTGTAAGAACAAGTTCCAGTGTTACCGGCGTGAAATACCATCGGTAAGTAGTAAAATTTCGTAATTTTAATAAAAAAAACTTTTGACATTTTGAATGGCATTAACACATTCGTTGTCTTGACGACGCTACTTTTCGATAGCAAAGTGATGTGTAAATGGAACCTAGCAAATTATCGATAATCGATATAATGTATATGATGTTTCTGGATTTGTATGGAAATGTTTCTGGATTACGGTTTTTATTTAACACATACTTAATTTACAGATTTCCAAAAAATCCAGTGTTAAAAAATAAATGGATATTGGCGACCGGTAGATACAACTTACTGGTTTCCTCATAAAAATGCCAGAATATGCTCCAGTCATTTTGAAGATGATTTGATAATTAAATAAAATAGATAAAAATAAATTTGGTATAGAGATAGTTTCAGTCCCCGGTAAGGACATAGGATAGTTTTTATCCCACGGGATAAAAAAGTTTTTACAACGGATAACACCGCGGGCCATAGCTAGTTAACTATAATTTGTACTTAAATAATATAGTTATACTAAAGACATATATTTCCATCTTCGAAGTAAATGTTTAAATAATCGATAAACAAATATCGACATTGCACAGCCGATGAAGTTGAAGCGTACTGTGTACATGAACATCTCGTGCGTCGTAGTGTGCGTGCCGAAAGTGTGTTAGTTTTAGTAAATGGTGACACCTGTTTTGTATCGAATAAAGAAAGAATTCGCCTCTAGTCACAGGGCGACAAGCATGGACTTCAAAGCTCTGTGGTGGAAGCCCACGGTAATAACCCGTGTGAGTTAGCAGTTTTTCGCCGTATCAATATTAAATTCAATCCATTTGCCAAAGTGACACCATTGACACGTGGTGGGAGTGCGCCGGGCAATTTAAAATCCATTAATAATATTCAAAGACACGCAACTGGGTGCGAGTAGGTATGAGCGATGTAGGGTGTGATACTTTAGTCATTGAAGCTAGGAATCAGTGGAAAGATAGTTGCTAAATCTACAAATATACTCGTAATAAAACTAAAGAGTGTCAATATACATAATATATTATATATATAATATAATATAATATAATAATAATATATTATTGTAAATAAAGTTATACTCTATAAAGAAAAAAATATATTTGGCTATACTTTAAATCCATAACAGAACACCTTTCAACAGTTTTTAGACATCTAAATAATTTTTTGTCTGTTTATTTAAACACTCATCACGCAAAAACGGCTGAACGGATCATCATGATTTTTGGTAGGTATGTATGTAGATAGTAAAAATTACATTTGAGTGAAAACCGTTTTAGTTAACATATTGAGGTAGTATGAAGTCTTAGAAGTGTCACAGGCTACTTTTTATCTCAAAATGATGCTAGTAAAGCCGCGGGCATCCACTAGTTGATTAATAAAGTAATAAAAAAAGCTTACAAAAGGTAGAAAAAAAAGGTTTGCACCACTTTAGACACTCCAATATATCCATAACATGACATGTATTGTGTTGCCGAGAACAGAAGGAAGTGAAAAAAAATCATTGAAGAGGTGCTGGGAGGTGGTGGTCAGGATGTTCAGACAGGACGGATATGATTAAAAAAAGAGTAGATTATATAAGTCTAGATTGGAGAAGTCCAAGTTTGCTTTTTCGAGATTACGTGATAAAAAATATTCCATATTTCCATATTAGGTTCTTAACTTATCAGATTTTCTATAATTATCTTTACGCAAAATATTCAAGCACTGTTTGATATCTAAGTGCGTATTCCCAGATATCATTCTGAAGTCAAATTACTATTGAGCCTATTTCATAAAGCTCCCTGCAGAAAGTTCCCGATCTCCTTCCCAGCATAAGCGCAATTTTCCAGTATCACCTGTAAACTAGGATAAGCTTTGCCTCAGAAAGCTCGACAGCAATACACGTGCTATGCAATTCTAGGTTAGGAGGCTACGTTTGTTAATACTAAATGAAAATTATGTTAGAAAAGAAAATGTATTTTTTTTCTAACGTATGTTTCTTAAAATATCTAACAGGTCACGCCTAAATATAAATGATGAATCACAAGAAACACAAAATAAATATCAGTTCTTTCAACAGAGTTACTTAAAGCAATGTAGTTGCTTAGCGACAAAGCTTAATAATTAAATAAACCTGGTTTACTTAAGCTATAGCTTTTTCATTTAATTCGAGATCTTTAACCGTACAGAACAATAAATAAAAAAAAAAATTAAAAAGCCCAACATAATTGCTAATTTTTATATTAAAACTTTCGTGAGACATTTTATCAATATGTTAACTAAATGTGGGTTTCATTACATCCGAAACGCGTAAACAACATACATGAATTACTCGTGAGTGAAAACCGTAACCTACTATCATCAACTCAAAAGAATCTTAAAAATCTAAACCTTAGACTAAAAAATCTATTACCACTTTATCCCACATAAGTTTTATCAGCCCCTGCCTCCTCCACAACGCCGTCGATCCGACACCATGTTGCGAACAAGTTCGGTGTTTGTTCTGAATCCAGTTTCAGACACAGGCTAGCCTCTTTCTTGCGATAAGACTAACTGGGGCGAGAGTTTTAGAACTAGAGTTTGTGCATTGATTGATTTTACGAAGATACGGCAAATTGGTCTTATATTTAGAAGTTTTGAAAATATTATAAGACGTGGTTTATTTTATAAACAGTTACTATATGCACTATAATCCAGTGAACTTCAAAGCGAGAGTGAATCGGTTCTTATCGGGTAAGCACGCTTCATCTTAGGCATAGCCTTTGCTTACTATCAGACAAACTATGGCCAAGTGCAAACCCGTTCTAGTTAAAAAAAAACTGTTCTCGATCAGACAGTATGGAACTATTGTGTATGTTTAATAATAAATAAAATTGATTTCGATCTAATGAATCTTTATTTTACTTCTTAAACCGTGGGGCGTCCCGCGTACACAAAAAATATGTTGCCGAAATGTCCGCCCTCTTTGTACAAAATCAAACTTGTCGGTGTCATCATAGAAAATACTAATTTAAAGCTATGTTTCACAGGTAACGATATATAATTAGTACACCATTGTTTTGCTTATGAAATTTCTGAATTCTCGCAAATGCCAAAATAATGAGATATACTCACATTTAGATTTTATGATGATTGTAAATTGCGGTTATGATTTCTTCACTACACTGAACTTCACTACTCACTTTTCGACATCATATTTTGTTAACAATTACACATCCAGTTACAAAACACACTATAATCACTCACAATATATCCAGACATTCATATCAAAAACTTTTTCACACTCAAAATGCAATATTTACATTAACAGTCATATAAAAACAAAAGGATGACACAATAATCCACCCGCCATATTTGCCGTTTGCGCGGAACTAACTTTGGCATTTTTTACTTTTTTATTCATTTTTCGTTCCAACTTGCGCAAAAAGTTAATCGAATCAAGCAGAGTTTGATGTGCTTGATGGAATAAATACGCAGTCACGAGTTTGAAGTAAAGAAACGTAACAAAATGTCGGCGAATCAGAGCACTACGCTAGCGCACACCCTTATATGCCCGGAGCGCGTCCGGCAAAATTTTTTTCTGCACATATGGGTTTGCTCTGTGCGCTCGAGAGGTTAATAAGTACATTAAAAAAATATTAGAATGTGTAGGTATGAGTGATGAAAACGTTTATATTTGTGTTTTTTCTCAGTAGTATGGAAATCAAACCGATGAAAAATACTTAGAACAATCGGATATTTACAACAGTACTCGTAGGTAAGGTAAACATTGTGGAATTTAATTCCGTAAGGATTAAAATTTTATAGAAATAGCGCTACAAAGGAACCTTATTTCAGATTAAGCATTTCTCTAGTGACTTTAACAAGTTTTGCCTTTATTACGATAAAATACAATTAAACATCTGTGATTACTTTTCTCTCTAGCAGCTACATTAATAAACTCGCAAAGAATATCATATGGCTTTTAAATAAATGTTTGTACTATAGAGCAACTTAATTGGATCAGATTGAAATTAGTTTTAGGTCGAATATCTGGCGTGAATACTGTGTTTTCGCAATCACCGATAGATATTTTATTACATTATTTTTCTGTATAATAAAATTTTAAACTAAAATGTATGCTATAAAAAAATCTCAACTTATATTCTGAAAGTACAATCTGTCTGCAGCTGAAAGCTTTTGAAGGCAGGTGAACTAAGTGGCTAATAAGTATTGTGACTAAGCTATTACGAGTGTATATATCGATTTCGATACAAAATGATTCAAAAATAACCCTCCGTAAATATCCGTAAATATCTCTTTACTAAGTTTTTATAGATCAGAATTTATTATTGTGAAATAACAAAGAAATAATTTCATATAATTTAAATAAATCTGTCACACACTCATTACAACTGAAACCAATTCGTCTCAAAGAAAGTTACAAATCTTCATTAAACTCGTAAAGAAAGTACAAGCAAACTGTTAACCCGAATTTATTACAAACCGCGACACGAACTTCTCAAGTCTGCTGGTTCATACTCAAACGTGTGTCGGCATAAAATTTATTTCGCGCAAAAACTTGTTCAAACCTCAACGACATCACGTACGATAAACATCTAATGCTTTTGAATAGTATTTTTCACAAGCGGCATCCCGCAATTTTATTGTCTAACTAACCGTGATTGAAACTAGCCTATGTGTTAGTTCCGAGTCAAATTTACCTCCATACTAAATTTTATCCAATCGATTCAGGCGTTTTTTAATGTTCAAATATCTTCAATGTTCAGACTTTTGACCCTCTTCAGCTTTATTATAAAAATAAAAAAATAAAAATATTCCGGGACATTGCACATATTGCCATCTAGCCCCACACTAAGCAAACGCTTGTGTCGTGGGTACTAGATAACAAATTTATAATACTATAAAAATATTCCGGGACATTGCACACATTGCAAGGCGATAAGGCCGCCCAATGTGCAACACTTTAATTTATGTATGTTTATTTCTGTTTGCAATTTTTGTGTTGTCCTGTCCTGTCCTGTCCTGTCCGGTCCTGTCCTGTCCTGTCCTGTCCTGTCCTGTCCTGTCCTGTCCTGTCCTGTCCTGTCCTGTCCTGTCCTGTCCTGTCCTGTCCTGTCCTGTCCTGTCCTGTCCTGTCCTGTCCTGTCCTGTCCTGTCCTGTCCTGTCCTGTCCTGTCCTGTCCTGTCCTGTCCTGTCCTGTCCTGTCCTGTTCTGTTCTGTTCTGTTCTGTTCTGTTCTGTTCTATTCTATTCTATTCTATTCTATTCTATTCTATTGCCATCTAGCCCCACACTAAGCAAACGCTTGTGTCGTGGGTACTAGATAACAAATTTATAATACTTATAAACTTTTCTTTTGTAAATACATACTTATTATACATACAAACGACCAGACTCAACACAAGTAAATATATTTTTTTTAAATGCATAAATACCTGTGTCACGCGGGAATCAAAACTACAACCCCTAGATTAGAAGGCAGAGCCACTACCAACTAAGCTAACAGGCCAGTCAGACCAGATAGGTTAGTTACCAAATCCTTTTTCATAGTCTGTTAAAATTAGAATAAATTAATAAGCATTTACGCCAAAATAACAGAATTTTATGCGAAAAATCCTTACACTGATTGCTACTTAGCCATGGTATGTATATTAATTAATTTACTCGAAAGAAAGTACCTATTGTACATGAAGTTATCTAAAAATATGCCTACTTAGAAGTCTATCATGTATTTAGTCTACATCTAGGGCTTATTAAGTAAGTTAGGGGAAGTTTTTAAAGGCGTTGCTGTGTCGCCGTCCGTTCGCTGTCAATTACTGAGCAACTTAGTTGCATGCCGTGTTATACCATGTCGTGATTTTGAGACAGAGTCCATCATCATTATCTCAAGCCAAGACTAAGAACAAAGTTAATTATCTACTAATATAATTACTATATACATACTGGGACCAAAGTTAATAATTAATAATTTAGTGTAAGACATGCATACCTATGTAAGAAATAGAAGTCCTCATGATTATAAAAACTTATCTCTTTTGAGAGCGTTATTGGGGACGTTAATTTAGTTATATAACTCAGGAAAGAAAATAAAAGTACATAATTATACAATTATGTACTTTTAATTTTTTATTGTTTTACTAAAATGTATGTACATAATATATCTGCGCATCTACAAACAATGATACATTAAAGTTTGAATTTTAAAACTTAACCAATTATTTTAAATTAGCAATTACAACAAAAGTATGATTATTTACTCAAGTCAGTAAACGAACAAGATATTAGTTTTAAGAATTGCTCTTATTTCAGAATCCTACACAATGTTCAACTGTTCATCAGAGGAAGACTAATTGGGGGTTATAACTAGTGAATAAACTTAATACACGTGGCAAAAAGATATCCCTCTTTTTCTCGCTCTCTTTTTTCGACTCGTATTGCTCATAACTGAGAGTCGTGATTCCACCGCAGAATGAATTCACTTAGTATGTACAAATATGATTGGATGCTATAATATGACAGTGGATTTAAAATTTGTGAAAGCACGAGGAAAATCATCGTTGAAAATCGTCTTAAAAATTACTAATTTAAAAAAAAAATGAAATTGGAAAATTAATATTTTTGTTCAGTTTTTGACAAAGACGTTATGTCAAAATGTGCATTTCTTTAATATAAGTTAGTGAAATGTTTAAACTTTTACCCTGTGTATTGTCAATAACAACATTAATAACATAATGTTTTCAATGTTATCTACCCCAGAATAAACAATAACATTGCAAGCAGTCAATATGAATCACGAAACACGAGTCAGGTTTAAATTATCCACAGTATTGTTCGAGTTGTTTAAATAAACTGAATCAGTAATTGGTACGGCAGTGGTGTTTTCTGACGCAATATTGAGTACTTGCACCTACGAGGAACAAACGAGATTATAAATGATAAGAAATAATTTAAATTCAATTAATTTCCAAAAAAAAATCATCTTTGTTTATTACACACATACAGATCGATTTTATCTCAATCGATCTGCTTGTATGTAATTTTCTGTCTAACTGCTTACCAACTGTACCGTTTGGGACACTAAAAAATCTTCTAAAGAGATGTGTTAAATGCATTTAAAATGGCACAAGTGTTAAATTGTGTATGTATGATTGTCCACATATTTCAGTCCGCCAGTCCACCTTATTTTTATACAATTTTTTATACCAATTTATCCGTTTGCCATAGTATTATGATTTAATAAAATATTAAATGATCTATTTCAACATGCGTCACCAGGTTAAATCACAGTTACTTGCATCAGATCATTCAAAGCCTTATGGATGCATTCCGAAGAGCTACAATCAACCACAAAGCACAGGCTTCGAGTTATGTTCACATTGCATTCGAATCAATGTCATAGTTTTGTAAAGGATAGGTCTTGCCAATACTTTGACCCTCATTGAGTTGTATTTTCTCATGACTGAGGACGTGACTTATTTTTTTTTATTTCGTTAAGGGAGTAGATGATCTTTATATTCAGGGTGATATAAAAAGCTCTATTATATCATGGTTGCAATTTTGACTGTAACAACATGCTTAAAAATCAGAAATAGACAGGCATTTTTGGGGGGAAATTTGTGACGACTGGGGCAGACACACACATATGTGTAAGTATTCTTCTTTTTATTCTTGTATGTATGTATTATTACAATATTTTATTTTATTCTTACATCATAATTGTGTTTAATGACCCAAAACTATATTAATTTTATTAGCTCCGTGTGCCTAAATCTGCTGTGCATAGTTTAGTCCATTCCTAACCTATGTCAATTACTAGGACCATAACTAGAACCTACTGAGAACGTAACCTCCGTGTGCTTCACTCCGAACTGTGAATCGATCCCTTCAGACCGATTAATTTAACTTATTGCTCGCGACCATTCCCTCGCCGACTGATTTACGTCATTTCATAACAACAGCACACCGATTAGACAAGTCATTATGGTGAAAAAACTGGACTTATTTGTTACTAGTGGGAGCTCGCGGCTTCGCTCGCATTAAGAAGTAAAACTTGTATCCCCTATTTCTCCCCATTTAAAAGTGGCATTTCAAAAAATCCTTTCTTAGCGGATGCCTACGTCATAACATCTACCTTCATTCCAAATTTTAGCCCAATCCGTCCAGTGGATTGGGCTGTGCGTTGATAGATCACAATATCAGTCAGTCAGTCACTTTTGAGTTTTATACTCGTATATATAGATTATCACCATCATTGTATTAAATATATTGAAGTGTTAAAAGTATTTGTTGGTTTCTTTGACTGTGTGATTCTCTTTTGCGATGCAACTGGGTGACGAATCGTCATGATTTCAGTAAGTGGTCTATTTTTTATTTTTCATATTGTTTCAGCATAGCGTGGACAAAGCCGCGGTCTAAATCAAAAAATTGTAAATCTATTTAAACTTTAACTAGTCATCTACATACGTATGTACTTATATGATTTTAGGTCTAGTGGATGAAGCACAAAAGTAACATGCCACTTTTAATCTTTAATGCTGATTGGTCCGCTTTTCAAGTCATTAGGTATTATGACTTTACCATCGATGGTAGTATATCAATGGGCCCTATATGTCAGGCTTAATTTAAACTTGTTTAAGACGCGTGGAGACCAGTACTCAGGTACCATGGATCTCCGCTGCGCAGACAAGCTGGCCACGCCGCATGTGCGTCTCGCTCGCGCCGGGAATCTAACACACGTGAGAGGGCCGGAAGTGTATAATTGCCTTCCGGCTGAGATCACAAGCACCAGCAGTGACAGCATATTTAAAAATAAGTTAAATAACTGGCTCGTTTTACAATCTTTTTACACGATTGACGAATTTTTAAATACCAATAAAAGAAGCTACCTGAACATTAATGGTAGAATATGTGGGAAATAAGTGTTATTATTATATTGTAAATCAAAATAATAATTATTATTAATATAATTATTTAAAATTTACATGTAATTGTACAAAAATTATTAATAAATTGTTTATCTTGTTTATCTTGTTAATGCTTCGATCAAATATTGTTAATGCTTAAAACGATGCGATTTGAAGATAGAATAGATAATCAAGCAAGCAATAGAATATCTCTCTGGATTACATTGTCTATGTTTCATACAATGTTATAACCGCTTTTATTTATATTTGAATGAAGCGATTTCATAACTGTCCCATTTATTATGCATGAAAGTTTGCATCCGACACAAAACACGCTGTTTAAAAATGAATGGACAACTTTTTGTGTAGTAAACGTTTCTTTTTGTTCCGAGTTTTTGTACGTTTTTTGAATACTGAATATATAATTCGGATTACTCATATTGTGGCGGTTTGTTTTTCGTTTTAAGGAATTTAAGTGGGATGGTGTGCACGTGATATTAATGTCAGATTTTAAGTATTAGTGATAATACGATTTCGATATTAGCGAATTGATATTTATAATTTCGTTGTGTTGACATGAATTATATAGAATTATACAAAATAACATAATCACCCAATGCTGAAACTTATCACCAGTTTTTCACATGGATGGTAGTTTTACTATCCATCAAACACACACTTCTGTTTTCTCTTGGTATGTCTGTATTTATCTTTTTTCAAAACACACATTCACCAAACCACCACCTCATAATAAACAAAACAAAAAGGTACATATTGATCTCCAGAAAAATACTAACATTAGGTTAGTAATAAATTCTACAATTTGCTTAAATCAAAACCGTTGAATTAGTATCAAATCCCCAGGCGGTAGCGTATAATGTGATAATGAAGGTAAACAATGTACAGTTGATCTCGTTTGCTTATCTGTATTGAAATCGTTATTATATGCCTAATACTATGTATATATAATGTTCGATGTTTAGTTAATATTGGCAGAATTGGTAAAGTTACATATCGTTGCGTTGTATTTAGTTTTTTTTTTTATATCATCTTAATTATATAAATACCTTCTTTTAATTTGTCTTAACACAATAAAAACTTTTGTATATGTGATGATTACTTATAGTTTTGTGATTTTAAAGCTCTGTTATAATTCTATCCTATACAAAACATTTTCTTTCTTTTAAGAACAAATCATGTGATCTCCAACATTATTTTTTCTCAAAAGAAACAAAATGTATTGTTTATCACCATGTGAATATAGATTTTAAACCTACAGAGCTTTATGAGTTATTTTTGCCAAGTGCTAAACCCGCACTATAGTTGTTTAACTTAAATAACTAACTAAACTACGGTTCTTCCTTAACTATGGTTACTAACTATGGTATAGTGGTACTAACTTAACTATGGTTGTTTGGAAATGAGTGTGGATTTTCGCGCTTGGCAGGTAGTAGATCGTAGCCTAGTTGGTTAAGGCGTTCTAACGTTAGTAGAAATACGCAGGTTTGAATCCTGCCGGTCGTGGTTATTTTCGTTCATTTTCCAATAAAAGTTTAATCACAAAAAGCTTTTTTTTTTTACAAGAAATGGGTTTGCACTTGACCGTAATTCGCCTGATGGTAAGCAATCATTACGGTCTAGGATGGAACGTGCTTAGCCAGTAAGAACCGATTCACTCTCGCTAAGCTGGGCTTCATCATATTTGTGATATAAGTATTCTAGGGCCTATTTAGGCTTACAGAAAGAGCTTGCTAAATAAATTTATTCAATGCTAAGCATATCTTGATCAGATAGTTAGATGGCTTAAAAGCTTTATAATTTTACATATTTGCTAGTTTAAAATATATTATGACAATGTTAAATACAAACACAAACGTTACAGCATTGTGTAAACGTAGAACCTCTTTGTATGCATGTCAGTTGCGGTGATATTCCACAGTGCATTCACATACTCCTGTCTCGACGTCTCTTCTGACTTGTGGTAAAATACTACTATTAAATATTACTACCACTTACTATGGTGACGTTAACGAGCTACGAGCTTTTTCTAAATGCCAAATTACAGTTATTTGTCAATTGTGGCCAAATTTAGCCCAAAGCAAACCCGTTCTAGTTAAAAAAAATCATAAAGTTCATGTCTGTTTTATGGTGTCCACATGTACGTAAAAGGCAACGGAGCTATGTATATATTATTATATAGACAATATTATTATAACTCTTTTTAAGAATGTAGAAGCTTAGCCAGGTTTTTTCAAACTATTGTATGCATAATGCATTTCAAACAGATATCAACAAATTAAAAAAAAAAAACAATGAAAATCATATTTACCATGAAATAGTTTTGCCGAAAATACTCCCCAAAAATGTGAGAGGCTATATTAAGGCAATATTACTTATTAGGTGCTCAAAACTCCTACTTGACACAAAGTATCGCATTACAGATTGCTAAATGGGGTAATTATCTTAAATATCATAGCGTTAAGTAACCATTCACGGTATAAAATGGCTCATTCTTAAGGCCCTTTGTAACATAAGAACCTAAACGCTCATTTTTATATCTAAATATTATCATAACACGTAACTTTAAACTCGTTAAAGATATATCTTGAACAATTTCTTCGCTACAAAAATTGAAAGGGAAACGCAATTATCTACGAACTTTTTCACTGGAAATTCAATCTTGATCAAGTTTTTATTCGATCATAATGAGAACCTTTAATTAAAAAAGAATACGCTTGGTTTCTTGGAATTTTTACAATGAAGGGAGATTAACTTAAGCTTACTGATTGAATTGAAAAATTGTTACTAGTAGAGGACGTCTATCTTCAGATTGTTTTGATTATACCAAACATCTCTTTAGGAAACAACTAATATTATGTCATTAATATTCTAAATAATTATTTAATAAATAAGGAAAAATGGCGTATCACTGACGCATTCATATGCCATTTTTATCCTTAAAAATATGAGAAGTGTCAACAAAGTCTAAAACCATATCTGCAACAATATTCTGTCTATAATAAATAAAACTTAATCTCTCTCAAACACAAAAACTAAATCAAAATCTAAAGTTAATCAATCCATTTAGAACAATAAATTGCAACATTGAGCTTTAAATCAACGGTACGATGATCACAGACACACATAGCTACCGATTCATCAAAAATATATACAGACATGCTAACTCTTTTTAACATCTTGTTTTTTACATCAAGGATAAAAAATAAATAAATAAATATTCCGGGACATTGCACACAGCTCCATCTAGGCCCATACTAAGCAAATGCATGTGTCGTGGTTACTATTTGACGGATATGATATAATAAGTATCATACTTTTTTTCTGTAAATACATACATTTTTTACATAGAAACGACTAGAACCAACAGAAAAAAAGAGTTATATGTAACTCTAACCACAATAGCTTTCTGTAAAACAGTCCACGTATTCTCAGTTACCAAGAACATCGACTATTGATCAGCTGTATTGGTTCTATGATGTAGGTAGACAGGATTGAGTTATGGCCATTCAGATACCTATATTTACCCTCTTCATACGCTTACGTAAACTGCCTTGGCAGTTATTTTATCTGATGTTGTTAAAGATTGTACGAATAAGGTAAGTAGTGGTAAGGTAAAGTAAGTGACTAATTTAGCTCATTACTAATTGTTTGATGGTTGATAAGTTAGTAGGTAGGTACATGTTTTCCAGGCCGTTTAGAGTCGGTCTCTCGACAGAATAAGTTTTCATGCACAAATAAATCAACCTTAGGTGTTAGTTTATCAATTTTAAACATTTTTCTCAAGTAACTGTGTGTAAGCTTGATTAAAACCATATATAAATGTGTTTTGATAATTGGTTTTTTATTGGTGGCATACAGTTACATCATAAGGTTAATTAATGAGTTTAATATGATTGTAAATTAGCACCCTATCACTAAAAAGTAACTAATGCTATTAGAGTTACCCTAGTAACTATGAATGTGGCCTGATAAAATACTAATTTCCTTCACTTGAATAAAAGGAATGCGTATTTTACATAAACACATTACTCATACTGAATTCTTCACAAAGTGAACGTGTTATAACTAGGTAATACATAGTTGATAATGTAACTTCACAAATTATAGACTCCTTATAATAATGTATTAATAAAAACCAATTGATTCATCTGGACACTTAGTGGGTCATTCTCTTTGATTAGACTGTATGTTCAATAATCTCATAAGAATTACATAAAAATGTTGTATGGACAATAAAACGCTTATTAGGTATATTTCTGAATTCATCAGTTGCAGATGCAAAGGCCATGAAAATGTGATGATTATAAATATTTGTTTGTAAATTAGTTGTCTCTGTGTAAGTTTACTATCGTTACCAACCTACATAAATTTACTTGTAATCGTATTGGTTTAACCTTGAAGGTTTCGTGAGTCTAGCTAGTGTTGCCTCCAGGTATTTAGTTCTCATGTAATTAATGGCTTACGAATTCAGGTCTAACTAACTTCCTGAATTATAATATTATTAAGGAATCAGGTTAGACTTTTGTACAAGAATATAAATTGTGTTTGACTTTAGGTATTATTCGTTAGTAGGGAATGTTTTTCTTTTTACAATTTTGCATTTAACTACCGTTTGATGTTTGTTTGTTTCTAGTGTGTTATTTGATGTCACTAGTTTATCTTAATATTATTTTTGTATCGAAAAAGCTATCCTAAAAAGAGCTAGCCAGGAAAGCAAATGGAATAGACTTTTCTCGGCAACCAGGATGGAAAATAGTGTCTAAATTCATATGTTCAGCATAGAGATTAGCATAACCGTCATACCATTCCACCGTCGAACAAGCAGGAAGTCAGCGGGGCGTCATCGGTATATGGTGGAAATTCCAAAGTCTCGCACGAAGCGCTTTGATTCTACCTTCATGGTAAGGACAGCGAGACTATGGAACTCTCTACCTGGAGCCCTGTTCCCAGAAAATTATAACCCAGGGGTCTTCAAATCTAGAGTAAATAGGTTTCTTCTAGGCAAGCGTGCTACATCTTAGACTATAGTGGTGCTTAACATCAGGCAGGCTATAGTCAAACGAAAGCCTATTTAATGTAAAAAAAAAAAAAAATTAAGCTTAAAAATGACCAATTTGCGTTGAGATTATGCATAACTGTAGTGAACTGTTATGTGGCTATCTATCTATCTGTAAGTGTCCGGTTAAGCACTTTTCTCAATGACAAAAATCTACAAAGACGTAGGGTTGAAATGTTCTTAGTCCACATATATTTATACAAACTGCCTAAATCCTTTTCCTCCCCCGACATTTTCCATATCAAAGCCTCAACGCGAGCCTTTTAGCTTCCCTCAAATGTTTTCAATATTTATTCAAGGAGCACGACTCTGCACAAATAAAATTGCGACATTTATTTCCTTTGAATGCACAAATATAATGTATGTGTACATAGATATACATATATGCCGGCTGGTGCCAAACGCTCAAATCTTTATTCTATTTAAAGACATTCTGCCTACGAAGACGTGTCATAAAAATGTAATATTGCGCTATCTAAAGCTATTATTAAGCTATAATCTTACAAAAGAATGATGGATTCCGACAGGATTGCTGGCGAGGTCACAAAGGATATTTTATGTTGAGTACAAAGCTGAATAGAGTTAAGAGCCTTTGTAGAATGGGGTTGTTATGAGTGTGTTCTCGAATTATTCACTGTTAAAGTTAAGCAAAGACCGACGCGGTCGGTTCTTTGATGGGTTACCGAAAAGTGGCATTCCATTTTGGGTGCTTCCGTGGGTCGGGTGACACGTTAAATTGTAGGTCCCAGCTGTTAGTCTAGTATGGCAGTCGTTAAGCCATGTCAGAGGCCCTTAGGGCGGTTTGAAAACTCTCGACACCAGAGTTGGCCACTCTCATTCGAAAAGAAAAGAAGAATTCACTGTTTAGATTAACTCGGATACATTTATAATTATGACGATAAATTTAATTATACATGTTGAAAATTCACGAAAAATATATTATAAAATATAAAAATGTTATTTATTTCAACTTGTTTCAAAAACTAACTAATTAAAACACATGAAGTAAATATAAGCTCAATAAAAAAGCAGCACACATATATACAGAAATGTGTAATATTAGTGTAAATGATATTTAGGTACGAAAATAAATCATTGTATTATATTATCTTGTAATCAAAGGGTTTTTATTTTTCTCTCAATCAAATAGAGCACTTAAATAAGTACTGATCTAATCAGAATCATACTCGTATTTTACGCCAAAATATATTCAAAAGATCCAAACGGATCGTTAATAAAATCAGCTGAATATAAACTCCAGCACTCGCTCATTCAGAAATCTCCATTCAAAATTTTACAGCGTCGACTGCGACCTAGATTTATAATTCCCTACTCATCTCTGCCATAAGCGTAATAAGAGGCAGTTTTAACTAATTAAACTAAATACGGAAGTCATTTCTCACCTCTCCTCTCTGACGAAGCATTAAGTAGGTTACGTGCACTATTCACCTCCCCACTCAACCTTTCATTGTTGCTAGCACAAAAAATCTAACTAAAAACTAACTAACACATGAAAGTTCGTAATTACAACTCGACTTGTAATGCGATCGAAGTTGGATCACGCGATGAGTGCCGTCGTAGCAGCGTAGAGGGTCTACAGCGTAGCGACCGCGCTCGCCTAGCGACCGCGTAGCACTGACGGTTCGCTTCTTGTGCTAACTATGAAATTCACTTTCTCAGGCTTACTAATCACTCTATATATTATGATTGATTGAGTGGGCGAGTTCATATGTGAGAATACAGTACAATTAATAGGGCAAGTCCATTATTAGGAACTCTGTTTATAGATAAATTAATAGGCAGCTTTCTTGTTCCAAATTCAAAAAAAAAATATTAATGCTATAACTACATAAAGTAAAAAAATATCGTTTGATTAGAATAGTAGTAATTTCAAGATGGTTTGTAAAAAAATGAATTTTATTGTATTATATTCAAAATGAATAGGTCCGCGGGGCGTAACTAGTTGTAGGTTAAATAGTGATAAGTTTGTCAATGACAAGTATTGATGAACCAAATGTTTAGGTTTGAGACCCATTGGGGCAAGATAATTAATAAAAGTAGCGTTGGAAATCAAATGTTCTCACTAGTGCTGAACTAAACTAATATATAGTTTAGGTATAAATTGTCATTTTAATTAGTAACGTCTAATTTTAATAATAAAACTTGTATATTTCAAAGAATAAATAAAAGAATAAAATGTTAAGTAGTTAGTAAGAAAGCGTAGATTAAGTTCCCCCATATACCACCTGGGGAGTAAGAAGTATTCAAACAATAAAAAGAAAACGACCTTGATCTTACTTAAAGAAATCGATTCTAATAAATGAATTCTGATAAATAGCTATTTCAGATTTTTGTCCAAAATCCTATACAAGATTCATTTTGACACTACTTATTTTCACGTGAATTGAAAGAGGTGGGTGATCGATCAATAGGCTTTAGTCTTTAGTGCCCAAACTTATTGAACCGTGAAAACAAGGGCTACGCTAAATCCCTCAGCTAAATATATTACTTGCTGATTATTTTTATTTTGTGACAACGCCACAAGAGGCATAAATATCTAGAAAAGTCTATACTTGTAGCTAAAGAGATTACTTATTTATTATTTATAATTACAAAAGAAAAATATATAACTATGTCCGTTATCTAGTACCCACGACACAAAGCATTGGTATCGGACTTGATGACGCTGTGTGCAATGTCCCGGAACATTTATTTTATTTATTTATTTACTATAGACTAACTAACTTACTAACTTAATATACCCCTTAAGCGCAGTGACTGGAAGTGATTCTGGGCTTCCAAAACAAGAGAATGATGTCTTTGGTGGTCTTGAGCCACCTCCTGCCAATCTGCAACTCGCAGCGTTCGTTGGACCACGGGGTCCTACCGGTGATGGTCAATAGAACGGTGACTACTCTTAAATAGAGATAGCGATCAAATAATACTATTGGTTTAAATAAACAATTCAAAGTTTTTATCAACATAGATGATAAAAATATACCTTTAAAATACAATGTACTTACCTAATAAAATAAAGTTTCGGTTCTGGTGATGAAAACAGATTATCAAAGTTAAGCCCAATTTAAAGCTCGTTTTACGACAAGCAACCTGCGGTGTTACCAGAAAAAAAAACTTTAAATTCAACGATCCTATTTAACATACGAAAACCCTCGATCCACTGTCACCGGATAATTTTATCGTCAACGTAAGTACCAGCCTAAATCTAGCTTCTAGCTCATAACACAAATCCACGAAACAGACCGTGGAAACCTTTGAGCTAATTTCACGTAAACCTGGCTCATAATTAAGCCAAAATACCTAATTCGGGTCAAATTACGTAGCGCCATTAACGTGAATCAGACAGGACATAGAGCTTGATTAGCTTCTAATCTACAATTCAAGGTAGATGTGTTTTGCCGTCGCGTGTTTCATATTTTCATATTTTTAGACGGAGGTCAGTGCTCGGACGAGGTGGTTTCGTTTTAGTGCTGCGGTATTGTATAGACAGTTGCGGAGTTCCCAACGCTATGGCATACCTATAGTCGCAGAGATTAAATAGCTTTTTAAAAACATTTTAACCGACTTCCTCAAAAGGAGGCTATCAAGTCTTCTAAAAGGTTTTTTTTTTTATTGTGGGTATGTTACGCGATTACTCCGTTGTTTATAAACCGATTTCGAAAATTCTTTTTTATTCGTTGAGAATAGTTTCTGAAATGGTGCCATATTTTTTTTTTCATTCGATCCAGTACTTTTATATTTAATATTTGTGTTGCTTCTGTACTATACACATAATGCTTACCAACAGATAAAAAGAGAGCTAAGTAAATATTACTATTTATTGCTTTCCTTAAAACTCCGGTAGTTTACCAGGGTTGCTGCATCAGCAGAGTAAGAATGTATAGCTTATTCCACGAATGCAACGACCCGAAATTAATATTTCCCGAATTAATTCTCCACCACTCACCAACTTGAAGCGAGTGTGACTCAGCGGTTCCAATGTCTTATTTCCATTCAGACGCACCCTGATTCTAATCCGGCCCTACACTAATGACTTGTATTTTAAAGTTATGTGTGAATTTGCACTCGCTTAACGGTGAAGGAAAACGTCGTGAGGAAACTGACATGTTTGAGGACCTCAATATCTAAGGACATGTGTCTTCCGTGGAAGGACCTGGGCGCCTTCCACGATGTATCTGCCCAAGAGACCTCCCCTAACGAATTAATTCTGCGGGGGAGTCACGACCCTCAGACATGAGGAAATACGACTCACAGAGAGCGAGAGAGAGAGACTCACCAACTTTAAGCTCAAGTAAATCTAAGTCCACCATGACACAATAAAAAAATATTAATTTAAAACACGACAAATGGGAACTTTATTAACTGATTCTCCATACACTTCCCTGTCACGCAGTGGGCAGGTCGGCGGCGCCTGTATTAATATAATATTACTTAGTTAGCTTGGTTTGTGGTAGGAAGGTAAGTAGGTACTCACTCGCGGTAATATGCCAGAATTTTACTTACCTCTATGTACAAAGCTCAGCGAAAGAAATGTGTGAATTATCTACCTGGCTATGTGGTGTTACTAGTAACAAACGTGTAACATTTCAAAGTTTGTGTACTTTTATTTCATGGCTTTGGAAAGTAAAAAAAAAACAGGAACGTTTTTATGTGTGACCTTGATGAAACGCAAGAATAACCGCGGGTAATATATGTATGTCTTAGATAACTCCTCCTTGAATCGTATCCCTCATGTCTAAGGATCGTGACCGCCTACCTTATCCTTGATGACATCTTCCCATTTCCTACTGTCCTCGGCAATATGCAATGCATGATAGACCGTAGTTTTTAATGTTACGAATTTGGTTCGACCAACGTGTTGGGTTTTCCATAATAACTTGGGATAGCCTCGGGATCGATTGCTTTGGCTTTTCCAATATTGGAATAACTAAATATATTTATACGACGTGATATTTTTACGGGATATTTATAACAAAATTTTAACAAAGAGGCTAATTGATATCTCTATATGTTTAAAAAGTCAGGCAAAATGTTTTTACTTATATTGCCTGTAAACTGTTGCATCAGGCATGCAGGCTGTTGCATAGAAAAAGTTTAAACGACTGAGTGGAATTTGATAGTAAACTGAAGTAAAAAGTTGCAAAATTTTACAATGTTTTGTGTTGCATACATAGAAGTCCAAAATCGACCTGAAAAATGCGGTTGTATTAAACGACAAAAAAGTGCTTTAATCGTCACCAATCTCGCAAAAAATGCTGTTTCCAAATATGTTGCTTAGTACAAATAGCCCGGTATCTTGATATATTATACATAGAATAATATAACAAATTAATTCTAACACTAAATCCCGCAAGTCAAAACCAATTTCCCAAGACTTGCTCGAACTGAAACTGTTCTAAACGATATTGTTTCCAGTTGAAGCTCTGCACAGAGCCAAATGCTATGCTTTGCTTTGTCAAAGGCGTTTGTTGGCCTTCGTCACATTTGTAAGCTTCGAGTGTTTGATCCTGAGCTACAGTATGCCATTATGAATAGCCTTGTGATCGATAAACCTTAAAATATATAGATGCGTTGTTGGATAAAAGGACAACATAAATGTGTTTAATATTTATTAGTGCTTACAAAACACAAATTGGTTAAGTTTGTTTCTTTTTTCAATGTAGAATACATTTATTTGGATTTCGTTGTGACTATAAAGTAACACGCGTGTTACATTTTCTGCAGGGTAGAAGAATAATACAGTTTTAATTTTTTTTAAATGCCATCCCTAGAATTATAACTTCTTTTTCAAATTTAAATAGTTCAAATGAGCCAACAAGATTGTATAATCTTAAATTATGTAGGTACTGAATCCTTTAATCTTTATGAGTGTATTAATTGTAATGACATGCCGTTATTCCCTAATCTGACTGTATCAGTAGGTACAGTAATCTCAATAACTATGAGTACATACTGGTATGTATGTACATACCCGATAAACAAAGGTCTACTCTAATTCACAAGGCATTCACAAAATAGTCCTACCACTGCCTCGCACCATTATCACGAGCAGCGCAACGCCACACGACTTTCAGTACAGGTGACACTATAAACAACCTTTGTGTCCTATGGGCGTACTTACCTGCAGTGTCGTTGGCAGCTCTCAACAAGGCAACCATTTAACAGTTGCACATTTCGCTGTTATCTGTCCCACTACTCAACAAATGAAACTATACCTTATTGCAATACTCTAAAGTCAGTTGTCGCAAGGCAACGCCGCTTTTTGTTGCAGCAAACAAAATGGTACAATTATATGGGGACAGGCATATTGGATGGGTGGAAGCCAGAAAAACCGCTGTGGCAAAAAACACGTTTTCAAATGTCCCACGCAGAGCAGATGTTTTCCGTTGTGCCGAGCTCGCGTCATTGCTTTTCGTGCCAAAAAATAACCGGGAAAGCAAAACGCAAGCTAGGGCAAAGTAATGCACATAGCCGAAATAAATTCGGTTCGGTAAAATTTTAATTAAAACTTGAAATTAAGCGGCTTGTATACTTTGGCTTTGCATTTCACTAACTGAATTCTGAACTAAAACAGTATATTGGTAACATTTTAATAAATATCTGAACACACCATTGATTGCATTTTGAGGTCAACATTAAAGGACTTTTAGATACCCTAATTTATATGATTGGGAGTTCGTAACCACACAAAAAAATGCGCATCTATAATCTTATTCTTATATATAAAAATAAATCGCAAAATGTGTTGGTAAGCGCATAACTCAACAACGCCTGGACCGATTTGGCCAATTCATTTTATTTAATATTCGTTGAAGTTCAAGGATGATATTTACAGCGGAAAACGAAAATATGCCGGAAAATCCCTAAAAACCACCCTTTTCTTTTTCCCAGACAAACGTTTTCTATTTTACTAAACAGTAAAAGAGTCAACAGACAGGACGAAGTCTGTCGGGTCCGCTAGTTGGTTATAAAATTCTAATTACTTTGGTTGCAATTTCATTAATAAATTGAACCGAATTTGATTACTCCGCCATAATTCGTGGGCATAAAAACTTGATTACACTACCAATCAAGAATAAGTAAATTTAAGTATAAAACTATGGATCTAACCCTTAGTAAGCATATTTTATAGTAGTTGTAAGACTATAAAATTAGTTTAGTTATAAGACTATAAAATTAGCGTATAAACGAGTTGCAAAATGCAAATTCTAGAACAATTAGTCAGATAAAACACAAGCTTAAAACTAACGAATAGCACAAGTTTGTACCTACAATAGCGTGAGGAGTTGAATTAGTCTGAATTCCACTGAACTCGGGAATAAAGAATTGAGCAGATATATTGCCTTACCTAGGTACATATTTTATTAAAATAATTCAAACTATCCTAAAGATAATTAAGAATCAAACGAAAACTTACCTGTTTGATGTTTGATTCCAATTATGCGAGGGTCAACCGAAGACGATTATATTGTTTACTAAGCAGAAGTCTGTGGAATTGTGCTGCCACTGTCACACATTTAGATAGTTAACTACTTTAAAAAAGCAAAATTCAACTTCACTCGTTTCCGTATCCGCTCCACTCGGCTCACCACGTGGGAAGGCGCCTGCAACTCGCCATTATTTTTTGAGACATAGTACACGCACACCCAGTTATATATGCCTTACAATAAAATTTTTTGCTTTAAAGGGTTCAAAATTTAGGGTGGGTGGGAGTATAATCGTCTTCGGTTGACCCTCGCATAATTGGAATCAAACATCAAACAGGTAAGTTTTCGTTTGATTCTTAATTATATTGTTTACTAAGCAGATGTTTAGAGTTTTTTCAATCAAGGAAAGAAACTGCAAAAAATGTTTATTAACATATTCAGTAACAAAATCAAATAAATTTGTTTTACTTATATCTTGCAACCACAAAGTAGTAATAAGATATTTCTTGTGATTATTGATGTGATTATTTATTTTGCTTAAATGATGTAAGATTAATACTTTATATGCGCAATTATGTATAAATATTTAATAATACTAGGCACTGCTTATAAGAAAAGATTACATAATATATGTAATTTAATATGTCTACAATGCAATTATTTTTAATTTGATAAGCTATTTCGCTAGCGACATCCCGTGAGCGGTTTCTGTATGGATATAACAAAAGGGTTATCATCATTGGTTCTGATGTCAGGAAAGATGTTTTCCCAAAGTAAGTTTGAATAACCAATGCTGGACAAAAAAAACTAAAAGGTCAGCATTTCTTTAATTTAATAAATCTTATAAGTGCCACCACTTACGAACATGACGTGAATTAATTCATGAAATCTGGAACAGCTTACTTTATTTACTTACCTTAACAACGATTTCACTCATGGTTTTATCGTTCAATTTAATGAACCTCAAAATTTTCTCTATTAGATAGAATCGATTATTGGGTAAATTAATCATTTGTGAGGCAAATAATGCAGACTGATATTCGTGTATAGTAAAAGTTTTAAAAAATAGTTTGAGACTTGAAAGGATAATAAAAACAATTATCTATTGACATGACTGTGCCGATAACTGACCACCTTGATCTTCTTGGTGTTACATTGTCCCCTACTCTTAATTTTGGCTCTCACATAGAGTCTAAAGCCGAAGTTGCAGCAAAAAAGTTGGGTATCCTCTCGAAGGTGCGAAAGTACTTCAAGCCGGAACAGCTGCTTACTTTGTATCAAGCACAAGTTCGCTCGTGCATGGAGTACTGTTCGCATCTTTGGGATGGATCAGCCAAGTACCAACTTGAGGCACTAGAGGCAATTGAGAGTCGAGCCAAGAAGATCATTGGTAATAATAAACTGTGCCGAGCGAAACTTCAAAGTCTTGAACACCGTCGCAAAGTCGCCAGTTTGTCGGTTTTCTATCGGTTGCATTTCGGAGAGTGTGCCGCGGAATTGCACGAACTAATTCCGCCCGCGCCTTCTATCATCGGACGAGTAGAGGTACGGCAGGACGACACCGGTTTATGGTGGAAGTTCCTAAGTCCCGCACGAAACGGTACGCTTCTACCTTTATTGTTCGTACCGCAAGGTTGTGGAACTCCCTGCCTGACTCTCTGTTCCCCACGCACTATAATCCAGCGATCTTCAAAGCGAGAGTGAATCGGTTCTTATCGGGTAAGCACGCTCCATCTTAGGCCATAGCCTTTGCCTGCTATCAGGTAAACTAAGGTCAAGTGCAAACCCGTTCAAGTTAAAAAAAAAAAAAAAAAAAATGATAATTATAATATATTTGACCTCAGGGATTTCACCACAAAATTAACTCAGTGTTAAACAAGTTGAAACTGGTCCCTTGTTCGAATTTTGTAGCTAATAATGAGTATAAGTATGTATACATACCTATAATCATCTTCGGTTGACCCGAAGTATAAATCGTAAGTTTTAATCGTTAGATACATTTCTTTATTTAATTTACGAATAACGTGAATACATAATTAAATTGCTAAATGCAACCGCTTATTTGTGATCGCTTTAATCATGATAATGGCTGATTAGTAATGAAATTATGTTGCTGAATTCCAAGGCAAAGCATTTATAAAAACCTAAATTTATCAAGTACTGAGACCTACAACTTAGGAGTTTAGTTAGTTAGTTTACCATCGTCATTTGAAAGTCAGCCAGTTTGCGTACAGTGCTCTCAATAGCTTTGCTTTGCGTCCTATGTGCGGCCATAGAGGCAATAGACAGAACATCTGGGAGCCGCGTGCTCCGTATATTGTGTTAGTCAACAGTTTGTGTGCTCGATGTCGATACAGTTTATTAGATTTAAACTTGAGCACGGCAACGTGGCTTTCTATATATCTATATAGAAATTGTGAGGGGCTTTATTTATTACCGGGAATTTGATTGGTTGGCAAATGGTTCATAAGCTTGTTTGATATACCGAAGTTTTATTTCATAAAAGGTAGGCTTAGTTTTAGAAACCGACCAATCAACCGCTACAGAAAGAAAATTCTAATAAAGGAGTTAGTAGATATTTGCCAGAAAGAACACTATTTACTAAAGCCAATTAAAAGTAGTAAGTAGTAAATTACATGACTGTTGGTATTTCATACAAGCCTTGTAGTGATTTAAAGTAATTCAACGAACTTACCTGTACGTTAGTTTTATCTTAATTTTGTACTTCGTAGTTTTCCTCCTCGATATTGACATAATACTCTGTACGCTTCAGGTTTCCTAGCACTATTTGAGAGATAGATATGTACGTATCCCTATCTGTATATTTTTTTGCACATCTATAGAAAAGTGAAGTAGAACTGGCATCTGGCATAATTTGTATGAAGACAGTTATCGCCGAAATTCTAACATGAAATTATTTTGAACCTCATTTACTATGAAATAAAGTTGATCGCTATTACAGTTAAGATCGCCATAGAATTTTTAATCGCTGAAAAAGTATCGTATCTTTCATTCATAGGTTTCTTTTGTTTTTATAAAGAGCGACGAAAATCATGCCATCCCTTTCTTTTTTTTGCAGGAGCTATGCTGTGCAAAAAGATTTTCTTTTTTCTTTTTAATGAACTAATTCTTATAAGATTAAGATTTCTTGAATTTGTGTAGTGATCCGTAGATTTTAGATAATATTTGTCTAAGAGACATTATTAACTTAACAAAATCTTAATCCTGTTTAAATATATGACACTTAGCTTAGTATGGGTCAGAATTAAAAGAAAGTATGTTTGATTAAGTAACACCACTCGTTATTTTGAACATTATTTATTAATAACATCTAAGTATATCTTTCTGTTGTAACAATTCAACCAACTGTACACAAAAATTAATCTCCAATACTCCAAAAACTGCTTTAGCTTCTAGAACCGAGAAAATAATTGACAATATACAATTAAATTACAACAAAACATCACTCAAACGTGTATTAGTAAGAAAACTGTTTTGTAAAGCAATTAAATCAGTTTCTCAATACATTACAATATGTTATTGTCACAGCAACAAAATCACAAGTACCATCACACGATACAATCGCATTTGTAAAACATAAATACACATTAACTGAAAGAAAAAAAAACTACTTAAATTAAACATGTTTTTCTTCGCACAGCGAATTTGTCTCACTATTAATAAAAATACTGAACTCAAAAACATAACACTAGGTATTAGGGCAAACGAATGTCTCCGCGGGAAATAAATAAAAACTTATTTTAGATTAATCGGCCAAAACCAAAAAAAAACTTTTCAAACTTTTCATTCAAAACCTGACCTGAAATATATATAAAATATGACATGCAATTTACCAGAGATACTAAAATACATACTTAAATTTTTACAATTTCTACACTAAATAGAAACAACATTATATTAATAAACCACACAGTATTGCTAGTTCAGAAAAAAAAACTGAAGAAAATGGTGTTATTTTTTATTTGCCGCGGAGACTTTATTTTGCACTTTAACGAAAAATCTTAGTCAAGTGCGATGAATTCTAATCCTAACATGAACAATCGAACAAATAAAAACTTCAATCGTGTACATTTTAGATCATACGTAGTTAACATAATTTAAAATACTTAATTTATATAATTACTTACGTAAAATTTAAATACATAGTCATAACTGTATGATTTCGTTTTTTTTTTAAATAAAAGTTTCGCAATTAATTTACATCGACACTGCCGTTCACAACATATCTATCCAATCTAAACTCGGTATAATATGTTTAGTTTATTATTCCGATACTCTAACGCACAACACCTAATATGTCTTTATTTTGACGTGTTACAAGTTTCCCGTAAATCCCTAACATTAAATTGATGTAAAATGCATAAATAGATGACCTCGATTATAGTTTAATGCTGCGTGCGGTGACTAGAATTACTTTAGTATTTTTATCATTTTTTTTTTTCATCTAATTTCATAGTAAGTCGGATGAAAGACGAACCAATTATTCACACCATTTAAGTAGATTCATTCCGCAAAACAGTTCATTTACGTCTTAAAAATAATGTATAAAACGACGAGAAAATAAAATTTGCACTTACATTTAAGACGACGTATTTACGTTGTAAATGTACGTATAGTAAAAACTAGAATTTGAAAAGTTAATTTTCGAATAAACGCAATACGTTATAAATACGAATCCACGTTATATGATAGTGGTAATATCTGTAACACATAAACTACAGCTTTCGCAAAATACTACAAGAATAAAACCAAAAAGGCCACCACATACAATTTAGTTTCCTACATTGATAACTTGCAATTTGACTTGTTACCGAATAAAATGCATCTCTACTCACTACATGCAAATATAAATATAAATACATAGATATAAGATTCATGTGAACGATGAATACTACAATAGTATTAGTATTAGATTTTAAACAACAAATACAGAAATAATACATTGATTTAAACCTTACCCATATACTACGAGTATACTAGACAAATTTGCTTTTTTATATTTATTTCACTATCATATCAAAGGTTAGGCAAAAATCAATGTAATCATTTCAAAGATCTTACAAAATTAGGCTCAGTCACATTTGTGTAAACATGTCGCTAAAGATTATTGTGACAATTAGCTAAGATTTAATTTAGAGAAATGAACCTTATGTAAGTGTTGTGGATAAATAATGACACACAAATACTTTAAAATTACATTTTGAAGACAAACTAATACATTCACTATTTTACTAATTCTAGGAAATAAATTATGTAATTAGAGCAATAGATAGAAAGTGTGAATTATTATTAGTTCTTACATTTAAGAGTGACTGAGCCAGATGTTTTACTATAATGAAGCTAAATTAATACATTGGTAATACAGAGGTATAAAATACTTTGTGTTTTTATTGTATTTAGGACATTTTGAACACTCTGAGTAAAGGCCTAATTTGTTGTAAACTTTTATTTAAATTCTCAATAGAGTTAGTGACATTGCTTTTAAGTCATTTCCTGGCCATTGATAACGAAATTTTAATCTTAAAATTGTTTCATTCGTTGCAACACAAAAACAAAGCTATTTTGACAAAATATATTTTATAGAGCTGCAAAGAAGTAAATAGAATTTCTTTACATATATCAATTTTATTTTATATTTTTCTCTATTTAACTGTTGAGTAAATTGAGTAAAAAGCTGAACGTAAGTATTTATAGATATTTCGCCAAAACTCATAATTTGAAATATTGAAACAATAGATTGATAATATTACGTGTAAGTAATGCAAAATAAATTATTAAAGTTACTGTTTCTAAGTTACTGATTTCGCTAAAATGTTATAGAGATTGCTTTCGTTCGCACTCACAATGATGTGCAAACGAGATAGCTATTTCCAATTTCTCCTCTTCATCAAATGGATGTCATGACCGGCCGCCATCTTGGAAAATGGCGAATGCTTTTTTCAAACACTTTTTGACCGGTGAATTATTTATTACCATAAATGTATTACCTACCTGCGTTTTGAATTTAACTAGTGTTGGTGTATTTGTTTAGATATTCTTGGGCACTGGTTCTATGGGTCGTACGTTGAATTTCTCCTCCGGCTTCCACCCCCACGTGACAGGCATGGAGCACTCGTAGTGGAAGTTGTACATCTGGTTCTCCACGTGCGCCGATATGTCCTTCGGCTGAGGGTACACGGAGGCGAGACCTGGAACAGTTAACAGAAGGTTTTAGGTTTTGTTTTTAAGCGAAACAAGGTTTTATTACATCAGTTATTTTTTTTCATATGTGTTCCCATGGCATCATATTATACGGGAAGATTATTTTAGAAGTATAATACATGCATACATGCCAATTTAAAAAAGAGAAGGATATTCATTTAAAAAAATTTGACTAAAGACATCTTTTACAAAACTTGCTGCTAAATATATTGTTTATCAGTATTGTTTCTGAACCGTATAGAAAGCCTATTCAGAATGTTTTACCTACTCTATCACGAGCATAAATGTGGAGGAATGTAAGTCTTTCAACTTCTAATGAATGATCATGTCATTGAAGAACTACGGCTACATCCTTGCTGATATGCTACAAGTTTTTTGCTGGCCAAAGTGTTTTCTTGGTGTCAAAAATAAATAAACAATGGAATAAAGATTTTAAATGATAAAATGAATAAATGTCACAAACTTTACTAAAACAAAACAAAAATACCACCTCCATTTCTATTTCCTAGTTCGATTGAAAAAAAAGCAATACAAAATTTAAAATTAACATCCAATACAAAGAAAAAAACAACATAATTTACCATCCAAACATATTTTCGTCAACAAAAAACATCCATAAAGCCTTATAAGTTAGTAGAAGTGGGCCATCCACTTATTTTCGTAGTCTTTGGTTTGTGCGTGCCTTCGGGCCACTCGTACTTTGGCGGCAGATTGTTAACGTAAGTGAATAAAAACTGACACGCTTCGATATGTTTCTTGAGATCGGTGGGCTTGGGGTAAACGGAGGCTAGCTTTACTGTGGGTAGGGAAAGGTTAGGATGAGGATTAAATGGGCAAAGAAAAAGAAAATAAGGTTAGGTGTAGAAGCGGTCGATGCGATCTATCTTTGGCTCATGGATACGTAGTAAAAGAGTAGCATTTTCATCTAAGCGTTTTTGGGTTTTCATATCATTAAGCCTCTCAGTCGTTTTCGGCTATGGCAACTATTTTATATACATTTAAGATGGCCGGAATGTCAAACAAATTTATTATTTGACTGTTAGTCGTGTCGTGTAGAGTGGCAACGGTTGATCTATATCAGAGGTTTTTTTATACACTTTATAAATTATAACAATCTCAGGTCACTTGTTTGTGTTGTGCTCGTGCTTAAATGAAGCGAGATGTTAATCAAAAAATTAGAAACTTTATAGAAAACCTGACAAATTTCACTTATTCTAATTCACTGATACGCTCTTTGAATATTATTTGAAAAGATAACATACCTTCCTCATAAGCCATCTTGGCAACCTCTACGGCGATGGAGAGTGACACCTCCTTCACTTCCCCCAGAGAGGGGTAGATGCGGCCGATGGCCAGGTCCTCTTCGCTCACGAAGTTGGCCAGAGTCTGGAAATAGACACGTTAAAAGTTTGATTGAATATTGCTAAAACATATGAAAGATGGTTCATGATACTAAGGATGTATGGATAGTAAGCTATTCTTTTGGTCTAAGATGAAGAAACTTGCCCAATAACAAACACTCGGCACACTCTTGAGTTAGATTTTATTAATGCTATACTAAGGAGGTGAAGTAGTTAAGTAAATTCTCCTTTATTGACTTATATGCACGACAATCCTCTTTGTTTTCATTCCAATTCTGAATTATGACAAAACGTCAAAGTCGCAATACTAAACTTCAATTTTTGACAATCTTGTCAAACAAACCAAAACCGCCATCCTCTTCATTATTTACAAAACAGAACTAAAAAATGGATTAAATCTATTAAAATTCCGTACCATTTACAAAAACAAAACATGTAAATAGCCGAGCACCCGTTTTTCCATCCGGTAGAAGGCCAGCGAGCCAACTCAGTCTACACGATGCTTCTCCCAAAATACGACCAACCGACACCGACCTTCCGACACAAGATATCGCACAGACTGAACATGCTCAGTGTCCCAAAAACGTACATTCTGCCGACCGATGAAGGTATGCCTGGATTCACGGTCTTCGGTATCAGGCGATCTGCTCTTAGAAGTCAGATCTCCGATCGAGTTAACGACGCCTCCTGGCCTTACTTACGCCGGATGTTGATCTTGAAGAAACAATACAAATCCAGATTCTCAAACGAACGACTCGAACGCCTCGACCGCATCATAGAAGCCTCCAACGCGACTTGTTACTCCAAACTGGCGAATTGTACCATCGTCATCAAGAAAGGCGACACAAAAGATGTGAAAAGGAAGAAAGGGTGGTCGGAATCTGAGTGGAAGAAACGCATGGAGTCGATAAACGCGATGGCCGCGCCTAAAAGGGATTTCAGACCTCCGCCACCTTCAAGAGGTATTCGAAAACCGTTGAACGAGCTTCAAGCCAGAATCAAATTACTAGCTTCAGTACCAGAGTTCAAGATTTACAGACGGATATCGCAAGAAAACTGGTACAGAGATCCCATCAAGGTCCGTCCGACCGCTCTCAAGTATGTGATTTCAGATAGGGTGAAGAAACTCGCCGCCCCGAGAGTGCTACAGATGTAAGAGTTCCTCAGATACACAGTCAGTCAGCCAGAAGTTTTGTTTTTGTAAATAAATTCAGTAACATGATTTAACTATGGATTTTTATTCTACCTTTAGCTTCTTGACATATTAATGTTTAGGTACGAAAACAAATAATCTAAGGCTATTACTATCAATTTCAACTTTATTAACTGTAATTCTACGTTGTTGTATGTGGGGATATTTACTTTTAGTACTTACGCGCACTATAGGTAGTAGATAGATACTCGGGTAATTACATGATACTTCCCGAGTATCTATCGAGTAACTGTCTACTGGGATAGCCATTGGCAGACGAGTAGCTTACTGCGGCATAAATAATACAACAGGAAAAATGCCTAATTTGGAAGAATATTAGTTTTTACAGAGAGCGAGTGCCGTCAAACCTCTGCTACCCCTAAGGAATAACCAAAATTGGGTTGGTAAGATTATATTTTTATTCTTGTCAAATTTACATATTATAGTTATTATAAAGATCGCAATACTCACTCTAGCAGCAGTGAGGAACATGTTCTCAGGTATATGATGCGTGGCGGTGGCTATGACCCCGAGCGCCACTCCCGGGAAGATGTACGCGTTGTTCCCCTGACCGGTGAGGTACTCCTTGCCGTTGAACTTGACCGGCGGGAACGGGGAACCGGAAGCGAATACACATTTACCCTGCGGAATGGAAAATAATGTTAGGTATTTCAGAACACTGATTTTTATTTTGATTTGAAGACAGTTTATAATGCAAATAATTAAATTAGATAACATTTCAACCTGTGTATTTTATTTTGCACTATTTTAATTGCATTCCAGAATGTTCACCCCTCTCTACCATGTACCCCCGTCTCGTGACTTACGAAATCACTTCGTACGCGTGTGTGTGACAACCCGTACTACCCCAGAACAACATGTATACCTACTATTAAATCGTAAAAATATTACTACATACGATCATAATCGTAGTAATATTTATTTAGAAGCGCAAGACACAAACTTAAGTGTAGGTACTTTTATTTGATAACAATAATCCGATAAAATCAATCACACATTTACAGATTTACTTAGATTGTGAATAATTTTATTGATATCGGTTCGATTCCATTTAACATTTTATACCTAAATCTATAAATCAACAAGATCTTATCTTGCTTTAAATATAGTTTGTAATAAGTCACGCATTTTTTAATGTTTTTGTTGACATCTCTCTATCAGTGATATACATAGATAAAAACACATAGATAAACTAATGACGCCCTGCGGTGTTACTTATATAAATCTGTGATAAGAGTGACCTATTCTATATTTTTGAGGAGAAACCTTGCCGGGAAGAAGGGGTATTATGGTAGGTTTTTTAGTGAAGTGAATATAATGTACGGGGTATTTCACCAAATACCCTGTAATTTGATTAAGGCGAAATAGCGATATTTCTTAGCGAGAACCCGAAAGGCAGTTCCATTTTAGCATAGGCTTGTTAGACATTAGATCACAGCTTTACTAATGTGACTTTTTCGCACTTAAAGTTCAGATACTTGTCAAGTAATATATGTATGTAACAATTACGGTTTTCAGTTACTTAATTTCGCGTATGTTGTTAACAACATACCGCAATCCCAGAACGTACATACGTTTTGATGATGGGTGTCAACGCATCATCAGAACGTACGTTATGGGCACGGCAGCGTGCAGACACATGTTTCAATAATAAAAAAGGATAATATATAATAGATTCTTACATCAGTATTATCATAAGCTTGCTGCGCCGTACACTCGGCTTTGCTCGTAGGGTTGGAGAGAGCGAAGATGATGGGACGCTCCGTGTTCTGAGCCATCTGTTTGAGGACTGTGGGAGTGAACGCACCGCCCACTGTGGAACAACCTGGAAAACACGGAGGAGCTTGTTATTACGGTTTTGGAGTACATTTGTACATTATTTTGCAACCAGAGACGGATATTTTTTTCCAATTAAATTAATTACCCTTTTACCTTTTTACCCTTTTAGGTTACCACCTAAAATTGTAATTTTTTCATAAATAATCAATAAATGTAACAATTTTATTATAAAAATATTGACGAAATCTTGAAACGTGCTTTCCTTCTACCTTATATATTAATTAGAGTTATGATAATGTAACGTGACATGATTTCGAATTTCATTTCATTTCATTTTAATGTTCTTGCTCTAAGTGGGACAATGAGTTGTAAGCTTTTGTTGCTGCCTTGCTTCGATACTTCAAGTTTCAGGGTCTAATCTTATTGTTTCTTTTAAACAAGTACATATATCAGTAGGCTTATGATTCGGAGATAAGTTTTTTGTGGTTTATGTCGACAATTATCGAGACGGTGCTAACATGCAGGCCCGTTAATCACCTTTTCAGAGTACTTTTACCCTTTCCGAATGTCTTAGCTTTTCATTGCTTCTGAAACTTTATTGGGTCGCTTCGTAGAGAGAAGACTATCGATGACAAACATACTCAAAAGAACACAAAATAAACTCACCAATAAGACAGCTGGGCTTAATTTTCGCAATTGCCTTTTCAAAGTCCTTTTCAAGCTCGTTATCCTTTCCAAATGTCTTGGCCCTTCCATGGTTCTGGCACTTTATTGGGACGCTTTGTGGTGAGAAGACGCATACCCTAAACAAAACAAAATAAACTCACCAATAAGACAGCTAGGCTTGATCTTCGCAATAGCCTTCTCGAAGTCCTTCTCCGGCTCCACGTCCTTGCCGAACGCCTTGGCATGTTCGGGCACTCCGTTGGGTCGCTTCGTGGTGAGGAGACCGTCAATATCGAACATGTAGACGCGGTCTCGCGCTTGTTGCACCGACAGACCCTCGTTGATCATGGCGGAGCACGTTAGCTGGGCGATGCCGTTGGCTGCCTGCAACGGAGAATGTTGTTACTGATCCATTTCTAGCCAGAATAACTGGATGGATTAAAACAGAAAATTTCAATATGCATTATAGAGATAATGGCAAAGAAATAGTATCTGAGATGGTGGTGTGTTCGGTGCAGTACATTACAGTGAATCTTGGGTCTTTTGGTATCGCAATCCAGATGCGTGACCAATAAGGGAACAATTCAAATCACAATCGCATTTGACATAGAAGGCAATACTCTCTCTTAAATCGTATTTCCTCATGACTGAGGGTCGTGACTCGCAGAATTAATTCATTAGGAGAGTTTTCTTGGGCATATCTGCCCAAGAAAACCAGACCTAGGACCAGACCGGTGCCCAGGTCCTTCCACGGAAGACGCATGTCCTCGGATATTGTGGTTTTCCATCAACGTTAAGCGAGTGCAAATCCACACATAACCTGAAAATACAAGTCATTGGTGTAGGGCCGGATTCGAACCAGGGTGCATCTGGATGAAAAGCAGACACTGGAACCAATGAGCCACACTCGCTCAGAAGGCAATACAATGATGATGAATTAAAATAAGGTGATACATTTGTGATCGCCCGAAGTACTTTAGAAACGAGTACGGCTTTGAGTAAGCTTAACTGTATAGCGATGAAAAACAAAAAATAAAAATAATCACTTGACTCATAAATGGCTCGGGTAATGTAAGATATGCAAAGAGCGGTAAAGAATGTGGGATTAATTAAATTAAAAATTTCATACAAGACTGGCTACAGAACTTTAGACAATATGGTTCTGCAGAACCAAGATTTTTAACTACTTACGGAACCAACATGTTCATATATATGTTCTGACTGAGCTTCATCAGACCTGCGACAGCTATGCCATGCTTTGGATATCTTCTCTGAACGTTCATAGTTATATAGGTGACACTATAAACAAGATGGCGGATACTTACTGAGCCTGCTCCAAGGAACATGTAGATGTTCTCACTGAGCTTCCTCTTGGTGACCCTGACGGCCGCCATGAGACCTGCCACAGCCACACTGGCCGTGCCCTGGATGTCATCGTTGAAGGTGCAGTATTTGTTGCGATACTTCTCTAGGAGGCGGTTGGCGTTGGCCAGGGCGAAGTCTTCGAACTGCGGATTGATAGATATAAGTACACTTTAATAAAAACACCAGCACAATACAACTTAAGCCTAGCGTTTTAACTGGAGACCTTATCGCTAAGAGCGATCTCTTCCAGGTAACCATTCTGCAGTGATAAGACGCAAGTATAATGGTAGACGAGGTGTTTAAAGTAAAGTAAAGGAGGTGTGGATATGAAATATATTTGGTTTAGTCGAGGACACATGCAAAATTGCACTGGAATTTAATGTTCATAGATTCGGTATTAAATCATACCATATGTAAATAAGCATAGTATGGAGATAGATGGCGTGGAGTGATTCCGATTTATTTATTATTTTAAACAAAGCTTATAGTTTATGAAAAGCAATATAAGTGGCTTTTAAAGGACTTTTCATAGTAATACATCCTTGAAATGTCACACGGTTTTGCTAACGACATGCTTTTCTAGTAAAAACCGGTAAAATCTGGTGAACATTTGCTGTCGTATCCAAACACACCTAAAGTCGTAGTCATCATGTTTAGGCATTTCCGTCGACATATGGTATCTAAAATACATTGATAATGATCTTATAAATTCGGTCCTACCACACACGATCGATCATACAAGATTGACGCATTACTGACGTAAATCGATTCGACAGCATTCGATACTAGACGATATCGAATTATATCACCTGACACTCAAAACAGATAGCACGTGCACGATATCGACGAGTGCAAATGCACACAGGACTATAAAATGATAAGAGAAAAAAATATAGCCTGACATGATTTTCATTATATAACCCAATATGATACCTGGTGCCCGCAAATTACCATCAGGCAAGTTGAGCCCAACAGCCAATCCGTTTTAGCAAAATAAAATCTCATCAAATGTCTAAATATCTCATACACTATAAAACGACCCATTTTCTAGGGATTTGATCGGCGCCTCGCAATGTTTAGTGAATAATTTTAACAGCTGCCCTGTACACTTATTGCAAAGTTAAGAGTATATTGTATACACATATATATATGTACATATTTACTCGTAATTACAAAGGTAAAAATAGAAACACAACCCACTTCTCAATTATAAAACCAAACATTGTAAAGTACTGTAGCAGCTAGGTGGGTCAAACGTCACGAATTCCTTGGCGACCCGACATTATTATGAGACCCATTTTATAAATAGAGAGTTATAGGCAGGTCAATGACTCCAAACACTGGTGTGGTGTATTTTTCTTTACAATTATATTGCAATATATTTTAAGAATATGGTTGGCAACTTGGTAACAACGGAGAAAGAATTTCGGTTGTTTAAAACAGAAGTCATTATTCATATGACCAGAAAATCGGTAAATCCTAAAATCTCTTGCGTGAGAGAAGAGCATGAATATCGCATGTAAAAAGCTCTTAAGTAACTCAAAGTTCCGAATAAGTTCAATGGCTTCTGAAAGTCAAACATAATTTAGTTAATCCATGTCCCTGTATAGCCTCATTACCCTGTTACCGACTGGAAATGTAGACTTTTACTCATAACATTGATCAATTTACGGCAGACGAAAATAGGTACATTCGTATGGGAAACCCGAGTTGTTAATACCTACAATTGTTTGTAAAAGAAGCATATTTTTTTTTTTGTATTTTCGGTATCTTGGACAGAATCTAAGGCTTTCTACATGGTGTTTTTACATTGACATAGCTAGATCCATACACGCAACTAGGCGATACGTTCTGTATTGCACGAGTGTGCCAAAATGTACATACCTATCTTCTTTATAATAGCCTGTTTAATTTTGTTGATATACATATATACTGTATATATGTACTTAACGTTTTCTTATCTATCTATTTATTCCGTTTTATAACTTATTTACATATTTTTAAACAGTATTGCAGATTTTTTTTACTAATATTTTCATTTGACATAATGTTTGCTAGATTTTCTTTCTTTATTTCATAGCCTATTTCTTGTTCTAATTCATACCTCTCCCAACCATACACGGGACAAAACACAAACACGGTAAAAGAAGCATTAAAAATCGATGGAAATATAATTTATAGGATAATCAAAAATACATATATCGTAGGCAGGTACATAAATTGGTATAAACTGGTTTCAGCGATATCGATTTGAATGACTGACGAGGCGAGGTTCTGTACTATGTATTAAATTAAGAAACAAGTAGATCAGTGTTGGCATAATATAATATTACTATATATTACTAGCTGTGCCAGCGACTTCGTCCGCATGGAATAGTTATTACCATAAAAACGGTTCTAGTGAGTAAATCTTAAAAGATAGACATATACTGTTCCAGACATTTTGTTAGATCATTTTAAGAGGAATAATTCTTTCATACATATTTTTTTGATATCTTGAACCGTTTTTGCATCACACGCAACGGAAGCCCTCAAAGATGAATAATTTTCCCCGTTTTTTTTCACATTTTCCATTGTTTCTTCGCTCATATTAGTTGCAGCGTGATGTTATATAGCCTAAAGCCTTCCTCGATAAATGGTCTATCCAACACAAAAAGAATTTTTCAATTCGCACCAGTAGTTCCTGAGATTAGCGCGTTCAAACAAACAAACAAACTCTTTAGCTTTATTTTTTATTAGTATAGATTTTATTATGTTTCAAAGTTGCAACCTGGCCGAGTCAATTGATACTTAATCTAGCTTATTAAAAAATACAGTATTTTATACTTAGTTTAAAAAACCGAAACCCTTGATATGGATTTTTACTACCACCCAAATACTGCTGGATTAAAATGGGGACAATAATAGTAGTACTTAATAATATATGTAATAGTAAAACGTGTGTAGATTTTATTTGCGCGGATTCCCGAAACACATTAAATTTATCTACAAATTATAAATTAATTATCCGCAACGATAAATCTTACTAAATAAATTGACGCATATTATGTAACGTAAAAGATATAAATACAATTTGTATGATACATCCAACTTTTATCTTATCAACCACTGCAGTGGTAAACATTGGCCTTTGCGTACTAATTTCGTTTTGTATACAAACAAAGACTGCGAATTTATATACAGAAGTTTTGTTAGTTTCTATTAATTTTATTTAAAGTTTTCCTTTTACTTATCGATCTATCAATAGTTATCAAGTTATCTAGTAGACACGACACAAGCGTTTGCTTAGTGAGGGGCTAGATGGCGCTGTGTGCAATGTCCCGGAATACTTATTTTATTTACAGGGATACCGATAGAGGCAACGCTTTCGGTTCTACGATTTCTGAAAATGAGGAATACTTTTATTCCGGTGTATTGTTTTTAATATGATGAGTATTTCTAGGAGCGTAGGTGTAAATAACGTCGAAAGTTGACGTGTAATACATAGATATTGTAAGAATAGATATGACTTGTAATTTGTGGTATTATCAATAAATAATTTGTATTTGTATTTGTATTTAAAAAATGTAAACAAACTCGATAAATAAAGTTTTTTTTTACAAGGAATAGGTTTGCCCTTGACCGTAATTCGCATGATGGTAAGCAATCATTACGGTCTAGGATGGAGCGAGCTTACCCAGTAAGAACCGATTCACTCTCACTTTAAAGATTAGAGCTTTAGATATTAAAACAAAAGCATTATTATAGCGAGCAATTCGAGTTTCGCTTTGACAGCTTGAAAACATATAGATGAGATAGTAAATAGATATACTCCTAGGTATGTATGTACATATCTAGGCAAAGTTAATATCGCTAAAAGGTTTACACTGTAAATTGACTGTCAGGCTTTTTCTAGTACTTACATAATACTTCATATATACTAGGTTTTTTATATTAGATAAAATGTAGCGGAGGTAATACCGTATCTTATTATCTATAATACCTATATTCATTTTATCTGTATTCGTTTAGCTATTTGGCTGAAAAGATGAATCAAATACATAAATTGAATTGAAATTGGGTGTAATAATTTTTGGTCATGCTTGTGCGTATGTGTGTTCGTCTTTTATATTTCTACTAGCTGCCCGGCGAACTATGTTCCGCCTTAGAGGCAATAAATAAGCAGATTTTGGTTTTAATTCAAATAAATTTAAAAAAAAAACGGCATATACAGAATCATACTCGTATGTCCGTCTCCTGGTTCTAAGCTACCTCCCCACCAATTTTCAGCTTAATCCGTTCGGCCGTTCTTGAGTTATAAATGGTGTAACTAACACCACTTTCTTTTATATATGTATAGACAAGTGGGTGCTCGCGGCTTCGCTCGCATTAAGAAGTACAAAACTTGTATCCCCGATTTCACCCCTTTAAAAGTGACATTTCCAAAAATCCTTTCTTAGCGGATGCTTACGTCATAACATCTACCTTCATTCCAAATTTCAGCCCAATCCGTCCAGTGGTTTGGGCTGTGCGTTGATAGATCACTATATCAGTCAGTCAGTCAATCAGTCACATTTCAGTTTTATATATATAGATAGATGTACACACCTGAATCAACGTGTTCTGTCCGTATCTGAGCACGCAGGCCTCCATGAACTCGTCCAAGAAGTCGTCGTACTCCTTGCCGCGCGTCCTCTTCTGCCGCACTCCGATGTACAGCGGGTCTTCTAGGAGCTCCTGGAAATAGAAGTAGGTACTTTGTAGGCTGGGACGGGAATTGCGGAGGAGTATTGCTCGCTTGCCCGCGCAACCCGCCTTGCCGAGGTGAAGGGATATCGTGGTAGGTTTTAGTCGGTAGTGGAGTCTCATCAGCACCGAGCCCAACATACCCCGCTGCAACCACCGGGGACAATGCGGGGATGCGTAAATGCATTTCCTCCACAAAAAACAAAAGGTACTTTGTAGGTTGATAGTTTGGCAGTTACCAGGGTATCTGCAGCGATACTGGACGTAAGTGAAGTGTTTATAGTATATGATTCTGACTACTATTATTTACCAGTGAACGCCCGCGGCTTGTTCGCATTATTTTGTGATGAAAAGTAGCCTATGACACTTCTAAGACCTCATACTACCAACATACCAAAAATCATGACGATCCGTTCAGCCGTTTTGCGTCATAAGCGTTTAAATAAACAGATAAACAGACCAAAATTCTAATAACTGCTGAAACGTATTTTATTATGAATTTAAAGTATATCCGAAAATATATTTTTTCTAATGTCTTCTGTGTTCAGATTTTGACTCTCTTCAGCTTTATTATAAAAAGATAAAACAGCCCAGAATCTACAATTTAAAGTGTTATAAGCCACGATTGCGCCTTGACTTGTAGGTGACATTTTTAGCTGCAACTGCAACTGTCCGGATTGACCAATACTTAATTTTAGTCATCGATTACAAATCCCCCAGCCAACTTTAATACTGGCCAGTATTAAAGTAAATACTGGCCAGAACTTGCCAGTATTACAGTAAATACATTTTTTAAGGTATTTTCAATACCACTATATTTAAGCCATGCTGTTTCATCCTTCATGTTCATTCATGGGGTCAGCACCCGATTTACCTGATTTGCCAGAATATACTGGTTTTTACATTTTAGTGATATAAAATGTACAATACCTCATTATCAGTTCCAACGTCCAGAGTGATAGGCAGACACTGATGCGGTTTGATGCCAGCCAGTCCAGTGTATAGAGAGAGCTTGCCCACAGGGATGCCCATGCCATACGCGCCCAGGTCTCCCAGACCCAAGATTCTCTCTCCATCCGTTACTACGATGGCCCTCACGTCGGGTTCAGGCCTATAAATAGAGCAAGGTTAGTATAAACAATTATATTGTGCAAGGTGGAGACGGGGCTATTTTGGGATGATTGGCTTTTGTTAATTTTATCGTGAGGTTTATAAGTACTTATGTATAGTAAAAGAATAAACAAATTTTGACAAGAAGGAAAGTGACAGAGCATTAATTTGAGGTCGCTTTGACCAATAAGGACCCCAATGTTAAAATGGGTTTTTCATTGTTTTTTTTTTGTTTTTTTGTTTTTTAATAAAGTGTTATCTATTTTATCTATCTATCTATCTAATGTGTACAAAAAAAACCGATACAAATCCTAAGTTTATGATACTTTAGTTAGTTTACCAGCCATATTTTACGTAAGTAGATTGGCTTACTACATATATGTATTTATGGATAATAAGTACCTATTTAACTTATTGAAAAAGAAACCAATAATTTCAATTCACTGTGATCTACAAGTTTTTCAGTAGTTAGAGCGATTCTATTCATTCTAAAACTATAAATTTCCTATGTCTTATGGAAATAAACCAATACGAAACTCATTGTGATGCAAATTTACGAGCACAAAGATAATAAGTTAACCGACATGTATCATCTATTTCATGCAGCATTGTTTCGTGTTTTCAAGAGACGGCAATATGTTGTGTGAAATTATTTGTAAAATGACACGCCTGTAAATTAGTGGTAGGCACATTTAGCTGAAGCTATTGAGCGTTACTTTTTGTTGCTTTGCGCGTCACATGATTAAAAGTTAATTAACCATGTCATTTAATGGACTAGTCATACAAAGTCGGTCGCAGAACAAAAAGAAATTTGAACAAACATTTTAAGCCTATATCTCTGTTGCTTCTGTACATTTAGTACATAGCCAGTAATTTCAGCGGAAATATAGCTTTTCCTGCATCCTACTGAATATCGGCTAGGTAATTCGATTCTAAGAGACTTTTCCTTCCTATTAAATTAACTCACTATTATATTTTTTTTAATATAATAGAATTACACTACAAACAATTGCATTAGTCTATAATTAATTGACCTTATTTATTTAAGATCGTGATAACAAATAAGTGTAGTCAAATAACTATTTGCTACTTATGATTAAGAAACAAAAAAGGGATTATTGGGGTAAGAGGGAGGAGGCTTATGTCCTGCAATGATGATGAGGAATAAAGAAACACAAAAGCCACTCACCAATTCTTCAAAACATTGAACACGTGTCCTCTATCGTTGATGGTGATAAACAGGCCCCTGGGTCGTCTGTAGATGAGCCCGAACCTCTGGCAAGCGAGGCCCACGGTCGGAGTGTATACAATGGGTAGGTACTTCTCGACGTTTTCCGAAAGCAGTCTGAAGAACAACTTCTCATTTCTGTCCTGCAATAAGTGGGACGAAACTGTAGGTAATTGGTGGAAGGAAGAAGATTAGGAGAGAGATAGGAAATTGTTTTTGGGAGTATTACAGTAATCATCATCATCAGCCATATCGTTTCGTTGGTAATATCACTTGCCACTGTTGTTTCAGCTCAGTGAATGACATTCATTTCTAAATGTCCCTTTTTCTATATTCTCGCAGCAATATAATACTTTTGATTATAAGAATTGTTACAAAAATGAATAAAAGACAAGTTACAGTCAGTTTGTCATAGACAGTCCCAACTTTTGTGGACCGTATCAAAATTAATATGAAACACGCTTTAGATTAAGTCATCATCTCTCTTGGGACGAATTTCCTCATGCCTGAGGGTCGTGACTCCCCTGCAGAATTAATTCATTAGGGGAGTTTTTTCGGGCAGATAAATCGTGGTGGGCGCCCAGGTGCATCCACGAATAAGTCATCATATTGACAGTCAAAATACTAAAAATATGATATCGAATAATTTTCCAGGCCAATTAAATGTCTAATACAAAATCACATCTACAAACTATGGCAATGAAAACCCCACATAAATAGTAAAACAAACATTATAAGTACTTTACAACTCTTTCAGCGAAATTTTCAATGGACGCTTCATCAATGGATTAATTACATACCGACACTCATTAGTAAGCAAGGTCACACGACACATAAAATTTCACTATTACCATACATTACCGGCACAATACTAGAGTATACATGGACTGACGTATTAATAGTTCAATGGTTAAACGACAATTGTTGCTAATTTAGTCATTTGTGTTATTTTTCGCGAGTATTAGCAAATTTACTAGAGATGTACTAAAATAGGAAGAGGTAACCATTCATTATCGATAAATTGTATTAAAAGACTAGAAAAATAAAAATAATCATTGAAAAGTATAATTTAAATTGATCACCGATTAAATTAAAAAAGATACAGGAAAGTGTATGTTTTAAATACGACAAACAAAAATTAGATTGGGTTGAGACGCAAAATAAAACGTAACGAAAAAGCGTAGAAGCGTTAAGGTAGCATATCTATCACCCAAGCATGCTACTAAACTAGTATACTTACCTCACTAAATTAACTAAAATATCCGTTTAACAATAAAGTTAAAACCTATTAGATTGCAAGTAAATAGATCACACAGTCCGATAAGTTAAATTTAAATCAGAAACAGAGGAAGGACACAGATGTTCATTATGTCGAGTAAAATCCGACAATCTTCATCGAAAGCTATTACATTGTTGGAGTACCTACTGAAAGAGATTATAAAAGCTATTTCGGGAAGACTATTTGTAAAAAGGCTGGAAAGAACTGCTGTGTCTTTGCTATGTACCTACTAAACTAGTGATTTTGAAAGGATATTCCTGCAAAGCAAATGTATTCGCTTACTGCGCTCACTAATAAAACCAGGAAAACATTCGAGTTGAGGCAAATCAGCTGTTATAAGCATACAACTGGTTACGCGACATCGTCATCGCCTATCTAAATATGCATTATGCAAATTGTAAAATCTGTAGATAAGTTTGACGCCAGACTTCTATCTAAAAAGTAAATTTAATCTGCAACGAAGCACAAGCGATGTTTCTTTCTCGGCAGTCCCGTTTGAGAGTCAGTACCAAACAGACTAGACAGGAACCACCTTTGATTGGCAATCTGTTGGTATTATACCAGACGATCAAGTGTTAAAATAATAATTATAGCGTTTTATACAGCTTTCGAGATAAAGTACATACCTATAGGTCTCGTACATACAATATGTCAGTAAAATAATTCATCGCTTTTGTCTAAAGAAATTAGAGCATATCCTTTCAAAACCACCACATCAACCCTACATCACCTCCCATCAACCAGCTAACACCTAAAAAGGGCAAACTCTATGAATGAACGGTACCTTTATCATGGTTAGTCACCTGTAACTCGACGAGGTAGAGGTATTTATTTAGATTGTCTGTGTATCTGTCGATGGAGATGCGACAGATCTCGAGCTGCTCCTCTTGGGACTTGAACTTGGCCGCGAGGAGGCCGTGCAGGCCGAGAGCTTGCCGCTCTTCTAGGGTGAACGCGAGGCCCTGCAACAAGAAATATGTAATGAACATATGAAGTAAATATAGTGGCACCTAGGAGTGGAAGCCTCCACTCCTAGGTGCCACTATATTTACAATAATATATTTACAATAATAATATCCATTCAAAAAGGGTATATAGTATAACTAGTGGGTGCTCGCGGCTTCGCTCCATTAAGAAGTAAAACTTGCATCCCCTATTTCACCCCTTTAAAAGCGGCGTTACCAAAAATCCTTTCTTAGCGGATGCCTACGTCATAACATCTACCTGCATGCCAAATTTCAGCCCGATCCGTCCAGTGGTATCAGTCAGTATCAGTCAGTCAGTCAGTCAGTTTTATATATTTGGAATAAGCTGCTTTTATCATAATACAAATATTGATCAGTGTATTTGGTATGATGCAAAGGCTGTATACATACATACTATACATAGGTACTTAAATAGCAAGGATAAGCTCCCAAAAGTGTGAATACTACTTGGTAATTAAACTGTCAAAGCACAGCAGAAGACCGCGCTTTACTTTTACTACTTTGATATGTCCTAATAACTTATCACTCAATAAAATAAATGGATACATTTATATTCATAGGTAGCTCTTTAATTTGAAAATTGGACCCACCTGATATTGCAACATGTGGCGTAATCAGGAGAAAGCCTTTATGATATACCTAAATAATGATTCCTGATTAGCAATATTTAAATCATGTGATTGCTTTTCGTGACGCAATATTTGAAATTTACCTGACTTGCCACATGTCTTAGTAACCTACCTGTTAGATAAAATATTAAATTCGTCACAAATCAGCAAACACTTGATAATTTCTTGTCGATATTATTGCAACAGGGGGAAACCCTTCAAGTCAACATAATGTTATTGTTTTACGTTAGTCAATACGTCAAATGGCATAGCGTCATCACATGAGATAATACCTACGCCAAAGATTACAGAAAATATACAATATTTTTCATATAAAAGTCCGGCTCTATATTACTGCTTAACTTCGAGAAAATTGTGTTCTAATACAAATCTTTTTACTATCTTTATACTTTCGTGGGACATTCTTATCAATATATAACTACGGTTTTCACTCACGTGTAATTTTGTGTATATTTTAGTTACGAAAATGATAATTACTCCTGTGTCGAGCATTTAGGTAGTTACTAACCGGCCTCTGGACATATGAATTAACATAATTTTAACGATCAGATGCGGCCTACAATTTAACAGTTAGTATTTACAGCCATATTCTGTCATCATAATAGAAAAACTTTTTACATACACCGACCAATCTTTATAAAATCTACACTTTATTACATACATACATAGGTGCGCACTTTGTGAGTACACATCTGTGTAACTTAGTACTTATATTGCGAGCTGTTTGCCCACAACTGGGTCAGCAGGCGACCCATTTTATACGTGTGGAATCCACATTGGATACTGACATCTTACATCAATCACTATTATGTATTAGAAAAGCACCGAGAAATGATGCCAAATAGAGAGATAGATAGATAGATAAGTTCTTTATTGTTGATACAAATAAAAAAAAACAGTACATAAAACAAATAATATTTAAACTAGTGTCACAAGCGGCGGCCGTATCGCTGAAAGCAATCTCTTCCAAGCAACCTTTGGCTGGAGAGAAGGAATAAGGAGAATGTGGTGTACAACAAAAAGGTTAAAAGCAATAAAAATTAAAAATACAACTAATAAGTATAAAAAACATTAAGTACCTACATGTACTTTATATACTAAAACAAAATAGGATTTTTCCTATTTTTATTTCTGCAGAGCTATCGACGATAAGTTATCGAAAGCAACAATAATAGAAACGTCATGGATTTTCGCCTTGATAAGTTTGCATTTTTAAAATGCGTCTGATGTAATTTGAATCGTATACTGCAATATCCAAGTAAGTAGGTATTTCCTAAACATATACACTGTTTGTCATGATTTGCAATAACTATACTTATATCAGTTTCATAATGACGAGGTGGCAATTCAAGCGATATAAATATTCGATAAAAAATCTGTTATATAAAATTATGTATTCAATATCATAATAATTTAAATTTTATTAATGATATACACAATTTAGACATAGAAAGAGCTTGGCGCTTATTCTGCTTAACTTCTATTAGTAATTACAGTCTTATCAACAGAATGCATGTATCTCAATCAATGTCAATTTAACCTAATGTTAAGTTTCTTAAATTTTAAATAGTTAAATAAACTTTTTATTTATTTATCTTATTAACATAATGAATGCATCCATTTTTCTTCTAGGTCTTGTATGTAATAATATGTATATCTATACTTTATTTCTATCAATGGGGATGCGTAGACTACAACATCGTTTTAAGATAAGACAAGTTGTACCACGCACTAGAAAAAAATCTAGTAAAATTTAACAAGATAAAACATATCTCACCTTGTTTAGCCTCGGATCTCTCAAATGATCGATACCGCGCACCATATTGGGGCATATGATATTGCCAGTCACTTCGTGGTACTCCCGGCTCTGCATGGCTAAGTGTTCTAACGCTGGACACTTGGTCAGCGCGTACGCTAGCGCCCGATTCGGGCTTAGAGCGTTTGTGCAGCATCTGTTGACAAGGAAACGAGTTTAAAGGAAAATTTTGCTACGGTTGAGGTAAAGAGGAAGTGTTGGGATGTCAACCGAGACGGCCTGATTGGAGGTTGGTTTCTATTTTAGTTATATCGAAATCGGTGCCCCGCAGGCAGACCACTAGCTAGATGGATCAATGACATCCGATCCATCGAGGTGCCTCTCTGATTAGTGTACTTACATTATTTTGACTTAAAAACTAAAATGTTAAAGATCTCACATCTCTCAGTTTCCTAGAACTATTTACTTGGTAAGTAGTGGTTTCTTTTTATTATGGTCTAGTTAGCGCTTTGTGATGTTCCGTGATAAGATAGCAAACAAATGGTTTTTTTTTTTATTTATTGTCATAAAAATGTAGTTGTTGAGTTGAAAGTGATGCGAATACCTACCTATAGTTGAGAAAATTCAAATATGTATACATAATACCTTGACTACTAGTAATATCTTAGCGTACATGTAGGTACATATTGTACATAGTAACTGGTAATATTGCGCTATTCAGAAACTTGCATAAACAATCAGTCATTCGAAAGGCGGAAGAGTCGATGCAAAATTACATACTCGGTCGGAATGTAATTTTAGATCATAGGTAAGTTGAGAACTGGATAAAATTCCTTTTTAAATTACGCCCTGATAAAATTAAATGCCGGTTACTGTCGTAAAAATTGTATGAAGCTTAGCAGTTATTATTATCATCATCGTCTGAAAAAACAGATGAATTCTACGTTACAGAATTTCAAAAGAAAAATACTTAACCAAAAAGGCTACATATTTTTTAAGCAAGACCGGATGAAAATACGTATGCGACTAACTTGACAAAAACAAAAAATAAATACAAAATATATAAAGACGACATAACCGGCGAGTGACCATCCACTTATAAGAATCACTACCAGTTATATTGGTCTTGAACTTGGCAACGCTTATGTAAGCGTAAGTAGGTGTGTCGATGTTGACGACATAACGTTGGTTCGTGACTCCACAATTTGTATACAGTTTGTGTTACTTGTTTCTCAGTACTCGTATGTTCCTTGTCACTTCTTTCTATTTGAACATCTAGATATCGCGTCACATTGTGTTTGTGCACAATTCTGTATATTTTTTAGTCACATTGGTATCATAATTGGGCGAGAATTGCGAGTTACTATGTGTTAGTCACTCATACATTTCGGCGTTTACGTTTATTTATTTTTAGCTCGTATCGGATACACATGACGCGAAGTATTTCGTCGGGTTTATCAAATTATGGTTTACGTTGTGTGCTCTAAATTTCTCTCATTCGGCGTTAAAAATAATGTATCTTTTAGATGAAATTAAGATACATTTTACGGAGATGAGTAAGAATGTACCGCTAAGTAAAATTTATATAACAATATACCTACAGAGCCTCAATCATAGAAATAGTTAAAAAGGTCACAGTTGAATAATTTACATTATTTAAGTCTGCGTATAAAGAAAAATGTATCGAGCGTGTCTAACTATACCTAAGTAATAAAATTATCTAGGAGTCAACAAAAAAACGATTCTCAAAATTTTATACATTTTGTATAATCTAGACGACTAGTGAAAGCAGTCATGACTTTAAAACTTCAACTCTTGTAGTTCACTGGAACTAGAAAAGACCTGGTAGATATCAGAAAAACAGGAGTCAGACAACGGATACGTAATTCAGTGCTGATATATCAAGATTACGATGCTCCGAAATAGCACAAACACTAAGATTGAATGTAATGCTATAGTCATAGGCCTGGTTGCAGTATCTTCGAGAAACAAGTTATAAGTCATTTAGGAATGATCTGAACGAGCTCACGTAGGTACACATATTTTAGTTATTCATTTAGGTATATACAATATATTGTACCCATGTCCGGATCACGTCATCACGCTGTATAATTCCACGAAACGTACACCTAACGGCTCTAAATATATATTTTTTCTCATGCGTGCAATTAAACTGTAACTTTTGCTGTAATGTTCTAAACATTTGAATTATTAACTAAAGAAGCAGTTTCAGTAACATCATTATCGTAAATTTCAAGTGCATCGCATGTTTAGAATCGCTTATAAATTCATGAGTAATCGCTTAGCAATGACCATGACCACGGCATCTGGCAGAGGAGTCTACGACCCTGGATGCAGTTCCTATAGTGGAAGCTACGTATATGATAGTAAAATAGTAGGAAGGGCGCTATTACACTACTCATCCTGTGGGTGTTATGACTATATCTACACTATAAGTAATAATATTCTACCTAAAGAGGAAAAATTTGATTGTTTGTTTGAATTGAATAGGCTCCGAAACCACTGGACCAATTTAGAAAAATCTTTTACCATTAGTATCTTTCATTATTCCCGATGAACGTAGGCTATATTAAATATGAGAAAAATTGGCATGCGCCTGAACATTCGATAATGTAACAAAACGTGTGAAAAATGTACCTACCTACCAACGGCCGGGGCTTGCTTAGATCTCCAAAACTACGCAACGGATTGTTTCGTATCTTTTTTTAACAGGTAGTGTTTTAAGAGGACGATTTTTAAGTATATATCGTGCATACGTGACCGTGCGAAGCTGGGCAAAGTAGCTAGTAAGTTTGTAATATGCAACACTAGACAATCAGAAATCGAGCGTCAAAACTTGTTTGTCTGGTTTGGATTCGATCGCGACTAACTTTGCAGTCTTCCTAGTTTACGTCATGTAGCATTATATCATATAATTTTGCGCTATTCCAAAGCCGAGATTTTTAGTCGTATATTAACTCATTGACAGAGAAGCAGCTAAGACTCAGCAGACTAGAGGAATAGCAAGTAAGAATACCAAGACATGGCGCTGTGTGCAATGTCCCGGAATATTTATTTATTTTTATTTATTTATTTTACTTATTAGTTGTAGAAAAAAACGACTGAGAATTGCGATTTGAAAATGCCAAATTCAATAAAAAAAATACGTGTTTGTTATGGGTCATTCTTACCATCGTTCTTAGATCGATTTGTGTCCCAAACAAATGAATAATTTCTCCTCGCTATTCACAAGTCGCTTAGTCCAATTCTGAAACTCAAGGTCATGGTCAACGCTGTGGATGTTTGACACGCAAACCAACGCATCCTATAGATAGAATAGTTGTGTCCACCACTACCTAATGGCTCAAATTGGTAGGAAAGACCCCGACTACAGTTGGGATTTGGATTTAACTGGACTGGCATTGGTACATGACAACTAAATTGGATTAGTCAGCTTGAGGTCGTAAAACAAGCTATGGATCACTCGATAGTACGATGCTTGTGGTTTTTTAACAGTACAAGTTCAGTATACACATGGACAAGGTTAGGGAATACCTTACCCTACCCTTTTGTTAAATCTGTCACAATAAATGTTTTCTTTCTTTCTTTCTCTTACCCGGTTACTTACATCTTCCACGCGAACTACAATCTATAGATAGTGACCCGGTGATTATGGTGTAAGCAGTGTAAGCAAATGAAATTAATAAAAAATTGGCATTGGATTAAATCTAGACATTTTGGCGTGCTAGTAAGTACATGCCCAGGTAAGTCTGAATCTAGCGATAATAATTCATTTGTCATAAGCCTGTTAGCGCCCACTGCTCAGCATAGGTAAGGTATATCTCTCTTCTAGTACGCGACCAAGTCCTACCGTAAATAACTCATTGATGCATAAATTTTATATCACTCTTACATGGTGAACATAACATCTCCTTGACAGACAAGAAAATCCACTAGAAACCTGCCTTTACAGCGGACGAAATCGTGGCATTTTATTCAAGTTTATGAATCTTTTATTACCACTTCTACGGCTGTCTGAGCCGTGACATAAAACGAAGTTATTTGACTAACAAAACCGACACATTTGTAAAATATTGAAGCTATAGAATGGAATTAATATTTAACATCTATCTTATGATCTCTAAGAGTGTGTATACATATAGTTATTGAGAAAACTGAAATATACCTAGTTAAATATAGTAAGTAAGATTTTATGATCTTCGAGTGACAGCTCTGGGGTTTCTGTTTGTGAATCAATCGACATGGCTTAGCGACAAAAAATAAGTTTAAAATAGGTACTAATAGGTAATAGTAAAAAATAGGTTACTTAAGTATATTTTCTCAAATATTTTTTCTCGATAGATTAAGGCACAAGCGCAAATAGGCAATAAATAAATTACTTATCTTATCGACTATTACTTACATTCAAGTATCAGATATCTGCCATACACAATAGAAATCGATATAGAGGAAGACACTTGAATACTCGAGTCAATGTCAGCGGTCGCTAAGTTTACCGTATCATTACCCCAGCCTTGGCAACGTGCTTAGCCTAAGTATTGGACATATCATTAGCATTGTTAGAAGGTAAAATTATGTGAGAAAAGAGCGAGTGTTTATCGGCGAATGTTGAAAAGAAAGATTCAAGATTTTTTTGGTTTTATTCCAGCACATGCAAGTTATAAAGGTATAGATGCGTAAGTGGCAAAATTCCCGTTTGTATAATTTAAAAAACTGCCATATTTTCAACAAATGTTCACCATTTTAAACCAAAAACAACACCCGCACAAGCTATCACAGGCAGATTCTTTTGCTGAAAATGTACAAAACAACGATATTATAGTTAAACACAGGCAAGTTATAACAATAATATTATAGTTAAACACAGGCAAGTTATAACAATGATATTATAGTTAAACACAGGCAAGTTATAAAGGTATAGATGCCTAAGTGGCAAAATTTCCGTTAGTACTATTTAAAAAACTGCCATATTTTCAACAAATGTTCACCATTGTTAATCAAAAACAACACCCGCACAAGCTATCACCAGCAGATTCTTTTGCTGAAGATGTACAAAACAATGAAATTGTCCAAAGAAAATTCATATGATAACAAAAGTTTTATACCTACTTATATGGATCATACATTGTTAGGATAGGTAGGTACTTATTTTTAAAAAAATCATAAGGGACTAATAAAACATTGATGTTTCTGTCTCACTCCTAGACACAACTAAACACAATAAAGCAATGTTGTACTGTATCAGAACTGTATTGTACCTATTTATAATTATAAAATCTGTCGCTAATTTTATCGCAGCTTATGATAATGATTCTGAGTAAGGGCGTTGTCTGCACTCGGCTCGTAGTTGCGATAATTTTTGGCACCGTCTCGCGACTAACGTAAACGCAACAATTCCTAGATCGATAAGTACCTACACATAAGTGATGAAAAGCAGTACAGTATAACATCAAACTAATAATATAAGAGCTCACAGTTTGGGAACATATATTTATGACATGTAATTCTTAAAAATGATTAATAAATGTGTTTATCTGTTTATGTTGCTTATTTTTTATACTCAAGAGGCTGAAATGTTTAGTATTATTTCATATTTATTTACTTTCGCCAAACCTATTTTCTATACACATCCAATAAAAATAAATCATAACATTTATCAAAATTATAACTTTATAACAAACATGCTCATTTGGTATGGAGACAGAGATTAGACCCAGAAGCAAACCACTGGCAAATACTTTTTATCCTGGATTAATATGGATAAACCAGAAAGCGCCGCTAAACATTTAACCAAACCTTATTTATTGTCTATTACAAATTTCTTTAGCCTTATACTTAACTGCCAAAAAGGATTATTACAAGGATTAGATGTGTCATATAGTTATGTTTATTCAATTGGATACTTAATAGGTTTCCATTTTACAACAATTTATATATATACAGGAGCATACACTTGTATGCCCCTAAAACTTATTTAGGCATACATAATCAACTCACTTTAGCTTTGAAGACCGCTAAGATTGAAATTTGAGAGAGCACACAATGTGAAACCACAAGCAACAAAGCATATTATGCTTTGACTTTGAAAACAATTTACACATCATAGAATAACTACATATATGTCACATGATCAACCATATGTATATTCATTTAAGTAAGTACTACTATCTCTATCATAGAAACTACCTATCCAACTATCATTATCAACACATCAATCATAATTCATACAACAAGTTCAAAAAACCTGTAACTGGGTGTATTTTCATCAGAGAAATGAGATAAGCTCTTTATCAGATTGTTGGTAAACAAAAGAATTTGAACACAAATATTTTGCTTGTGTTCTGTAACTACTGCAACACATAACTGTAGGTGTGTGAGATTGTGCCAAGTCCACTGAGAGAATTTATAAATAGAAACTAATGTTTCGCTGACATTCAGAATTTTTAATGGAAAATTTATTTACTTGTACTTACACCAATTTTTGTAATGCATGTGTTATTTTCAGATAATTGTTTCATTTTAAAAAAACTTACTTTAACAATATAGAATATCAGTTCCTTTCATATATTATTACATCACACTTGTTTTATCTGTGCTGTTTTAATAAAGTTATAATTAAATTATAACTTAATTAATACTCCCTTTCTTTATTTGAGAGTTTTCTTTTGTATGTTTGTATAAGCTTGTTTTAGCCTTAAGAGAGGAGGGGAAAAATTTAATGCTAACTTCTAAAAAGTAGAGAATATTTAAAATAAACAATACTTACCTATGTATCTATAGTCTATACAAAGTAGTTTTCAAATCTAGAGTTAATAGGTATCTTCTAGGTAAGCTTGTTACACCCTAGGCTGCAGCAATGCTTAACATCAGGCAGGCTGTAGTCAAACATAAACCTATCCCGCATAAAAAAAGTAGTTATGTGTCATTATATTATCTGTTTGATACATTATATTATCATTCTACAATTATGAAGGATATTGTCTAGATGAGTGTATATATAATTTTTTTTTTCATGACATGTCACACAGGGCCATCTAGCCTCATACTAAGCTTACACTTGTATCATGGGTACTAGATAACGGATATAATACATATATAGGTACTTTTCTTTTGTAAATACATACTTATTATAGGTACATAGAAACGACCAGACTCAACACAAATAATTACAAATTTAAATATTCATAATTACTTGTGTTATGCGGGAATCGAACCTGCACCCCTGGATTAGAAGGCAGAGCCACTACCAACTAAGCTAACAGAGCAGTCAAATATATACATATACAGGTGTATTATAATTATTTTATCAGAACTTGCCAACTGTTATCAGACTTCATTCATCTTCTTATCAAGTTAATATCAAGCTAAATATACAATTGTGTGATATGATATTGTATCTTGTAATATTAATTCAAGGCATTCATAATTATAAACCTTGTATGTAAAATACCAGTCTTACATAAATTGGGATTACAAATAAATGAGTACCTATATAATTATTGACCTATATAATTAAGTTTAGAATAATTATTGAGTCTATTAACTAGAACTAGTTAGATAAGCTTCAAGAAAAGATTCTAAATGCAAAAATAATTTAACTTCATAATTATATGGTGCTAAGTAAGTTCTAGATAGTTAATTCTTATTATGTACCAAAAATATTTATCCATTTTAAACAGAAAAAATTGTAAGTGTAGTCTAAAAATAAATAAATGAAACAAAAAATATAGGTATCTGGTATAAATCTGGTGGTCTAAGAAATATCCTAGCTATGGACATAATACAAAACTACTCCAATAACATTTTGCTAACTAAAGTAAGTATGTTAAGTACTTACATTGAATTTATTTCTAACAATTATTTCCAAAGTCTTGAGTGTGTACCATAGATCAAATGAAATATATTTAAGTGTTTTCTTTTAGTAATGTCCAAATTCACTAGGTAAGCATTTTTCAATAACTGTTTAGATGAAATTATGTATCTTTAAACACAGTAGACTCTAGCAATGTTATTTTAATGATTAATCTATTTATAAAAATATATTTTTCCGAAAATGTCATCTAGTTGTTGGTTCAGTGTTGAGTATTAGTGCTTTGGCTACATGTTTGTATAACTTTGGACATCTCACCCAAAAAATAAACAAACAAGATTTACATTACATGGTATACTGATAAAACTTAGTAAAAAAAAACATAAATAATTTGAATAATCTCTAGATAATACTAACTAGTACCTGGACCAGCACCAAATACAAAAAAAACTTCAAATACCAGCCCGTTCCAAGCTATTTAATATCAGTGTTAACAACACCCACTTACTGTTTGGCTACAATACAGTCTCAAGCTTGCTAGTTAACACATTGTTGTGAATTAAAAATGAATCAATTTCGACAGTATCACGAGATAACTAACCAATTCAGGGAAACTGAGAGACCTTGAGACCTGTCTGTTATTAGATAGGTATTTCTGGCAGAGAAAATTAGAAAAGCGCACCTTCCATTCTCGAGTAAATTTCGCGACCAAGAAAGCAGATATTTATAACAGATGCAAGTTTAAACTTTGAGGTGTGATAAGAGGGATTAATGCCTAGAGTAACACCATAAATTTCCATAAATTTTATCACAATCGAAATTGGCTACAACTAACAAAAAATCTATAAATTCTACAAAATAACAGCTGTCAGGTTATGTAAACTCCGAAAATAAAATACTACTCACATTAGCGATCTCGGGACTGTGGAAAACATTTTCAAATATTTATCTCATTTACTAACACACGTTTGTGGATAAAAGCACTGCTATTCCGTGAAGCACAAATTGGTATTCTAATTTTCTTAAAAACAATCAGTAACGCCCTCCATCCATGTGGCAGTGATTTTTCTGACTGAAATTATGTTGCCAGAAACTGAAATATTTATAGAGCCTTTTGTAGCCCAAAATAATTTTAACATACGATAGATTAGAACCTAATACATTGGTATCATGGTGAATTTATAAGGACTAATAAAAATATGTAATTACTTTTGTATTAAAAAAATTATGAAACCCAAAATTTACAATTTATAAGCAAGTCAATTAATTATTTTTACATAAGTACCTATATCAAAACACCGCATGTGAAGGATATTTTAATATAAGTAGTTTTTTATTCTGCATGGCATGCTTTATCTTCGCCTCACCTTGGCACTTTGGTTGATGATTGATGATGACTATTTGTGTAAGACCGTAGCTTTCCGTTGGACCTGTACTTTTATGGTGGAAGCGTATGGCTATCATGCTTTGAGCTGTCATCGGTGCACGGGTAGAATTCCACGTCAGCACGCTCTGAAAGACATTGTACGCAGAGCTTTAATATAAGCAAAATATGTCCTCAGTGTAGGTACTCGAGAATTCGGGTCTGAGCAGAACTAATGGGAAAAGATCAGACGTGCTGACTCTTGTGCTGTGAAAAAATGGGAAGTGCCTCATATGAGATTCTGGGACGCCACTTGCGTTAGCATTGTAGCCGCCAGTCACCTGAGTCGCACGGTATACCTCGTCAGCCGATGCAAAAGATGCCTATGTTAGGAAGAGGCTCAAGTATGCCACCCTGAAGATGCTCGACTACTTCGTTCCCTTGGCGGCGGAGACTATGGGTTGATGGAGCTATGAAGACATTCATCGGGGAAATAGGACACAAACTTACAGTTGCGACTGGAGATTCCCGCTCTGGATCGTCCCTGTTGCAACGAATAACTATGTATTGTCATTTACTTTGCCAGCAAGATTGATTGAGCACATTTGCAACAGGACGATTATAGGCGGGCTATTTGAATTAACTGACGTTTTTTTCTTAAACTGACTTATTTATTTATTGTCTGACATTTGTAAGTATTAACTGAATAAAGTTTATTTGTATCATTTTATATCTTTTGTCATAGCTCTTTTGTCTAATTTCTGCTTATGCTGGCAATTTCTACGTTAGGGATGAGACTTAGTCAAACGACACATTAATACGATGTTTTTCAAATAATATTATCGTCAAATAATCGACTAAAAGACGAATAAACACTTTTTCGTAATTTGACGTCAACTAATTTGATTTTGACATTGACATGACAGTTTTAGCCAGAAGAAAAACATTGATCCGCGACCACGGACCGGATTATTTTTATGCGTTTTCTGTTTTAATTTGATATTTATAAAATTGACCAGCCATGATACGAGAAGACGATCCCCAGTTCCGGATAACCCCAGTCCAACAAATGGCTTCTGCTTGTACTGGGGCGCTTATAACCTCACTGTTTAGTAAGTTTATTTTGCACCGGATACCATCGATGTATTTTACTGTTAAGTCGTCGTCCGTCGATTACATTGGTTTATTCTGGTTTTCAGTGACCCCACTCGACGTGGTAAAGATTAGGCTTCAAGCGCAACAAAAAGCGTTGCTCTCAAACAAATGTTACTTGTATTGCAATGGGCTGATGGAACACCTATGTCCTTGTGGAGAAAGCGCTTGGATTCCACGACGAGTACACTTCCATGGCACAATGGTGAGTATATTATATTTCTTAGCATGACAACAACTTATAATGACTGATATATACAAATTTAGTGAAATTTATAGGCATATTTGACTTATTATTAGGACTATAAAAGTTAATCATTATTCATTAAATCATATAAAACTACACACTTATTTATCTAAGTATTGTTAAAATATCGAAATATGATGTCGATCGAAATATGTGATAATAATGATCATTCTATATTTTTTATCACAACAAAATTTGCACCTTCCAATTTCTTCAAGTGTTGACAGGATTTCATCAATGTATGTACCTACAAAGTCAAAGTTGTTTATGTGATAATAGAAGTGATCTAATCTAAAACTTACAAGTAAATAAGATAACTTAAATACTAGTTATATTGCAGTAGACATGTTATTTATAGGTGTGTTTCAATAAAATGTTTTAAGTAAGTAATCTATACTGTAACTATTGTAATTATATTTTAAGTTAAATCTATGAATATAAAGTAACATGTAAGTAAGTAGCCTAGTTTTGAATAATTACTCTATCAAGCTAAGATTCAAATATGTATTTCCTACACATTTTCCCTATAAACAGAATACATGGCAATTGTATTTACAATCAACATAATTTAATTAATTAAGGAATTGAAAATTGTTACCAAAATACCACCCAATACATATATGGTGGCTTATTCATATATGGTATGATTTATTTCAGGATGCATTCTACAAAATAGCTAAGCTAGAAGGAGTTCCAGCGCTATGGTCAGGTCTAAGCCCCACTCTAGTTCTAGCTCTGCCCTGTACAGTGATATACTTTGTGTCATACGAACAACTGAGGTACAAAATGAAGACTGCTTATAACAGCTGGGCATCAACCAGTAAGTATCGTGTTTTTTTTCTCATTTTAACATTGAAACAACACATCTATACATATAATAAAGCTGAAGAGAGTAAAACAATCTGAACATAGAAGATATTGGAAAAAAATATGTTTGGGTGTACTTTAAATCCATAACAGAACATGTTTCAACAGTTTTTAGATTTATTTACTGTTAATTTATACATTTGTAACACAAAAACGGCTGAACGAGTATTAGGGTTTAGAAATGTCATAGGCTACTTTTTATCTCAAAATAATACGAGAGAAGCCACAGGCGTCCATTAGTAGGTAATAGAAGTAAATAAGCAGAATCCTGTCCAACCTGACTTGTCTTCTTAATTCTTCTAGGAAAGTTGTAATGTCTTTGTATGATTTATCATATCACAAAAAAATTGTTTGGATGGACTTGATGAAAAAGTAGTAGCACCTAAATCTAGTTTAACTTTTACTAACATTGAATTTAACCAATTGTTTTTCGATTTATATTTCCTACTTAAAAACACAAGTTATTGTGTAATAGTTTTAAAAGAATTTGCATTAGTTTTATTAGAGATCATTCTATTGAAGAAATAGATTAAGTTATTTATGTCTCATTTCAATGAAATTATTTCTTTATCAATTAAAACATTGAAATAAGTATTGAGTGATTAAGGAAAGTTTCTTCTTATAAATTAACTTGTTTTCTGAGTAGCATATTACATTTATAAGAGTAGCATCATCATAGTAACTGTTTATATGTATTTCAGCAATAATCAATATTACATCAAAACATGCTGGATAACATGTTCAAGTATATACTAGTTATCTCTATACTACTTAAAGTTATCTTTGCTTAGTAAGGTTGATTTGTTGCTATACTAAATGCAATCTGAAGTATTTAAATAAAGATATATTTATAATATATCATAAGTGGAAACTAGGATATTTAGAAAATCTGACACACTGAAACTGACACTGTGTGTTACTTAATTAAATAATATGTACTGTACATACCTATTTCATTTATGTAATGAAATATTAATTATTGGATTTTTTAATTATATTATGTAGGTAGTTATGTGTAGTTATCAGCTATTCTTAACATCTATCAATCTATAATTATACATATATTAAAGCTGAAGAGGGTTGAAAGTCTGAACATTGAAGATACTTATTTAAAAAAAAAAGGAAACTTTGAATTGAAACCAGAAAATGTTTCAGCAATTTCTAGAAATATTGTCTGTTTATTTAAACACACATGATGCAAAAGCGGCCGAACAGATCATCATGATTTTTGGTATGTAGATAGCATGAGGTCTTAGGAGTGTCATAGGCTACTTTTTATCCTGAAATAATGGGAGCAAAGCCACGGGCGTCCACTAGTTACTTGATATAGTGAATATATTGAATTTTAAATTTGATTGTGAAAACAATAAAGCCCAATTATGTAATAACTGGAAGTAGAAATACAAACAGTAAAAAATTTAGTGAAAAAAACTTAGTTGTTGTATAATTTGTTTATTACTCTTAAGACCTTGATTGCAAGGTTATGCTGCTCTGATGTATGGTTATGTAAAGGTGTATGTGAGACATTTTATTGTCAAGATAATGAACTCTATTGCATTAAAATAAAGTTGTATTTCAATTATTTTTATAGTAGTATTATTGAGGAAGCCCTTTGTTTGAGAGAGCTTGCATATTTTTCTATTTAATTTTTTCTGATTTAATTTTGACTCCTCTTTGAAACTTGCTTTAAAAAGCCTAATGAAGGGAGCAAATGATTGTAAGCTAGATTGACTGACAAATGAATATTAATACTTATAAAAAAGTCAATATTATGCTTTGGAATCTTACAACATCAGCAATACAATATCTTGTTACAATGATATGTCAAACAAAAACAGGTACCTACAAGCTTAATGATAAAATTATATGCTCCTTTAACTCTTACCTATAAGCAACTTGTCATCTTGTATAAAATAAATAAATATAAATAGTAGCAAAAAATTAAAACTAAAATATATTATGTGTAAACCTTAAAATATGTTTCTTCTAGACAAGTATGCTACAACATAGACCACAGATGAATGTTAAAAAAAGTCTTTATACAGTGTGTGCTGATTAATTGTTTTGATTTATCAAATCAATCAAAATCAAATTAATTTTTTATTGAACTTAAATCTATCTATTTACAAAATTTGTAGCTTAAGACTAAGATAATCAAACTTACTACTGAAATCATTTAAGTGCTACAATTTAATTATGAACTGGTGCCTCTGAACTAAGCTAGGCTTGTATCTCAGGGGCACCACTTCCCCATGTGCGTTGACATTAATTAACCTACTACAAGTGCTTAGTAGTTTTTATTTATACAATACAATACAATACATTTATTCATAATTCCATAATTATAGGTCAATTATTAATATTAAGTCAATGGTAATTCAACAATCATAGTTTAAACAAACGACAAATTCAATTATACAATATATGTAAATAAAGAAGATAATATAAACAATTACCTGATGAATAATATCTACTTTTTCCAGCGAACCAGCCACTATGGATACCTTTAATAGCAGGAGCCACGGCCAGGACCACTGCCGTCACGATAGTCAGCCCACTAGAACTCATCCGGACAAAGATGCAATCTAAGAAACTCACATATTCAGGTGCAAGTCATTTTATTATTTCCAAGTTTAAGCGGCAGATGGCGCCACTTGTGCTGTTGGAATTCGTATAAACTTGCTTACTAATGGAGCGCTGCGACCCAAAGTGGATCCTGGCCTCCGACAAAAAGAGACGCCACTCCTCTCGGTTCTGCGCCATCTTCTGCCACATCACTCATCCTCACCTTCACACTTTTCGTATAAACTAGCCTACGAATAATAGATACCTATTATAGAATTGTGACACAAATTTTGAACAGCAAAAACGAACTTAATATCTTTAAAGTTCTGGACTAATAGTTAAACCATGTTTTGTAATAAGACGGTAAAGTTTATGCCCCGCCTACCAACTCTACCGCAACCCTCTTATCAAACAGTGATTACGTTTCTTATAGTATTAATAATTATACTATATTATACTATATTATATTATATTAGATACATTCATTTATATCGGTATCGATATGGAAAAGAGGAATGAGCCAAATGCATAATTAGTTTAGTTTACTATTTAATAAATAATTATTTTTTGTTAACAGAAATACATTTGGCATTACGACAGGTGGTAAAATATGAAGGCTACAGAGGATTATTCCGAGGATTGGGATCCACACTACTCAGAGATGTTCCATTCTCAGGTAAAGATATAAATAATATAAACTAGCAAACCCCGCGAACTCCGTTTCGCGAGTTTGTAGTACATGGTATGTATCAGAGATGGCGCTGTATGTGAAAAAATATTTTTCCTGTTTTCCCGCTTTTCTGTTGAAACTTTTCCTAAAATCTATACCTATATATAAAAATGAATTGCTGTTCGTTAGTCTCACTAAAACTCGAGAACGGCTGAACGGATTTATCTTATTCTTAGTATTGAAATGTTCGTGGAGGTCTAGGGAAGGTTTAAAAAGGGAAAAAAAATGAAATTAATTTATACAAAAGTTTAGGTCTTTTATTTATCGATTGAGGCAGTACGAAGTCTGCCGGGACAGCTAGTTTCTAATAAAACTCACGGAGCCCGAGACCTTTCCAACGAATGCAAAACCGTGGAAATCGGTTCGTGCGTTCTGGAGTTATAGCGTCAGGAAGGAAAACCCGACTTATTCATCGCATGTGATTACCAATGTTAAGCAATAAAATTGTAGATGCGGTCAGTCATGACCAAAGGGGGGCATACTATTTTGGCGTTTCCGTGGGTCGGATTACACATTGAACTGAAGATCTCATCGACATGTAGTACGGCAGTCGTTAAGCCATGTTAGAAGCTCTTGGGCACTCGAATACTTACAAAAGTTGTGTTTTGAAAAATAAAAGAAATGAAAAATATCTAAACACTAAAATGGCATCGATTTTTAATTTTTGTAATTTTATTTAACAAAGAGAGTTTTAGCATCGTCCTACTTTTATGTAAACATCATTGGACGTTAAAACCTTAATTATAATTTAAAAAATACTTCTCAGTTCTTTTGTTATATTTCAGGAATATATTGGACGATGTTTGAATCAACAAAGAAGGCGTTTGACAAACCGGACTCGGAAAAGAACACGTTTTTGTTCAATTTCTTCTGTGGTTCAGTGGCTGGCAGTGTAAGTATTTATTACATTATTTAATAAAAAAAACAAAAAGGGCACATTAAAAACTCTGTGTCCCGTAGCCTCTTTTGAGGGTATTACAGTTTAAAAATGCTTCACTTTCGGCTGTGAACTAGTGATCAAATGACTGGCTGTACAGTGCATTTGTAACTACAAAATATACAATATGCATTTTGTTTTTCTGTTTTAGATTGCAGCATTCATAACATTACCATTTGATGTGGTGAAAACTCATCAGCAAATAGAACTGGGAGAGAAAGAAATTTACACAGGTATTTTACCCTAGTCTATTTCTTACTTAATTTGACTATCGGTTCTTATCGGGTAAACACACTCCATCTAGGTCATAGCCTTTGCTTACTATCAGGCAAACTATGGCCAAGTGCAAACCCGTGTTAGTAAAAAAAACTTGATTCAGCTTGTAGGGTAGCAAAGACAATCCTAGGAGTTAATTATTAAAAGTATATACCTGGTTTTGGTTCTAGACAAGTTTAAGTTAGGCTTATGTTTGACTGCTACCTGTGTTGTGAAACATAAGTCTTTAAAGTGTTCAAAGTAGTAACATACCATCTTTTGCCGTTATTAATATTATTAGATTGACATGATTTATTTATAATTTTACAGATGGCAAAGTGCACCAAAGAGCATCAAACATGAAATCTATAGCGGGTAACATATACAGGAACCATGGAATTAGAGGTCTTTTCACCGGCCTCTTACCTCGAATATTCAAAGTAGCGCCCGCCTGTGCTATTATGATTGCCACGTTTGAATACGGCAAACAGTTCTTTAGAGTTTACAATACACAACAGTATAAGGAGAAGATGCAGAGGTAAGATTTTTGGCTATAATAGATAAATACCAAATTACAATACAATACAATACATCTTTATTGCACACCAAAATAAATGAATTACAATAAAAGGACTTAAACTAAAAATAATGTACAAGTGGGCGGCCTTATCACCTTGAGTGATCTCTTCCAGGCAACCTTAGCAAGAAATTAGTTTATGAATTAATGGCAGCTATCAACTTGTCACTCAAAAACAGGTTACAAATGTAAGACTTATCTGATGGGGTTACATCTGACATTATTATTGAATCAAATATTATAAAAACGCTGTAACACTATCTGGTGGGATAATTCCAATACATAACATACCATACATCCTTGTGAACCAGTTTTCTATGAGGGAATTATGACTTACCTATTTTTTATCATCAAAGATAGGGAATTGTATAATAAAAATAAATTTAAAAAACCTATTAATTACATTTTCTTATTTACAGTCAAGGAGTGATTCTAACAATTATTAAAAGAGATGATGATTAATTTTGCATGAAATTTGAGATTGTGGTATGAATGTATGCCAGCATTGTCATAATAGTATTCTTGTTGTATTGTAAATTAGGTATCACATGCATATAGGTAGACATAGATAGATAGACCATAGAATTGTATGAAGAAAGTATAATAGAATATATAATAATTCTTGAACCAGAACAAAAATCCTCACTGCAATGTATTTACAGTAAATATGTTGTGTATAATATAACTGTATAATGTAGAAGTAACATAAGTCCATGCAGTAATGAATTCCAATTAGGCTATTTCGATTTCTGTTTTGGCCAAAATCTAATGTTTTCTTTTCTCTTTCAGGCCACAAGAAATAGTAGTGATCAATCAGTCAAACAGCAATGCTGGCTTTTCCTAATCCAAACCAAAATGAAGAGGAAGAATAGACAAGTTTAAATTGTTTTAGTACAATATCATGTACCTTATAAATGTACTTTTATGTTAGCAAGACGCTGAAATAATATTAGACAATGTGATAAAATGTTCATTTAGAATAGCTAGATTCTTGTTTCGTTTTGATTGTTACCACTAATTTGTGTTGGTGAATCTTAGTTACAAGCTTTCCAAGGGATAGAAGATGTTTATTTTAATAACTAAGTACTGGTAGTATGTTCAGAATATTATGGCTTAGTACTAAATGTGAATAGTAAAGTGAGTATGATGGGATGATAAAACCTGTTTGGGGCAACACAATGCTTTTAGCAGACCATTATTATGACTAACCAGTCGGTTTTATTGTCTTTGACAAATTTTTATTGATATTTGTGTTCATTCAGTAATGTTGAGTAATAAAGATGAGCAGATGTTGAACAATTAGGTAATGAAATAAATTTTCTAATCTCCACTCAATTAGAAGAATAATATTAGAAAATACTTTTATTTTATGTAAACTTTTGAATGTTTTTACACACAGTTTATTTCTTACATGTTTTTGTAAATATATGTTGTATATAATTTCAATATGTAAATAATGAATTTAAATGTTACTATGTATGATTTTTATTTTCCATTTCCTGGTTGGTGTCCTTGTTTTATTCAGGCCAGATACAATATTTTTCTATTGTTAAATATTGAATAGAAACTGCAGCTGGGGTTTGCATACATAGCAATCATTTATGTATTTACCTATACCTATTATTCATATATTTAGACCACTTTGTGCTATATGCATAAGCTTGTGTCCTAATGGGTAAATTAACATTCAGAAAACTAACCTCAAAACATAATAACACTCGAATTAAATACATAAAAGATAAATTAATAAAACTAATAGAATGGTATTAAAACTACATTTATTTCTTAAAATTAATGTGCAATAGCTCCTAGTGGTTCAGCTTTAATGTTACCAAGATCTAGTCTGCTGTCGATAGATTCGTCTATTTGTCCAACGATAGCGACGTTGTCTCCACGTATAATGTGTAGTCCCAACACCACTTGCGCGACTCCTGTTGATGATGAGAACACTCTTTCGTGAGATTCGTCCAGGATAATGTTTATTGTTTGATCAAACCCCTTCAGGGTGCCGATAAAGTTTCTGCCATCAGCAGTAATCACAGACACTGTTTGGTTCACATAGTTTTCGAGACCTGAAGCCATGATATCGAAATCCTAATTTCAAATCGGCAAAGCTGTCTGTTATTTGAGAATTTTACGTGAAAACTGTTGGTGAAAATTCTTGTATTTCACAGTAAACCAGTAAACAAACGCCGGATACCAAGTTAAATGACATTGACATTATGTACCAGTTAGACAAGACATATAAAACATACTAGACTATACGGTTTTTGCCAAAACAATTTCAATGTTGTGGATACGTTTGAAAGCGATAAAAATTCACCCTCAGAATGTTCAAGGCTTAGACAAAGAAAAGAATAGCTTTTTCTTACTCTAAGGTTCAAGGAGTTTATTAATTTTTTTAGTGCATCCTTTTCATTCATTTATTTATGGCATTACTGTAAAAAAAGCGGTTATATTCTCTTTGGTAAAAAAGAAAGAACACCTAAGAACACCAAACCCCTCGAGCAATCGTCAAAGACCAAACTAAACCTATTATAACCTCACTGTCTCACAGCAAATAAAATCAAAACAAATAATTTTGATTGGATTTCACTATATTAAATATACTGAGATATTCTTTATTCGTTTCTGAGGCATGATATGAGTAAAAACTTGGATTAGGGCGTATAAATATATTTTTAAAACTCATTCATACTAGGTAGTTCAAGATGTGTAATACAATCGTGCAATACGTTTTGCTCCGAAGCGATCTTCTCAAGGAGCTGGGCTGGTCTATAGGAGCTGTAGTGGCTCAAGCCTGCCACGCATCTACAGCTGTTTTACATTTATACCGAGAAGATGAACACACCGCTCAGTATTTGAAGGATTTGGATAATATGCATAAAGTGGTATTAGAAGTAAGTTTTGACTTAAGTACCTACCACCACTGTTTTATGTCGCCTAATAAATTATGGAGTTAAGTAGGTATTATAGTTTGCTGTGAGAAACCTGTACCTAACTACCCAATATATTCACTTGATATGTCTGTGTCTGACCAACATTGTACCTAGTAGGTAACTAGGTATGTGGATTTGATTCTCAGGTTATCAACAGAAAAATGCAATTTTTGTTCAAAGTAGATTGAAAAGTAATAAAACCTGTTTACCAGTTAATTACCCTTATTAAAGCCAAAAGCCAAAGGATTTTTCAGTGGTTCCCTGTTTATTTATTTTATTTTGTATCTTTTATTTCTTCTAATTGTTATGAACTTTCAGGTGCCAAATGAAGCTGCCCTAAGAAAAGTTGCTGAAAAGTTAAAAGAAAATTCCATTGACCACAAATTATGGATAGAACAGCCTGAAGATATCCCAACTTGTTTGGCAATGAAACCCTATCCTAAGGATCAAGTCAAGAAGTTTGTAGGAAAATTCAAGCTGTATAAAGAAACTCTGAGTACTCCTGCGTAGACTAAGCCTATGAAACTAGCAATGGAATAATTACATTTGTAAATAACTTATAATTTTTATATGTTTATTTTATTTATTATAAGATTATGTAACAATAAAATGCATAGGTAACTTGTTTTTATTACATGGTGTGATGGTGGTATTATTATCCTATCCTGTACCTTATTTTTAGTACTTAGACTTAAGAAACTTTACTAACTTAATTGTGATTCAATGTTCTTCATCGGTCTGTTATTTATTAAGGATCGCTGACAATGATGATTAAGGCTAAATGTTTACCCGTTTGTGATCTATGATGTTAAATTGAAAACCTGTTCTGTTCAGACTGTCATTGTCATGAGAATGACAGTTTGATTAATTTTATTTATTTCATCTGTGAATTTATCTGCGAAACATTTCATGTTTTTTTCGTGATATTGCGTGAATTCGTGCTGATTTGTTGCTATTATTGTGTCAAACGTAATATTGTTTTAATTGGGACACTTCTATTCATGGTAAGACATTATACATACTCTATCTACGCAAAATATACATGGTTCAAATTTTTCTGCCATGATCTCATAGCTTCGTTGCCCTGCCTGTTGTCATTGACGAATGAAACCAACCAGTATCAGCATCTACACTTGCCTCATTAACTAATTATCTCAATTTTCGATGGTCTCAACTAGTGTTAACTTGTACACTCATTTAATGTGGTATACATGTGAAGAACTACCTTTTTGGACTTATTCAATACTTGCTCATTATCATTTTAATTGTGACTCATTTTCCTCTTCCTTTTTGCTTTTACCTAGTACACACAGTTATTCGGTCCAACTTAATGTCATGTCCTCTTTGAAATTAGAGGATATTCAGTAAGTATCATGATTGTTATCTGTTCATTGATCACAAAAATATTGTTGTCAGGTGTGAAAAATGACATCAACAAACACACTGCAGAAGGCTATTGACCTTGTAACGAAAGCTACAGAAGAAGACAAAAACAAGAACTATGAAGAAGCCTTACGCTTGTATGAACATGGAGTGGAATACTTCCTTCATGCAGTAAAGTATGAGGCTCAAGGTGAGAGAGCCAAAGAAAGTATTCGAACCAAGTGCCTTCAGTACCTGGATAGAGCTGAAAAACTAAAAGAATATCTCAAGAAAGACAACAAGAAGAAGCCTATAAAAGATGGTGAGTCAAACTCTAAAGGATCCCGAGACAAAGACAAGAAGAGCGACAGTGGGAGTGATTCTGATACTGACCCTGAAAAGAAGAAGCTTCAAGACAAGTTGGAAGGGGCTTGCATCATTGAAAAGCCACAAGTCAAGTGGAGTGATGTTGCTGGCTTGGAGCTGGCCAAGGAAGCCTTGAAAGAAGCCGTCATTCTACCTATCAAATTCCCACATTTGTTTACCGGAAAAAGAATTCCATGGAAAGGTATCTTGCTGTTTGGACCCCCTGGTACTGGTAAATCTTTCCTAGCTAAAGCTGTGGCTACTGAAGCTAACAACTCAACTTTCTTCTCTGTGTCTTCATCTGATCTTGTTTCAAAGTGGTTGGGTGAGTCTGAGAAATTGGTAAGAAACCTATTTGAGCTTGCTCGTGAACACAAGCCCAGCATCATCTTTATTGATGAAATAGATTCTCTGTGTTCTTCTCGCTCCGATAATGAATCTGAATCTGCTCGTAGAATTAAAACAGAGTTCCTTGTACAAATGCAAGGTGTAGGCAAAGATATGGACGGCATTCTTGTTCTTGGAGCTACCAATATTCCATGGGTTCTTGACTCTGCTATCAGAAGGCGATTTGAGAAAAGAATCTACATCCCTCTACCTGAAGAACATGCAAGATTGGCCATGTTCAAACTTTACTTGGGTAACACTCGTCACATGTTGACTGAACAAGATCTGAAGACACTCGCTTCAAAGACAGACGGGTATTCAGGTGCTGATATAAGTATTGTTGTCCGTGATGCCTTAATGCAGCCTGTACGTAAAGTACAATCAGCTACACACTTCAAGAAAATAAGTGGTCCAAGCCCAACTAATCCCGATGAAATTGTTAATGATCTGCTTACCCCATGTTCCCCGGGTGATGCTGGTGCTATAGAAATGACCTGGATGGAAGTTCCGAGTGACAAACTCGGTGAGCCTCCTGTGACTATGCATGACATGCTCCGGTCACTGGCCACCTCCAAACCTACTGTCAATGATGATGACATGGTTAAGTTAAAGAAGTTCATGGATGATTTCGGCCAGGAAGGTTAAGTTTAGATTGAAATGTATGTAGCAACCCGAATTTGTCTGATAATAATGTATTGAAATTTGTAATATATATTATGAAGCACTGTGCCTCAAGTCTGCTTTGTGGTTTCTTGATGCATTTGTAATTTATGCAATTCTTGAAATATTTTCTCGTTGTCGTCATTAGGCTTGGTCTCAAAATGCTGTTCACACTGTAACACTATCACTATATGGCGTTTATTTAGTTTATACTAATGTAGGATTAGGAAAATAAAATATTTCTATTGCAGATATGAAAGAGAAATTTAAGTACTTTTTATTTTTATACTGGAATCTGATTTTAGTTTAACCTTTGTATGTATCTTAGAATGTAGTTTGTTTCTTTTAAACACTCTGATTTTACAGAATCCTCCTTTGTAACATACTGTCCTTGGTTCCAGAAATTCATGATATAAGTAAAAATTCTGTATTTCTAATAAAATCCTCTCATATTTAAACTGTATGTCTGTGTGAATCAAATGAGTTAAGCTAGCAATATACAGTACACACAAGATACTTAAAAGATTATAAAGAAAAACTATGTACCTACCTACTTTATTCTAGATATTAAATGTTGTGATATAGATTTTGGCATTATTCATATGTGAGTCCAATTTAAATTATCTCCATAAAAAGCAACTAGCATATTTACATTAATTTATCTTATATCATAGGTAAGCAGTATATTTCATTGTAATATATGATAGACTTGAAGATACATTATATGTTAAAGGTGTTCAAATTGTTTTAGGACTATAAAAAAGACTTACATGTCATAAGTCTTTTGGGAATTAAAACCCACTATATTTATTTTGAGAATTAAGTAAAAGAAGAGTAAAAATTTACTAAGCATTTTCCTTAAATTATTTTCCTTTATGTAATTGGGCCTAAAACATAAATTTGAGCATCTTATTAGTTAATTTATAGCTTTGTAATTGTATGTAATTTCTTTGTTTTATAAATTGTTAACTAGGAGATTAAAAGTAAATAAACATCAATATTGTGTATTTGTTATTTGGTCAATATCTGGATAGGTCAAAGCAGGTCACAGAACTCTCTTTAAGAATAGGTGGAATATAAATAAATTATACTAATATTAACGAAGATTCTGTTGGTGAAGGTTGTTTCCAATGTGTATTTGTTTCGTGACTTTAACCAACTATGATTCTTCTACAAGGTTAAATTAATAATGGTGTGATAATTAAAAACTCATAGATATTTTTTAATTAAATTTATTTGTAGAGGTAAAATCACAATATTTTTACACAAAAAATGTTAATGTTGAAAATTAATAACATACTAATAGGACTGGTCCAAGATGCCGAGTTGATTTCTGAAACAAAAAAATATTTAATTAGATTTGTGGTAGGAGTAAAATACTAGGCTCTCTCATTACTAGATCTATCTCTGAGACAATCTTGGTACCTAATATAATACATCATTAAATTGATAGATAGATACCTAATATTAAAAAATTATAGCATCAAGAATTACAATATATTTTTCTATGTTTGGTAGGTAGTTGTACTCCTTCAAATAACAGAGACATTGTTATGCCTAACGATGGCCTAACGAGATAATGTATATCCGATGGTGTCTGGCATAATATATATAGTAGTCTGTAGCATTTGGTCACGCTAGCGCCATGTTCTAGCACGTTTGCAGAACTAAAATGGTACCTATATTGTCGAACGAATCTACTTGCGCGAGTTTATTTAGTGATTTACAAACACTGATAGTAAGTAGTTGTGATAATATCAACCAAAAATAAGTGCATAAGTGTCGACGCGTCTTTCTTATTGTCTTTCTCTTTCGTGTTCTTTAAAACCTGTCTTAGCTTGCCATTGCCACGTGCACCGGCTCAGAGGTTTCTATCGTAGGCGCATATTAGAAGCAGTTCGTTTTATATTTTTATTTATTTTTATTGAATTGCTATTGCACCCTTTGTGGAGACCCTACTGGAGATTATTCCCTTACCTACTGGAGACTTTTATTGGGTAAAGCATGTCAGTGTATGTACCTACCTACCTAGCGGAGTTTGATTGGCGTTTGGTTTTCAAGTGTACTTTTGAATTAATGATCGTAGATTACAACGTTGCTCAACATCAGGCGAGTTTTAATCAAGCTCAATTGTTAGCAAGTACCTAAGTATAAAGCTTAAACAATACCCTGGTTATACTAACCAACTATAACAGTCCTTTCGCGTCTATGCGATCCTATGCTGGAAACGCATCGGAGTCTCATCCTTGCCTTGACCGGCGCCCGGAGCCCGAGAGTAGACACCAGCAGGCCCTGCGGTGCTGGCTTCGCTCCGTACGCTATTAGCCACGATCTGTCTGTTACCTGGCAAGTGAGATATGACTAGTTATTCTACTACTATTCCTACTAGAGTTTTCATTTGTACATTAGCGCTTAGGGATTATCTAAGAAAGTTTTCTACTGGCATTTACTTAAGAGGGTAGGTACTGTGCGTATGCGCGACGCCATCGTAATTTTTTTCACTATTTAATGTTTTAATCATAGGTATATCAAGATAAAATACCCAAAAAAATCACATGAATTTGTAGCTTGCTATTGTCAGCGAAGATAACCCTGAATAAAGGAGACAGAAGACGCCCAGAGTATATTGTATCTGATAAAATATGTTGTCTGATACAAAATGCTTTGGTGATACTAACTACTAAGCAAAAATTACGTGAGTAAAGCACCTGCCATAAAGATACCTTTTGTCCATCAATGACCCACTGCAGATCAGGCGCTGGGAATGACTTGGCAGACGAGCAGTTGACATCCAACTGATCTTGCAATTTGTAAGGACGCTCGTGACCCGTGATCCGTGGGCTTTCCCGGGGGAAGTCTGTAATAATTATAAAATCTATCATCATTATCAGCCGATTGATTCAGGAATATGGAATAGAGTTGATACTTAGACATTGCATAAACTTATATAGATTACATTTTTTATTATAAATGTCTGCAATAACTTAATAGAAGAGAAGCTATATTTTATTTTATGCAACGAGGTTAGGTTTTTTGTGTAAAACTTTGGACATATTCAACTATCTCTGACTGTGCTGCGACTAATCATCTAGTTGTAAGATAATACCAATTTCCCGTGTAAGATATTTGGTAGGGAGTGTAAGTAAGTAGGTAACTTACGACCCCTAATGCTACCTATTCCCGGCTCCAACATAAATTAATTTACACCCAAACCACCAGCCAAATAACGATGATATAAATGTTTGTTATTCTGTACATTTTTGAGGTTCTTCCGTCATAAACAGAAATAATGGTGCGTATACGAAAATTATGAGCCGTTACTTTTATGTTTCAATTTTGTTAGCTGAATTGAATTTCGGGGGGATGGCTATTTGACGTCGGAATGGGAGGATCCAGTATCTCGATGGGTGTTAAATCTGATCACACCATAATGGCTGGAACAGTCTTTTGAACCCTTTGCTAGAGAGGGTTGAGGGTTAAGAGCAACACTTAACTTGATTTAGATACATTTTTGTTGCTTATTATTTCCGCTGCGTCCCTTAGGAGGTCTCGAGGTCATGTCTTTTTGAGGCGTGATGGGAGTTTTGAAATTGAAGGGACAATGTACATAGGTACTTACCTTATCAACATGGCAGAGCACCCTTTTAGCAGCAGCTACTACTTAGCTCGTCTTAACTACAACTTACTTGTCTTTACATAGCTAGATTTTAAAAAGTAAGACTACCTAATCTTACTTTAATCAAGCTACCTAAATCATTTATAATTGTATGTTTTATGCAAATTTTAAGGATGCTCTTGTTGTTAGAAATTTAGTTTTTTTTTGTACTTGAGATAGGCTCACGCTTGACTACAACTTGCCTGATGTTAAGTAACGTTATATTCTACGATCTATTGCGCTTGCATAGTAGGTTTTACTCACAATAAACGTCCATATAAGCCTCGCTTTGTGCGGAGTGGAACGAGGGTGCTTCTTCAGACACCTCGCAGCGATACTGTCCTCGAGACTTCAACGTCAGGTCCCGGAGGTGGACGCGACGAGCTGTCGACTTTTCTAACTGCAGAAAGAACAAAACGATGCATGGATTGCTCGTGTTACCTAAAACAGCTACGTTAAAGTATGCTTTTATAACCATAGGTTCTGTGTGAACAGGATTTATTACTGTGATACAGTTTATTTGGAATTTTAAATGTTATTTTAATTACATTTAACCTCTCTTCTTCAGTCTAGCATTAAGTTGGTTTTAGAACATACCAAAATCATACATATATTTGGATTAGGAGAAACTTTTAAGATTAATAAAGAACAGTAGGACACTTTTTGATCCGCGTAGACGTTAGCTATGGTGCTACATTTTGTATGATAATAAAATATGTATTTCCTTTAATTGGACAAAGGAATACTTTATTCAATACCAAATCTATTAAAATACATTTTTTTTGTCGTTTGTTAGACTTCAATTTAAACTGAAACTAGTCCGAACTACAAAAAAACAAACATCTAAACACTCACATCAACTCGAACCCCCTCTAACTGATGCGCGTGCTGTGGCGGCCGCAACTTGGGCATGTATCTGTAGAACTCCTCCGTGTCTCGGTACCACTTCACAGAGTAAAGTCTGCCGCCCTCCAAGTCATAGTCGCAGGTTAATGTGGCTGACTCTCCGCGCTGCTTGAGGGCTGGCACTGATAGGCCGACCACGCGGAGGCAGATTGACACTGGGTAGAGATAGAAATTGTTTTAGATACTTAGTCAAGTAAATCAAAACCACTCTTTATTGTATAAAACTATTCGTTCAAGTTGTTACAAATCACTATATAGTATATAAGCAAAGTCGCTTCCCACGTCTGTCTCTATGTCTGTATGCTTAGATCGTTAACACTACACAACGGATTTTGATGAAGTTTTTTTTTAAATTGTATCATCAGTATTGTCCTGTCGGACTTGCAATATTTTAGTTTATTTGTTTAGTGGATATGTTAGTTGTTACAAATGGTCTTGGGTCAAAACACAGAGAACTTGTTTCATATAATGCGATTTTAAAAAGCGTAAAATCATCCATCATGTCAAATAATCAATCATCATTCTTGAACTACTTATTAATTTAATTAGTTAATATTGTTTATGAGTTTAGTTGCTAAGTATCATGGAGTATTTTTAGCACAGAAATGTGTATGTTTTTGTCTCAACAAAATGATAAATGAGATGTTACTATACACATCACAACATAAAAGTTAACTTTTTCTAATAGTTTTAGTGTCTCTCATAAATATTTGATTTATAGCATTTTGTACCTTTTATATGAGTGATTAAAATATAACAAACAGCCAACAAGCGCCTCATAGTAAACTGTCACACTGCACTATTTTAATTCACTCACAACTCTTTTCCTTGAAGCTTTTATTGCATTTGCACACATTGTTCTATCTCTTAGCTTTTGCGTTAAGTTTTTAAAACTTAGGTGATATATGTTAAAGTTTGTATAAAGTTGCGAAGTTTTAAATTTACGCGTTTTTCTGAAAGCGTGTGCTTCGTAGCGAGTACTCGGTGCAACTGTTACAGTGGAGTAGGGAAGAGTTAAATTAATAAGCAGTATGGACGGATTTTATAATAAAAGTATAACAAAGATTCTTTTTTTTTTCTAAATAAATCTAAGTAGGTATATCAAATCACAAAAATCTAGATAAGTACCATAATGATGAAACAGATAGGTATATTATTTTCATTCAAGTACTTTTCTGAAAACCACATGATGAAATTATCCACAACTTCTTACACAATTCACAAAAAAAAACATTGCTTTGTCACCTATATTAGATCAGATCTTAAGAAAACTATTTTTATGAATCTTACATAACGAATTGGTTGCTAAGCTGAAACATACTAATACTCTCTTTGTGTCGTATTTCCTCATGACTGAGGATCGCGACTCCCTCGTAGAATTAATTCGTTAGGGGATTTCTCTTGAGCAGATACATCGTGGTGGGTGCCGAGGTCCTTCCACGGAAGACACATGTCCTCGGATATTGTGGTCCTCAAACATGTCGGTTTCCTCATGATGTTTTCCTTCACTGTTAAGCGAGTGTAAATTCACACATAACTTGAAAATACAAGTCATTGGAGTAAAACAAAGTTACATACTAATACTAATCTAAAACAAAAATAATCCTAACATTCATGCTTAGGTTTACTTACACACACTTATCAAGAAGAGACCTTTTTATTAACTTAAACGGGTTTGCACTTGGACATAGTTTGCCTGATGGTAAACAAAGGCAACACCAAGCAATTTGATTCCATCTTGACATTGGCGCAATTTATAACTACCTTTTTCAAAAAGATTATTAAACAAAAATAAAAAAAACATGCCTTTATCTTAATTCTCGTGTTTCTGAAAAAAAATTGTCATTATTGGGTGGACGGTTCATACTGTTTCAACCTGTATGTCCGTGATAGAACAGCTACGAGCGTAGTAGGTAGTACCTAGCGTAGGTATTGTGAATAATTAAATTTTCTTACTAAAGCTCACTGAGTAAATACTATAGCATTTTGCGGCTTCTTTTACAAACAATGAGAACGTAAAATACGTATGCGTTAGATGTGGCAAAGAATGAGAACGTAAAATACGTATGCGTTAGATGTGGCAAAAACGAAGATTTTCGTTTCAATAAAGCGCAAATTTTTACTACTTATACCTATGCTGTTATATTTGCCAAGTTTTCTATTACAATACGTCTAGTAATTAAAAAAAAAACATTTCATGACATGTCACTTACATTATTTTTATATGAATTTATTATTTCTTCCCCATGCGTGTTATGCCGTTATATTAACGGATTGTAAAATTATACATTGATTAATTACAAAATAAAGCTTAACATGCTTTGGTTAAATCTAGTCACAGGAAATACAGCATCAGAACAATACCTACTTTTTAAAAATCTGTGTTTTATATTAAATATCTATCGATTGATTCTTGTATTATACTCACTGTTCCTAGCCTGTGTAAATACCTACTCACTTCCGAAAGAATCAAATTACCAAGCCATGTCTGATAAGGTTTCTGTTCCTTGAAAATTAATTTTATAATTAATTTTGAATCGCTACGTTTAGCTGCGTTCAACGAGTCGGAGTATAATAATTAGTTAATTTTATTTGGGTTACGTCTTGCCAATAAGTGTTTATTTTATGGAAATTTTCTTCAAAGAGATATCGTATAAATGTGATACTAAGTAAAGAAAACTGAATAGATTAAAAAAATGGATAAAAATGTATTTTTTTTTTTGATGAAAATCAAATGACTAATCTTCTAAATATATAAAACTCAAAGGTGTCTAACTGACTGACTGACATAGTGATCTTTTAACGTACAGCTCAAACTACTGGACGAATCGGGCTGAAATTTGACATGCAGGTAGATGTTATAGCGTAAGCATCTGCTAAGAAAAGATTTTTGGAAATGCCACTTTTAAAGGTGGTGTAATAGGGGATGCAAGTTTTACTTCTTAATACAAGCGAAGCCGCTAGCATTCAATAGTCACTTCACATGAGTAAGATAAAGTACGTAAACTCTAAATTTCATTCATTATAAATTCATTATATTGATATTTTTCCACCTGATGCTCGATTATTTTTGGGCACTGAATAAAACCATAAACTGATTATCGAGCGACTTTAACTACCGATTTATATTAATTAACCACAGATATTAACAGAAAATTCGAAAATACGGGCCGATGTTTCTGGCGTTTTTAATTATGTTTACCCTTAGCTTTATTTAATACGATAATTAAATTATGGGGTAAGTACGGCATTATACCAGCCATTACGTTATTTATGTATTTTTTATAATTTAATTATTCTTCGGTTTCAGGCTTCTCTTGCGGTTTATTTTTGTCCTTTGATAAAAATTATGAAAGTTTTTGTTTGCTGTAGCAAAAATCGAGCTAATTGCGTTATCAAATCTATTGTAGAGAACTCAAATGGCTTGAAACGACAGTGGTAAAACTAGAATATATTCTAAAAATGGTTGCACGTTGTAGAAAAGTCATAACCTGTGTGTCATTGTGAGTAATCTATTAAATTTATGATTTATCTAGGTATGTAACTATTACTTATGAACTATAAAATAAGAGGAAAGCATGTAATTTTAGACCGTAAAATGAATGTACAATGAATGCAATCGCAGCTTAGTTATGTAATTGAATATGTAATACTTTTTTTTTGCGCTTGAATTTTACTGCGACGGTGATGTTTAAGCAAGAAAACAGAAAAAAAGAATTCGTTCTATTCACGATTTATCGAAAAATTGCTAATTGACTTTACATCGTCTTAGCAAATATGTAGAATAGGCAAAAGATGATGCTATTAGTCGTTGATTACATTATATATTCATCGGTATCCGGATTTAAGTAAACAGCTTATTATGCGGCCCAGTTCGTAATATCGGACCATTTTGCTTATGAAGTACGTATTAAGGAAAAGGGCAATAGCCCCCTCCTTTATTTTTCAGAGCAAATAGTAGATGCAAGATTTATTTAATGGATGCCTGCGGTTACTAAGAAGGAATAAAAATATCACTATGTTAGTTTCGGGACTATATAATGTCTCTAATAAATATCATACCTAAATCACAATGTTCAAAGACAGCAGAAGAAGTGAAACAAACCAACACCTTTACCTTTCTCTTTTGTATAACAGTAAGGTTTCCGTCCACTATCCGTTCTGCCTCCGACTCTGGTTCATCTGAATCCAGCCGTTTGTGATATTCGCGGTTTAATTTAAGCTCCGAACTCGGATTTGGCTCGTATTTTTCGCGCTTGTTTACGTGGAACGATTTTAATCAGTTTTTCCATTATTAAAAACGTTATTAACGGTTTTATAACGGTTTATGGGGTTAATATCTCCGCTTTTATCGGCATGTTTTATTTTCGCAAAAAAGTAGTCTTTTTATTTTTGACTGTCGTGAAAAATGAAATTCATTTATCAATTGAAACTTGCTTATTTATTTCAATCTATAAATTATCGGATATATTTATTAAAAAAGTTGTATTTATTTATTTATTATACAGTTAAACGCTTTTAAAAGGATAAAGAATTAACGAGTAGACATACAACTATTTAACATTATTCTAACATTTATTGTGTTTGATTTTTCTCTGAAAATTCTTAGCACCAGTCTGAGCTAAGCAGACGAATGAGTTGAAGACTATTATATTTTGCAAGGTAAAGTTTTTCATTAACCCTTAATTTAATGCTGTAACAAGATGTTTTTATATAATGTATTATTTCGTACTAGTAGTAACTAGTAATGTATGTTATTCCTTTGTCACTGAAATTCTTCTACCAATTACCATAATAAAGTTACTAGCGGACAACTGAGTATCCTTGTAATTTACTCACCAGAGACGACAAAAGGAAATGAGGAAAAAAGGGTGTAAAACATTGCCTTTATTTCAAGATTCCTTTATTTTTATCTGATATTGAACTACTTAGGGTAAAACTGGTAATAAACTTAGTTCAATGCATTATTGTTAGTGCAAACAAAAATACAGTTATTAAGTTATCCTTGCAAATGCAGTATTTTTTAGATCATACCAATGTTTTCTGTATCAAAAATTATTAAATGCTATTTCCGTATAGAATCATTGCTTTAATATCTCATTTATAATGGCAACTATATCGACCATTATTATAGCCTAAAGTAAATTGTTTTCGAAAGACGGTCTATGCGGGCTATAATAAAGCTGTTCCTATTTTATTTATTTTTATAAATTATAGCTCGTAAACTTTAAGCATAAAACAAGAGAGTTTATTGGCATCGCAACGGCTACCGATAACATAAACGAGATATCGCTACATAAATCGCTATATATGACAATTGATACTTTTCAATTGAAAAATATAGTAGGGTTACTTAAAATTTTATGAAACAAAATTTCATCATTCTGTCTTCTCAATATGACAATTTGAAAGTGAAGCCATATAAACAAAAATACGTAAAGCTTTTGCTGTCGTGAAACAAAATTTATTGGAAATTTTGATGTATTCTGCCTATATTTTTTTTTAATTAGTGATCTGTATATTAAAGTTAATAAGTCTTTTAGGTTCGAGCAACATTAGATTTGACGAGGCTTGTAAAAACCGCGGGTACCTACAGGTGATACATAGTTTTACATATAAATAAACCATTCATTCATTTCATACTAATTAAGTTAACCAAAAAGTATACAATAGAAAGTTTTCATAGTAACCATAGACAGAATGTACTTGCAAGGACCATGATTCCGATGGTCAATAGAAATATCGATTCAGCATTTCAAATCTATCGTAAAACGACCGTAGTGATGCAGCCTTTTATCTTTCAAACACATAAAATACGTATAAACGTGTCCGGAATGGCATTAAAATGAATATATCATATTGTTTTATATTTATATCGAACTATTGATATTTTTCTAGCGCTTTACTTTATCTTTGTACAGGTAAAAGTGAAGGTGTAAATTTAAGTTATCTGTGTATACTTTCTTAGATGTACATACACTAGCATAGTTACCAAATGTAAATATTTTATAGTGAAATAATGATGTTTTAAAACTGAAACTAAACTGCGTATACTCAATCAAGATCGTTACTATCATAATTTAAAAAAAAAACAAGTATTTTTTCAAAACAAGAGCTTTGTTCATTATATTAAGACTAGTGGGCGCTCGCGGCTTAGCTCGCATCAAGAAGTAAATCTTGCATTCCCTATTTCACCCCTTTAATAGTGGCATTTCCAAAAATCCTTTCTAAGCGGATGCCTACGCCGTAACATCTTCCTTCATGCTTAATTTCAGCCCAATCCGTCCAGTGGTTTGGGCTGTTCGTTGATAGATCACTATGTCAGTCAGTCAGATATTTTACCTCTGAATTTTATATATTTAGAAGAAGATAATAACAAGAGAGTGGCCAACTCTTGTGTCAAGAGTTTTCTAACCTACTAGCTTCTCACATGACTTACACAATATAAAGTATGTTGTAGGAAATGGAACTCATTACGTAGCTTTTTGCTTTACCCTAATCTGTTCAGCCATATATCAGTTACCAACACAATGGTACACAGAAAGCACTGTGAGCAACAGTTAACCTAACTGTCTGCAATTTGGAGCCATATGAAATAGAATAAATCGACATATTCCCTTACTGTTCAAAACTACACCTTAATCCAAATACATTAAACACAATATCATTTGCAACTGTTCAGGTTATTAGGACTTTTTATATTGAATGTGAATTTGGTAAACTAAAAACAAAATTCATTCTATTTTGTTTCATAAATTCATTGTATTAGAGTACAAATTGGCAGGTACTGTTTATAATGTGTAGGGTACTAAGCTTGATGTCTATTGCAAACGCAGGAGAGTTAATGGTGCAAGTGTTATTGAAGCCAGATATTGGTGGAGATATTCAGAATACACGTGATGCATTCAATATGTCGGTTTTGTTACGGTACTTGGAAAATAAAAATCTATAGCTATTATATTAAAGCCCTTAAAGTTATGTGTAAATCAAGTGATGGAAAGTGAAACTCATTTTCTGAGTAGTTTTATTAAACAACGCTTTGCTTGTCGCAACATTGAAAATAAATCTCTCTTCTATATTTTCTTGGATCACTTTCAAATGACAGCAATATTAAATACTAGCAGCGCCCTTCGGTGCTACCCACAAATCCAAGATAAAATATCTGTATGTCAATCTCTTCAACTTTTAATCGTTTGAGCGCTAAGAAGTAACCAACATACACACAGACACACACGCACATACACAACATTTCGTCTCTATAATATTGTCAGGATGTGAATTTACAATAAGAATTAGTTGGGTACTCGCACCATGAAGAGAGCAAAATTGGATTGTGAGTAAAGTAGCTGTAGCACTTCTAGCAAAAGCGTAGCAAATAAAATGCATTCTCGTAGCAAAGCGTAGCGCTGTCGTAGCGACTGCTACACCAATCTTGACACCTACGACTTCTTTGAAACTATCTTTCAAAGAACACTTCAATTTTTAATTATCTTTATTCAGGCATAAATTATTTACAATATATATACAAGCACCAGTGTTAATGTATCCTAGTGGTATATAACTTAATAATAGTTTACATAACACTTTGTCCAAGCACATAGGCCACTATAAAGCTTTTAATTAGTTGATTATTAATGATATGAATCAAAGAACACTAGAGAGCTTTCAAGACTCGCCTTTGGGAACGTAAATATACTTGAAGTAGCTTTGTACACTTGAAAAGTCAAGTCATTTGACCTTTAACAAAAGACCGAACAATTCGTCGATACAAATTGTTCGGTGACTTTTGTCGCTCACTGTACTCAATTTTAAATACTAGCCGAGTACAATCGAGGTCAAAGATGAACGGAATATTTAATTTCTTAGAATGAAAGAGAAAAGCGAGACCGGAATATTTTTACAGAAATCATAAATCACGAGGTTTGCTCCAATTTTGTATGCTTTTGCTAACTAAGGTATAGGTGATACGAATACAAATTGTTGCTGATTTACTGAAGTGGGGAGCGATAATTTTTGTTACTAATTTAGTTTTGTATTTATTAAAGTTTTAACTTTACAAATGGGTTGTGATTCAAGATAAAAACCGTTATGTAAGTGCTAGCTTGTATACACTATACATAAATCTAGATATCACAGCTCCCACTGGGTTAATCATAAACCATAATGGTATGATTGGATACATCAGTCCTGTTATCTCTTTAGCTGCCGCTTGATGCATAGTTGTTTAGGGAAATATGATCTCTTGCAAATGTAATAGGTTATACCTAACTAGTGGATGCTCGCGGCTTCGCTCGCATTAAGAAGTAAAACTTGCATCCCCTATTTCACCCCTTTAGAAGTGGCATTTCCAAAAATCTTTTCTTAGCGGATACCTACGACATAACATCTACCTTCTTTTCAAATTTCAGCCCAATCCGTCCAGTGGTTTGGGCTGTGCGTTGATAGATCACTATATCAGTCAGTCAGTCAGTCACCTTTGAGTTTTATATATTTAGATTATGAGTTTTATTAATTGCGAAATTGGCTGGACGATACCAGAAAGAATGAAGAAAATATCTGGGCTGATAATAATGATTTATTTTATGCATAAATGTTAGATGGTTAAACTGTTGTTTTATACTTAGTAAATTGTAATTTATTTTTCAGTTTTTAGCTCAAATAATACTCGACATTCCCAAAATTCAAATCAAAAACAATAAGTCCATCAAATGATTGATGCAATTTAAATGTTGTAATTACGATTTGCGCTGCGTGCCGGATTTCGCGGTCACATTTTAATGGAATTCCTCATTTTTCATTGGCTTGCGGCGTGGCTTGATTGATGGCTGGATTTATTAACGTTTTTATATTATTGCCAGGTAATAAAATTAACAATTTATATTTTTTTGCCATATTATTTTATTCTATGCCACTAGGCGGAACAGGATAAAAATGCCGAAGGTACAAATTATATATTAATTAATATAATTATATAATTATATATATATTATATAAATATTGTTTTGTCTGTAATATAATAATACTCGTATAATATTTATTCAGCCTCGTCTTTGGCATATACGAGTAAGTTAAAATTCTTCAATTTCATAAAACCAGCTTTTGTAGGGAATAAATAAATTAATAAAATTATATGCTAACGATACTGCTGTCGTTTCAGCATTGAACAATAGTAATAGGTCAGTCCTTGGATGGGTGACAAAAAAAATGGCATTCCATGGCGTTTCCGTGGGTCGGATGACACGTTTAATTGTAGGTTCTGGCTGCTTGTCTAGTACGGCAGTCGTTAAGCCATGTCAGAGGCCCTAAGGGCTTAACTCTCGACACCAGATTGGCCACTCTCATTCGATAAAGAAGAAGAAGCATTGAACGATTACGTCAAATAACTGTAAGAACAACAAACCTACACGCATTTCAAAAGTACAACTCGAGACAAATTCAACGCTATTAAAAACTACGAATGGGTACTTGACAAGTACTTGCAAGTGAAATCCTCCGTAATGAGCATCAAAAGCGGCGTCAAAACGGGCGTGTTGATGTGAACTGCGTGGGACCGCCAGAAAGCGTCGAATTCACGCTCAGAATGAAAGAGTGGAATCGTAAAAGGCTTTTGGATTGAGAATGCTGAATCATCGCGGTGTTGAGCCGTCGCGGCCGGGGAATTGGATTTGATGGTAGAATGGACAATGTAGTAGTTATTTAGTGACTAATTCCTTATTTAGCGGTTTGTAAATTGTAAGCAAAAGTGTAAAAGAAACGTGATTAATACGTTTATTATTTTTATTGTGACTCAATAAATGTTATTGTTTTCCAGTAAAATTCTTTACACTTACCATAAACGATGAGTAATTTTTCCACCAAATACCATACAAGTAATTTGATGCCTCAATTTCTTACAAATTGATCTAAATTTGACTTATAATTCTTATTTGTTTTAATTTACTTTTGTTTTTAAACTGTGTACATATTTTTCTGAATAAAACTTTTACATTTCAAACGGCCATTCTTGTAGCGTAGAAATATTTTCCATATCTCCGGCTACGCCACTACTGATGGCGCGCAATAACGAGCTAGGGTGGGCTTTACTCGATGGAAATACTTGAAAAAGAAAGAATTATTTACGTACTTTGAAGTATAGTGCGTGAAAGGTTAATGGGGTCGCTACAAATGAATAGTGATAGTATGGCGGAGTTATTAATTTGATTTTGAAATAATGACGGTGACGAAAAAAGCACATGCTATTTTTAAATTTTAGTTATAATTAGGTATAGCTGGATTTAAATCAATTACCAAGACTATTTAAAGCTGTATTTTAATTAATTATTTTAATTTAAATATTAATAAATACTTGAATTGGAATGAGGTTATAATTTGTCTAAAATAATTTGTAAATTAAATTTAGGTAATGGGCTTTTAAAAATGATATTTGGTTACATTATTAATATAAATATTTTGTAAGGAATATAATAAGTTGAATAGTTTGTTTCCCTAATAAATATGTTTGAAAGAAATATCACGAGCAGAATGGTTTATATCGATGACACCTTTTATAATAATGTGTTGTTTACTTCTCTAAGGTATATTACATTTATATTCTCTAAGGTATATTACATTTATATGTGGTTTGTATACATTTTGTATCTTAGTTGCTTATGCAACTAAGATACAAAATGTATACAAGCAATTCACACCTGTCCATCCCTAGAGTCACACCACAAGAACTGGTGCCTAATCTCGCTCGGGATCTCAAAAGAAGGGTTTGAAAGGCACCATGTCTGATGAAAAACCACCTCAAGAGCTTCCCGGCCCTTTAATATTCACCTGCGTCTTTGTTCTAGACGATTGACGAAAATCTTCGCTAGTGTGATGCACCCCGAGCTTGCAATATGTTTGTTAAGGATACATGTTTGATAAGAAAGAAGAAAGAAAAAAATATTCATAACTTTATCTATACTAATATTATAAAGCTGAAGAGTTTGTTTGTTTGTTTGAACGCGCTAATCTCAGGAACTACTGATCCGAATTGAAAAATTCTTTTTGTGTTGGATAGACCATTTATCGAGAAAGGCTTTAGGCTATATATCATCACGCTTCAACTAATAGGAGCGAAGAAACAATAGAAAATGTGGAAAAAACGGGGAAAATTATTCATCTTTGAAGGCTTCCGTTGCGTGCGCTGCGAAAACGGTTCAAGATATCAAAAAAATGAGTATGAAAGAATTATTCCTCTTGAAATGATCTAACAAAATGTCCCAAACGGTACATGTCTATCTTTTAAGGTTATCTCACTAAACCGTTTCTATGGTAATAACTATTCCACGCGGACGAAGTCGCGCGCACCAGCTAGTATGTGATATGAGAATGCGTTGAGAATGTAAGTTTTTTTTACGTGGGATAGGTTTACGTTTGACTACCGCCTGCCTGATGTTAAGCATTGCTGCAGCCTAGAGTGTAACACACTTACTTAGAAGATACCTATTAACTCTAGATTTGAAGACCCCTGGATTGTAGTTCACAGGAAACACAGTTTCTGGTAAAGTGTTGCAAAGCTTTGCCATCCGTACAATAACGTAGAGGCAAAGTGGCAAGCAAATAGCTACATCGAGGTCTGCTTATCGAATGAAACGGGCCCACTCGGTTGTTAAGAGTTAATCAAGCCGCCCTAGGGGCCTCTGACATGGCACAACAACTGATGTGCTATGACAAACAGTCGTACTGTGGTATCTTTTTACGATAAAATTGAAATAATTTTGTATTATTTGATGTAATAAATAAATAAATAGTGAATAAACAAATAGAACCAAAACAATAAACATGATATGCTTGTGTCTTCTGTAGTCCTTTCCAAAAACCCTATATTGCATTGAGTGATTCAAATTTCAACTGGGAGAATGTTATTCGAAGACATTTTTAGTAAAAATAACTTTTTAATATCTTAAGAACTACCTTTGCTAGCATCAAAGCAATATCGTCTGGTAATAATACAATACAATACAATACAATACAATACAATACAATACAATACAATACAATACAATACAATACAATACAATACAATACAATACAATACAATACAATACAATACAATACAATACAATACAATACAATACAATACAATACAATACAATACAATACAATACAATACAATACAATACAATACAATACAATACAATACAATACAATACAATACAATACAATACAATACAATACAATACAATACAATACAATACAATACAATACAATACAATACAATACAATACAATACAATACAATACAATACAATACAATACAATACAATACAATACAATACAATACAATACAATACAATACAATACAATACAATACAATACAATACAATACAATACAATACAATACAATACAATACAATACAATACAATACAATACAATACAATACAATACAATACAATACAATACAATACAATACAATACAAAAACGTTTATTGGGTTCAAAAATACTTAGATCTAGGTTCACTATATTAATACATACAAAAACAAGAGTAATTTCTTATAACAGTGTGTTGTCAGCCGGACGAGATGTTTCTGTTTCCCAGGTGGTTGTCACCCGGGAAACAGTCTTCCCGTCAGGTAAATTGTACACATTATTAACCTTTACAAGGCAGTCCATATATGGATGTTATATTTTTAGGATATACAGTATATATTATTTGATTTATGTATTTATTTAAGAGAACAGTTTTTCAATACACAGTAACATAAGAGAAAAGCAGTAGTTGTAGAATAAAGTACTATAACATTTTATAAGTAAATTAATTATTAAGTACTTAGTGGTTATTATTAGCCCTTACAAGGCAGTATATAGAAGCAATATTTTTAGGATATAATATTTAATTGGTTTAAGCAGTTTAAAAATACACAGTAACATAACAATATACAGTAGCAGTAGTGTATAGTAATATGACCGTTTATAAATATATTATTGTTCATTAGTTACTAATAGTGATCAAAAACAAATTATTCGTTTTTATGTTCTATTAATAGTACTATTACGCTAATATTTATTAGTTAGTGATTCGAATATGATGGAGTCCGCTGAAATACCGTTGGACAACTAAGCCGGGAGTCAGTTTTTCTGTAAATTACATGTAAGTTTATAAGATATATACCTAATTGCTTTGCAATACAGCTTATATTGCACTGTAACTCGCCTACTTAACTGTTCACGGCATAAGCCCACCAGCCGACTATTCTAGCAGCTAACGCCTACCTATTAAAACTTTATATCCAAGAAAATCTCGGCCGCAAGGAAACTGCAGTGGTTTCCAAACTAAAGCAAATTGGCTAAATTGGGACCGTTTTGTGGGCGTTAACTGAACTTTGTTACATTACAAAAGTTTCACGCTGACCGAGCAATTTAAGTTGGCGATGTAACGAATTTGTTTAAAGTGAGCATAGTTTACTCGTGTGTGAATCTATCGTTCATTTCTTTTCGTAAATTCAAATGTATTGAAAACATAATATGCTTACTTGATTAAATACTTGCCAGATAAAAAGTTGCTACTGACAAAAGTGTTCACTTTCGGTTTCAGAAGCGAAAAGAGTTCACACTACATTTTAAACTGTACTTAAATAATAAATGGTTACTTTTTCGATATTGATATACAAGATGCCTTCTTTAAGTTTATTGAGAAGCAGTTGGGCAAAAAGTGCTGAAAAGCAAACCGCAAAATAAAAATTTTGTTAAAATATCTTTCAATAATTTGTGTCATATTACATTAATTTTCTATGTACGTTCTTGGCTCCTTGCTGCATTTTAAATAAATTAAAGTTTAATAACTAAAATTTGTATTGGAGTAGCAAAAACCCGACCGTAATAGTATATTCATAGTTGATTGCACTTAGGTTTTACACTTATTGCATATCATAAAACTGTAAGCAGATGTGCTCTAAAGTTAAGTATTAAAAGTCTATAAAATATTATAATGCACATAACTTATCTGGTATCTTCTGCTTATAAAGTTTTACTCTAACGATACTCTCTCGCACATATGTACATACATTTATACATTACCTACTATCTTCTATATATATAAAACTCAAAGGTGACTGACTGATTGACTGACTGATATAGTGATCTATCAACGCACAGCCCAAACCATTGGACGGATTGGGCTGAAATTTGGAATGAAGCCGCGAGCATCCACTAGTATACCATATGTGCGAGAATTATTTCAATTTTGTAGCAGGTAATATGTGAAAATTCCTAAGAATTTATTTTCTATCTAGCAGTAAGAAAAATAGTTAAGCCTATGTACTCGTTATGTAGTGTCTTATCTGTCTTAACAGTAAATTTAAAATGTTTCAGCCGTTTTGCCCTTGCCGTTTTGGCCTTGTAACACAGTCTCACGACTAGCACAAGGCCAGAGGTTTCACGAAATTTATTGTTACCCGTTTTTATTATGTCATTAAATATTTTGTATTTGTATTTTGTTTTAGCGGCTAACAAACATACACACACACGTTTTTACTTTTATAATATTACTGAACAACTTTCACCTTTAATAATATAAGTGGGATGGAACGATAGAAGTCAGTCATTCAATCTGATAGAAGATAGAAGTGTACTCGTATAACAATATACCCATACATATGTTATATGCTTGGCATCCAGAAATAATGTATGCATATCGCAGAGAATTCCCAGCGGAGAGATTATAAAAGCAATATTTAACTCAATCAAACTTGTCGAGGTAGAGCAATCATATTTAACGAGACACCATGCGCAGAGTTCAACTTGTGACGAGATTGCATACTGTCTAGACATCTTGGTATATTTTATGTACTTGTTTGTTATAGTAGTTTCTTTTATGATTTATGTTAAAAAATGTGGTAGCTTTACCTATTCTTTAAAATAGTAACTTGTTTTTATATATAACCTTCAACCCGGTATCTATGAGAGTTGTGGAAATAATACTGCATTTATTTTATTTTTAATTTAAACTTTCCGTTTGTTTTACTTAATTCAAGAAACAAACTTTGTTTTATTCTAAATTATCAGGCTTACTACAATGTTTAGACGTCATCCCGAGTGTTGATACAGCTAATCTGCACCTTGATGTCTGTAATGGATCTTAATTTGGCAAAGAGCAGGAATTAATCAGATCAGTGATACGGTAGTTCAGCAGAATTGCATTATTGGAATCTGGTAATGGGTGGAGTAGACTATATAGATAGATATATAGATATCGTAGCATTGTGCTACGAAAAGGACGCCACTGCTACGGGTCCTGCGTAGCAATTTGCTACGATGCTACGAATATAATTACAAACGCGAGACAATCACTGAATTGAATTTTAATATTTTAGTCCAAAGCAATAAACATTTACATATTTGATTGGATTTGTTTGGTGGTTTGCAAGCGCCATCTATTAAAATATCAGGAATTTAGACAGCAAACGATTTCATTGCACATAACACGTTATGGATGGTTATTCTTAGTTCACGTTTAGGGTAACATTACAGAACCAGAACTAGGTAAAAACGAATAAGAACCATTTCATTTCAACTTTGGCCACGAGGCGCCATCTTGTGCAGGGCAGTGTTATTACTTGCCGGAAAGTTCGTGGTTGGAATAGCACAATGATAACGCACTGTTGTTTAAGATAACTTAGTTTTGACATTTTGGTTCAGATGGCGTTGTAAGATATTATTAATTTTGGGGCTTACATTTTATTTTTTATGTCATAATTTTGTCATCTTTGTAGCGATGGTATACAATCTCACAATTGTCCTTTTTTGGCAATCGATTCCAGAAATGAAGCTGTAATGGATTGACTTAAAAAACAGCCCTATATGTATGTATGTATAGCAGATAATCGAACACTTATGTTAAAATATAGTATAGTTTGTGGGAAGAACCTAAAGTTACAACAATTGTAGGTTTTAGATATAACATACTGTATCAACAGCAAACATTTCAATCTCGATTACAATAAAAGCTCCATGATAATGAACTCTGACAATAACATATTTTGCGCCTTAAACACAATTGAAGCAGGCACTTTTCACAACAACGACAGTCTAAAAACCTCTTGCAAAAAAGAAACGTCCAAATAAATGAGGGTTTAAAAATACTGCCCACAATTATCTTACGGCTCGAATATTTCACAAATGCCACTTTTGAGGGCTCGAGACAAAACAAAATAATAAAAGAAAACACATTGGAGGGTTTTCACAAAGTCTCTTTTAACGCGTTCTCGGCTCTTTAGAGGTTCGAGCCGGGAACGGCTGTGAAGCATTAAATATAATTCTTCTTTTGTTATTCACATATTTTGAAGTATCGCATTGGGAACAATATTTTGTTGTTGTCATTACTTTTTTCGTTTTGCGCGCTGGCGTTGCGTAGGCATGTTCCGGGTAATTTGTGAAAATGGAGAACCAAAGAAAGCAATAAAGCAATCTGAAACATTGCGTGGGATTTTTAACTGTTCACATTTATACCTGATTAGGTTTGTGCGATATTCTAGTAAATATGAGACGAATTATCTGGAATTTTGCCCCCGAAAACAGTATTAGCTTTCAATTTATGAAGCGGCGTTTGTAAATCAGATTTTTGAAACAATGATTGAGTACCTATATGAGAGAAATTCATGCGACTTATGTTTGCTTTTGCAGCTTTTTCTTTTCATTGATTTGAATCCATCCAATATCAATCACGTGTAAAAATAATGTAGTTTAAAATAACAAATGTGTTTTAATTTAGACCCGTAATTTGAACCTAATGTTGCCTAGACTTGAAGCCTAGACTTGAAGGTTACTTCACTCAATCCAAACATTGCAGTAGGCACTCAGGCGAGTCTACTTGTGAGTCTACACTGTATAACCTACATACTCCTAATTAACTCTTAATTATCAGCATTAATCCTAATGTTATAACAAGTGACAGTGGGTTTCGTAGATGTTTGTTTCGCCTTCTTGCTACAACAGAGTATAATAAGATCGTAAGAATTATATAGGCTTTTTTAAATCTCAAGAAAATGCCAGTTGCGAGCACTCAGAATCTTTATATAAAAACTGTTCCATCAGCATTATGGCTAAAGTATGTATATCACACGTTCAGGGCGTATCAAAATATTATTATATTATTAAGATGGTTCCACTTATGTACAAAGGTGAATTTGTGTGTATATATATATATATATATATCGTTATTTAAGGCGATAAGGCCGCCCAATGTGCAACATTTTAATTTAAGTATGTTTATTTCTGTTTTGTAATTTTTATGTTTTTATGGTGTACATTAAAGTTATATTCTATTCTATTCTATTTTTTCACGCTCAAACGTTTGTTCTTTTTTATTTGAAAATAATTTAAGGTCAGAAAGATGTTCCGGTTTTGTTGGACTAAGGCAAAAGATACTCCTCTTCCGAACCACCGACCAAGATAGTTAGTGTCGCGGATCACTGTTAGTATGAAATTTATTACGTCGCTATAATAGGACGTCTATTGGTTAATTTGTCTTTCTGCTTCAGTAATTGATCCAGTCAGCTCGCAAGCGCTGTTTGATTTCAATTTAAAGCGATGTTGATGTTCGCTGTTTTCGATGCGCATTTATCTTTCAACTTTGCTGCCTTGAAATTTCTGTAATGAAGGTAGTTTGCGAGTTTAATTGAGACGTCGAGCTGTTTGTGTATTATTGGTGGTATTGATGTTTTGGAACTAACCCGTAGTTGCGGAACTGAGTTTTGATAATCTATCGAATTTGAATTATGGGTTCCGTGCTTTGAGTTAAGTATGGAAGATTATTATTTTATTCTATTTTCCTTTCTTCGATCTCGTTAGTAGTCACGAGATTCAATTTGAAACTTGATTTTATTTGCAAAAAATAATCATAGTTTTTTACGAATTTCCAAATATTGTAGATCCATATTATCATTATATAATTGATCTTAATGTAGCATCCCTCATAAAATCTTGCGTTACTGTTGAAACCAAGTTTGCTCAGATAAGAATCTTTATTTATAGTTTCTTTCGTATCTCACTAACATTGAAAATTTACCTCTTCCCTCCTAAACGTATACCCAATATTTTAGCTCATAAATTCACGTTTGCATACTCTCAATGCAGTCCATAATTTCGCCGAAGCACAAAACCGACATAATAATGTAGTTCGGGCAACTGAACACTGTGTGCTTAACACAATGCAGCCGACCCAAGCACGGTTAGATTGGTTAGCTTGCCAGTGCTTGCTAATTGGCAACCGGCTGGAGATCGGTTTGATCCCACGTCAGCGTAGCGTGCTCAGAGTAAGCGATGTGTAGAAAGACTGGTACGGAAGTGCAGAGGAGTATTGCTCGCATGCTCGCGAAGACCGTCCTTTTTTTACTTTTGATTTGACTGCTCTATTAGCTTAGTTGGTAGTGGCTCTGCCTTCTAATCTAGGGGTGAGGGTTCGATTCCCGCATGACACAAAAAATTATGAATATTTAAATTTGTAATTATTTGTGTTGAGTCTAGTTGTTTCTATGTTTAATAAGTATGTATTTACAAAAGAAAAGTATATATGTATTATATCCGTTACCTAGTACCAATGATACAAGCGTAAGCTTAGTATGGGACTAGATGGCGCTGTGTGATATGTCCTGAAATATTTATTAATTTTTTGTATGTTCGTCAATTAATCCACTAACATGTAGAAGTCGGAGATGTCGTCCAACCAACACTGATCACATAAAAAAAAAATCGTTCTATGAAGACCGTCCTTGCCGGGACGAAGGGACATCGTGGTAGGCTTTATTCTGTAGTAGAGTCTTATTAGCTCTGAAACCGACATACTTATCCACTAGCTGCACACGTTTTCAGTTACTTCACCTTGTTTTTCTACTTTATAGATATAAAAAAAAAGTAAAAAATAAAAAAAATATTTAAAAAATCAGGTTACAAAAAGATCTGGAGTGGCTAGTACCTATGAACTAGGATGCTGATACTAAGCCAGATTGAAAAAAGTTTTTGCATTGCCTTCCACCAGAACGCAAAGCTAAACTTGTACACCTCGTCTACCATTATACTTGCGTCTGATCCCTACCAGATTGGTTACCTGGAAGTTAAGACACTAGGCTTAAGTTATAATATTTGTTGTAAATTTCTGTACTGTGCTTTTTTTTTTAATAAAGTGTATATTTATCTATCTATCTACCGATCAATGTTTCTGAGTTTCTCTACTCAGTGTAGATGCGCTGTTTGGTTTCAATTTAGCGCCGATGATGTTAGTTCCAGATGCGCATTATCAGGCTATTTGGCTGACGACTTTGTAGAGTCATTACGAGGGTAGTTCGCTTGCAGTTTTCATTGTGATACCAGTTTTAGTGCTAGTTAGGTACTTGCGGTCCCGATAGTATCGATTACAGAATTAAGTGATGCTATTATAGGTGGTTTTTGAATTTATGAGGCGATTTTAAGCTTGTATTAAAGGTTTATTAATACGTTGTTATTTAGGACTAGATGGCGCTGTGTATCCTGTAATTTTTAAATTATAGGTGTTTTACTTTAAACAGACATTATTATCCATTATGTCATAAGACTATAGATAGTTGATTATTTTTTAAATGTTCGGGGAATCACAATCACGACCCTCAATCATGAGGATATACGACTCAAAGAAAGAATATTGATTTTGGGTCACCAGTTAAGACAATGTTACATTCTAGCTTTCAGTTATTTGTTTAGAGTCTTATGTTCTTGTTGGGTTTTATTTTCATAGAAGATATAAACTTTATTGAAATGGATTTAACTGTTTTTGACTTGGTTGATTAATTATGGCACTATGATACATTCAGATTCATTTATTTATGATATTCTATGGCACCCTTTATCACATTAAATACAGACCATGGAATGCGGACGCCCCAAAAGCTGCAGCTTAACAACGTTATGCTAGTAGCTGACTAGACAACTAGGCATCCACTTGGGCTTTGCAGGCCTACACCGGTAAAGCCTGATTTATAGGCATAGTGCACAATTACACTTCCGAAAATCTGATTTGTATGTTCACCTTACTACATCCTTATGGACCTTTAGGTCATGTACATGTTCACTAACATAATATTATTCAGCTCTTCTCGATCTACTGCTGGGTATAGGCCTCCTCTAGGTCTCACTGATGTCGGCCTTGTGCCTTTTATAGGCAATACGAGTAATTCCAAATTTCTAACACAATATACTCATATGTAGGTGTATTGTGAGGTACATTGCGTTGAAAATTTCGAGTTAGAAGATTTTGTTATTCTGCACACCCATGTTCCTAATTTATGAATAAAGTTTACGATTAATAAGCATGTTTTATATAGAACGATAGACGAGGCATCAGAAAAAAAATTAGAAATCTAAAAAGATGGAGTTTGATAATCTTATGTACAGGGTTATCTTAAAGATCTAGTACCTAAAATAGTCGTAACCAAGGATCATAACAAGGCCTGGAAGAGATAACTTAAGGTGACAAGGCCGCCCCCTTGTATGTACATACATTTATAGTTTACATCCTTGTTATGTTTATTTTTATTTATGAGTTAATTTATTAAGTGCAAAACCTGCACTATGGTTGTTTAAATTAGACACGCAGGAAATACGCAGGTTCGAATCCCGCCGGTTGTGATTATTTTCGCTCATTTTCCAATAAAAGTTTATTTTTATTTAGTATGTAATAAAGTAATATTGATTTGAATTGAATCAATTTCCATTACTTTATAAAATAAATAAGCCTTTATTACTGGTTTACAGTAAGTATACGTTCTTAACTAAAAAGAAGTCGAAAGACAACCTGAAGAGCATAAAACACAGTGTTAAAAGAATTACTTACATATTAATATGACATAAGGACATAGCTGCGCTAACTCGAGGCAGATGCCTAGTCATGGTGTAAGCATGGCGTCCAGTGGTGCAAGTCAGCTAAATCGGCAAGCTAGATCACGTACGGACCTAGGCTGCGCACATATTAGGTGGTTAAGTACTTTTTTGTTAAAATGAATACTGACATAATAAATTTTATTAGTGAGATTTCATTTCTTATTAATAATTGTGCATGTATAATTTTAATAGGGAAATAAAGGCTTATTTTATTTAAAATTATACTAATTTTAATAAATAATTATATTTCATTTTCTACGAGTAAATGTATTTTTTTTCAGCGAGTTCAGTGACTGCTGTTTCTGAAGAGTATTTTACGAATTAGAAAATTTATCTCCGAAATTGCAACGACAATAGATGGCGACTAAATTGACAAATATTAATCCATACTATATAGTAATCATTAAAAGAAATTTGATCAACTAAATCTGTAGAGACATAAAAACATATGCCATATCTTAAAACGTAGGTAAAAAAAAATTGAAAAACTGGGAGCATGTTCAACTAATGTTATGATTTACAATCTGCTTTAGTTATTCAGTTGAAAAGCTGAATATTTTAGAATAGAAGCTAAAAGAAGCCAGACACAATAATAATATTCACACATTTTCAGCAGTCGCATAATGCCAAGAAAAGTGGAGTAGCTTTAAAACGCAGACGCGTAAAAGTAGTACTAAGCTTTAACAGAAAAATCCACTCTGTGACCGAAAATGTCCCTCTACAATTTTCTTTTCGTCTGTAATTTAGATACGTTTGTGAACAAAGAGAAAGATAATTATGCAAGAGTCAACTTATTTTCTACTGACATGTTTTTTTTTGTTGTATTACTAAGTCATGACAGGAACCGGATGCTAATCTGGTGGTAAATTATAGTTTTTGTTTATTTCACATGTAAGTGAGAAAAGCTGTGTTATGAATTTCAGTCAAGTCAGAAGAAATTAAGTAGAATCTTCATTTCTTGGAATTCTAAAATAAGATTTATTAAAAAGAAGTGACTAAATCAAACTGCATTTCTTGCACAAAAATTGTATGGAAAGATGTAAATTCATTTGTAGTGTGTAAACATAAGGAACATGTTTAAACACTTTTTGCCTATACCAACCTACGTTTAATGCGGTTAAAAATTAGTTTAATATTATTGTGTCATATTTTATTGAGTTACAAGTAGAAAAATAAAGGCTATTTTTATTTTATTTTATGTAACGAAATCACATACAATCACCCTCACTAGTCTTTTTAACATTTGTATTGCTTTGGGTTTAATTAATTGACCAAAAATAATACATTACACACTAGAGGGCAAAAGCGTTTGCGTACTACTGTTAAATAACAGTATAACAGGTAAACGCTTAATACTTCCCCAGACGGACCTAAAACCTACAACTACAAAAACACGCTTATGAAAAGAACAAAGCGAGAAAAGTGTTCATAATTATACTTATTTCTGCCATTATGCCCTTGTGTCCTAGGCTTTAGAATGCAGGCTGAGTTTGGCTTGAAGCCAGCCCCTCAGTTGTAGTGCCCACTTAGACGGGAAACTGTGACGTCATCAAACATGGCTGAAAGATATTTTAAAACGCACCGAAATGGCATGTTTTAGGCTAATTATATCTTTGTTGGAGAGTTTGACATCAGTATTTGGGCACAGTTTGGTCTAGGCAAAGTTTAAAGGACTAAAATAGAGTATATTTATTTATTACTAGTGGACGCTCGCGGCTTCGTTCGCGTTATTTCAGGATAAAAAAGTAGCTTCTGACACTCCTAAGACCAGATCTACACTACCTACGTACCAAAAATCATTATGATCAGCTGTTTTTGAGTTATGAGCGCTTTAATAAACAGAGACACAGATAAACAGACAAAAATTCTATAAATTGTTGCCACGTGTTCTGTTATCTAAGTTCTAAGTATCACAAAACATTTTTTTTAAATATCTTCAATGATCAGACTTTCGATCCTCTTCTGCTTTATTATATGTATAGGTACAAACAAAATTATGGAAATTTATTTTTCTTTAATGCAGACTGATATAATACAAATCACTTCAAGAATGTATGTGTTTTTGTAAGTTATATTGAATTGGAGCATATATTTTTAATTACCCAGAAACATATTTAACTACTAGTATTTTCCGTACCATCGAGTACTCCAAACACGTTTGGTGTTGCTAACGTAGAGTCTATTTTACTTCGTGAGAAAGAAAAGGTATTGTTTATACCTTTTCTTATCATAGACCGTTCTGAAGACAAAAATGTGTTCGAAACGTGCTTCACAATATAAAGACAATACGAAAACCTCAATATTTATTATAATATTACCCTTAACGTGAAAGGTCCCGAACTTGTCTCCATACAACTCTTTATGGTGTCAAAATTGATTACGTCTTAAATCTTGTGTACTTACACAAATTATACGAACTAAACAAATTGTATCCAAACAAAAAAATTACATGCATACCTATTCTGAAATTTCTTATTATTTAAAATATATTTTTTGCTTCTTTTATCTATTGAAATATCAGTTTTAACATTAATTATAATATAATTAAATTATATGCTCTATATCTTACTAAGTTTTAAAGTCTTACTTTATAATTTTTCGTATAAAATCACGCTCGCCCTACCGAGCTAGGCTGTGGTGTATCGAATCCTATATTTATTGTTCTATTCAGCCCTCTCTTTTGTTCCGAAAGCCATCAACGGGACCAATCAAGTAAGAAATTGGCGATCTCGGTTGAATCCAGAGGGCCTCGTATGCCTGCGCCTGAAGATAAGCTCCTTAGATGCGATGAAAATAGCATACGGGATTTCTTGGGATAACCACAGATTATAACTAAACAAAGATAGGATAGTTTATGATCTGTGATTAAAGTGACAAATGCAAGGATTTTCGTCCCTCTCTTTAACAAACGATATTACGGAATAGATTACATCTGATATTTTGTGACATTAGTAAATTATATTATTATTTTACAAAAATCTAATTTATATATTAAATCTGGTGGCCATATTGTCACTACAAACAGACAATTGAAATAATAATTGTAATCTGAATATTGAAACAAGAAAGATAAATGTAAATTTAATTTCATTTTAATATTAAAGTGTGATCTAGATTGGTAAAATTAAAGGCTGATAAATTAGTATTCTTTTGAACAATTTTTCAAACGCCATGTTCTTCAGCTGTAATATTTAGTTTTTATTGAAAATTTAAATAAAGATCTTTGTCTGTTACTAAAAGACATAGTTGCTTCAAGTTTTATATTGTTTGTTTATGGCTATTCTACCGAATAAGATAAAATAAGGAAAAAAGTTTATTATAAGTAAGATACCTATTTTCAAAATATCCAAAGTAACTAGAATGATTTTATGCGTGAAAAGGACTCAATTTTAACAGTTATATACCTTTTGAGAGCTTTGAGATAAACACTAAGTACTCTCTTCTTGGTAATACAGTCGGTATTTTCCTAGTAAATACAATTTCTAAATACTGAACGAAGCATTTGAATAAATAAATATTATACCGTATACTAATGCTTTACACGTGTTACCTAAGCTTTCTTAGGGATACCAGTATTGCCATTTTGCTTTGAAATTTATCTTTACCTTATTTCGTTTACCTTTCTGTGACACGACTTTAATTGAACATAAAAAGAAGACTTGAAACGTTACATATATGAACAAAAGTATTCAAATGCTTCAAAACAAAAATATTCCCCGCTACAAAATTGTGTTTAAAAATTCGTTGTGCAAGTAGACCTAAATCTACTTATTTCTTCAATACCTTTAAGATACTTTAAGTAAGCTATTCATTAAATTTATTTCAATTTTCAATAGTCGTAGATTAAGTTCACGTCACTCACACATCACTAATTTATTTTCATTTCTTACATGTTAGTTAGTATATAATATGATTTATTGAAATATGTTCAGTAATTCATTAATAAAGTGTACTAAACAATTCTACCACAATAGTGCATATTCATTCTTCATTTCAATGGAATCGACTACAATAAAATATACAATACAATACAATACAATATAACTTTATTGCACACCAAAAATAAATTACACCTACAATATGAAGTGAACTTAAACTATAAATGAATGCACAAGTGGGCGGCCTTATCACCTTGAGTGATCTCTTCCAGGCAACCTTAGCAAGAAAACGGTGACAGAAATCAGTTTGGTCGGTGGCGTACAAATAAATAAATAATACTTAAAAAATAAATATGTATTTTAGATGCAATTTTATTGAAACCTAATAATGTACATTTCATGTTCACATTTTATAATCACACTATGGTATAATCCCACCACTACGATGTACCTGCCCAAGATAAACAAATTAATTCTACAGAGGGAGTCACGACCCTCAGTCATGAGGAAATCCAAAAAGACAGAGAGAAAGAGATTCTATGAATAATATCCAAAACCAAACATTTTTTTTAAATTCAATGCACGGCAAGATAAATAATGCGATACAAGAAATTTTCCGACCGCATTAAATTTTCTCAAAAACCAATCTCGTAAATGTATCAGTTTCTCCAAAAGTGAACGTATCGCGATTCCTTTTCCAATCCAAGATACTGATCTATGAACATAAAACGCAGACTCTGCGAGAAATGAAAGACCAACCTTTCTAGATAATTGCCAAGATATGAGCAGAACAATCCGGTTTATCAGAGCAGCTATCTCGAGGCATACAGCATTTCTGGAAGTAAGCGGAGCAACCTGCTACTTTCATTAGTTTATCTTGATTTACGACCGAGCTCGAAATATGCGGTGAATAGACTTGTTTTTGTTAGTGCATTTTGATGGCACGGAATTGATATGAATGGGTTTAAAATAAGGAGCTTGGATGTATACGTACTCATATTATCCAGATTTTTGTTTAGTTATAATTTTTTTGTTATTATATATATAAAAATCTCAATGTTTTGCGCCTGATCAAATGGCAGTCCAAAGCGGATGTTTTGTCTAGAAATCAAATTACGATCATACTATTATGTGTTAACTTTTACCACCATTTTTGTGATACACGTTTTTTTTACATGAGATAGGCTCACGCTTGACTACAACTTGCCCGATGTTAAGCAACGTTATAATCTACGATCTAGCGCGCTTGCCTAGAAGAAACCGATTTCTTTTATATCTACCACTGTTGACTTGTTCTTATTTTATCACTTAAGTAAATGACAATCAGAAACCAACCAACTTTTTTTTGCATCCAAAACTTTAGAAGAAAATGTATTAATTAGTTTATAAAACTTTGGGTTCCGTCCGTGTCTCAATTGAAAGCGAACATTATTTTGCCGCAATAAACATGCCAGAAACTAACCTATAAGTAAATAAATAGGAAAGGGGTTCAGCATTCAGAACCCATCTGAAACAACTAAGTAGAACAAGTAACGAAATTACACCCAATAGACGCCTGACTATATAAAAAATCTGATGTTTATGAAAGATAAAGCCATGTGATTGGTCACTTCCAACCATGACACGATTGCAATGCATGCTGATTTGTCCGCCCCGTACTTTGACGCGTAAATGGGCCTGATATTGATAAGTCGTAGGATAGGTTGTAGACAAGATACATTGTATGTTTGATTTGTACAAAAGATGGTTGTCTCTGAATTACATCGTCGTTTCCATGCCGTAAGCAAACTCTAAGTACACTTTTCCCGTAGCTTGCAAGTTTGCTAAGTAATTATTGCAACGGCCATTACTATTTATCTGGTCGGGTACCTAAGTTAAATACATTGGAAAGGTGAAGTTAGGTTCTCGTGCATGTAGGATTTAAGTTCGGCTCTAGGGAAGCCATGTACTGTTTAAGTTTTATACTGCTTCAGAAGTTAGAACTAGACCAAGGTATTTCTTTATTTTTTTATAAGTATGTAGTGTGACAAAAATTAGCTATTGAAATTCGTCAATTTTCATGTTGGTGTTATGGCCAAAGTTCGTGAGCTCATTTTTGTTTTGAGCTTTAACGGGATTTAAAAGGGATTAATTCATAATGTATTTACAATGAAAATTAATAGTATTTTACACTATTATACCTAACTCGAGGCTCCAAATAAAGCCGTCTGATCAAATGAAAGTTGCAAGACTTCTTTTCTAGAGCACTTATTAAAATGCACCCTCAAGAATATTGTCTTCAGAGATTTCGAGTAACTTATAAACTTTAAGGCGTAGACTCCATCCTAATTGATGGTTCTGAGAAAAGTTACGCCATCGCTTACCGTTTATTGAATGTAAAGTAATTAAGAGCCAGAGTTTTGTGACGATAGTAGCATCCTTACCTACACTTTATGGAACCATTTCTCAGTAAAAAGTGCACGTCTGATCTGAAAATGACAAGGGAAATGTAGAGACTTTTAATTGGATAAAGTACTTGAGAGTTAAGCAACAATTTCTGTAGTTTCCACAGAACAACGATCGGGCCACATCGCCCCCGCGCGCGCCTCCCCATAGAAGCGAAATGACTAATAATACGTGGTTCTCGTTTGGACCAGTAAACAGGCTAACCTAACCTACGACAGCGCTTGTCAGTCTGTTGTCAAACATAGTCCGAGCGAGAGAGAGTTTTCGGTCGTTTTACTCGGTTTTACAGCATGATAAACTATTAAATATGTCCTGGTGTCAAGTTAAAAATTGTTAGAACAAGTTCCAGTGTTACCAGCGTGAAATACCATCGCTAAGTAGTAAAATTTCGTAATTTTAATAAATAAAACTTTTGACATTTTGAATGGCATTAACACATTCGTTGTCATGACGACGCTACTTCTCGATAGCTAAGTGATGTGTAAATGGAACCTAGCAAATTATCGATAATCGATATAATGTATATGATGTTTCTGGATTTGTATGGAAATGTTTCTGGATTACGGTTTTTATTTAACACATACTTAATTTACATTTTCCAAAAAATCCAGTGTTAAAAAATAAATGGATATTGGCGACCGATAGATACAACTGGTTTCCTCATAAAAATGCCAGAATATGCTCCAGTCATTTTGAAGATGATTTGATAATTAAATAAAATAGATAAAAATAAATTGCTATAGTGATAGTTTCAGTCCCCGGTAAGGACATTGGATAGTTTTTATCCCACGGGATAAAAAAGTTTTTACAACAGATAACACCGCGGGCCATAGCTAGTTAACTATAATTTGTACTTAAATAATATAGTTATACTAAAGACATATATTTCCATCTTCGAAGTCTCTCTCTTTGCGTCGATACCCCAATGCTGGGGGTCGTGACTATTCATGTCATCATCTTTCCTTTTACGATGTTTCGCCACTTTCTCCTATTCCCAGCGACGTGAACTGCATCTGCTACACTTGTGTTTCTTCATTCTGTCATCTTCGAAGTAAATGTGTAAATAATCGATAAAAAAATATCGACATTGCACAGCCGATGAAGTTGAAGCGTACTGTGTACATGAACATCTCGTGCGTCGTAGTGTGCGTGCCGAAAGTGTGTTAGTTTTAGTAAATGGTGACACCTGTTTTGTATCGAATAAAGAAAGAATTCGCCTCTAGTCACAGGGCGACAAGCATGGACTTCAAAGCTCTGTGGTAGTTTCCTTCCACTCTGTTTATTATGACTTTGTGGTTAATAAGTGGCAGTTTTAAGTTGTTGCTTTCAGAACAATGTTTTAACTGGCTGAGATGTTCTGTGTTACGGAGATTGTTTGCAGTTCTTATTATAATAATGAATTTTGTGTTTTATTATTACCTAATGGTTAAATCCATTTCGCTTTTTATGTTAATGTGTTTGTTTAATTGATCAATATAGTCATATGTATGAATTAATACAGTTAAATTGCTATTAATATATGAGTCCTATTGTACAAATCTTATGTGGAAATATAGACTAAAGAATAACATAATTTTTTAAAATACTATTTAGCATACCAAAAATCAACTATTATAATAAATCTTATTATTATTATTGAGTAATACTCCAGACATTTCCATTAACATTTAAGGTGTTTAATATCAAGAATAAATAAAAAATACCTTCAATAATTAACACATCAAATAACACTTAGGTAAGTGTTATTTGTGTTTCTGAGTTCTGAGGTACTCGGAAAAGTATTTGAGTCACAATTTACCTCACGCGTCATGCAGTCTTAAGAAACTTTTTAATAGAATATGCTTTGATGGAGTTGTTGACGCATGTAAATAACTGTTAAGTTACAGACTAATAGACAAACAGATGTGAAAGTTGCCATTACAACTATAATATTAAGTACGCAACAATTATTATGTATGGACATGTACTGTACAGGTACAATATGTACATAATATAACAACATTATTTTAGAGAGAACATCTGGGCAAGAACAGCGCGAGACAGGGAGTATTGACGTAAGGGGGAGGAGGCCTATGCCCTGTAGTGGGTCTCATTAGGCTGATGATGATGATGATGATGAAGATTTTAGAGAGAGTAATAAGTAAGTAAGAAAGGTTCGTGGGTGCCTACCACGATATATCGCCCAAGAGAACATCTCTAACGATTTCTTTCTGAGGGGGTGTCACGACCCTTAGTCACGAGGAAATACTACTCAGAGAGAGAATCTTGTAAAAACATGAATGCGTATAAAAATGACAATTGATTATTTTTATTCTCAAAGACTCACGTGGCGAATGAATAGTTAACCCTACGATGGTATCGAATACTCTATAATTTTTAGAACCCAATTTGCAAGATAGAGAGTTTTTTTTTATATAAGAGTGTTACAAAAATGAGTACTTATCACCACTACTTAGTTCTATTAGTTGTCTTTTATAATATTTAAATTGGATAGTTATCATATTCCAAGTTGCCTCTCTGTCAGTTTTAAAAGCTCCACAAAGGTGTCAAAAGTTTGCCAAGTAAGACGATGTACTCGACACACAAAGTTGAAGACCTCTCTAAATACAACTTTAGATCGTTGTTTAATTGTGTTACTGCGTAATATAGGAGAGTGATTTCACAACAAATATTAACCAATATAATACGAATATCAATTATGAATTATGAAATATTATAAGGGATTTGATAGTTTTAATAGATTAAGTTTATAGTTGGGTAAGATATACGGTGAGGCCCGCTTGCATAACAACACTTAAACATGTATAGTCGTTTTTACAAAAATGACTAAACATGTTTAAGTGTTGTTGACTTTTACTAGTCAATTTTGTTGCTAAATTCGTGTAAGAACTGTTGTGCAAGTGAGCCACATAAGCTGTATAACGTATTGCAGTTATGTGAAAATTTTTGTTAGTTACATAAAAAAAAATATACACTATTGTAGACCGTGTTGTACCGCTGGAGAGGACGCCTATACTTATTAGTGGGTGATGATGAAGCGAATTATTTGATAAATTTTATCATTTCGATTTATTAATCAAACAGATGTTAAATAGTTAAAATGGGAAATTTATGTTTTGGTTCTTAGGATTGAGTTCGTCTTCACTGATAGGAAAAATAGCATCGGAAATATAGATAAAGCATATCTGGATAAACTTATAATCTTAATTAGAAAAAATAAGACAAAGATAAAACACGTTTGTCCAGAAACCTATTTACTGCTTTCTCAAGTTAAAAATAAAGCAAGCGAGAATTCACTCGAAATCCTTATTTTATTACAAAAGATCTTGCGACATTTCTGTCTCAGTGTTGTGATTTATGTGTTTGGCATAAAGTTCAACATCTGGATAATAAAATGATGAATAACGTTACTGTGATCCCTCTCAACATCTGCATTGTTATTAAAACTGTTTGTTATTTTTCTTGAGACTATTTTGTTTTTACGTTTTGATAAATTATAATTATAATGGGAAGAAATCATATACTTTGCGTGAAATGTTTCTCTCCAATGAATACGTTTATGCACTATTTAAATAAGAAAATTATATGTGCTTAATTTTGAATATAATATCGTAGAATCAAAGATTGTTCATGTAAGCAAAGTTAAATACTTTAGTTAAGTTAAAACTTAACAGCTTGCCTTAATGATAAGAAGGGTTCGATTCACCAAAATACGAGACCAAATTCCGATAGTTGAGTTTCTTTAGTTCTCAACCGCTTTATGCGAGTCTTTATATTAAAAAACGCTTTTCTCGTTATTGGAAACTATTCTAAGTTTATTATTGAAAAAACGCATAGGGCTATAAAAGATCCGTGAAATTTAAAAAAACAGAATATATTCAGAGTTTTTGAATTTCATATAGCCAATATAACATGACTTAGTTGAACGTTCATAAACAAATGAAATGCAGAATTTTACAGCAAAAGCCTGTATTTATTATAAACAATATGGTTCTCTCTAATAAATTGTTAGTACTGACCGTCGTTGAAAACATTAGTCTAAATTATAATGAATTGGATTTTACTATCTTTGTAGATAGGTCGGTAGATAGTTAATTTTGACCTTATTATACCAAATTATCCGAATTTACCGCCAGAAATAAAATAACCTTTTATAATAATTTCATTATGTACCTCAGGCTTTGTCTAGAAATTCTGGTAAATACTAGACTGAAATACATTTTCTTATTCATAGCTCTACTGTAAGTAGAAATTTAGATTATAAGTATATAAAAGGCATTTTAATACACGAAACCTTCTTGCGTTTTAAGTAACATTGTAACAGCTACGATTTTTGTTTGGAAAATGATCGTACCGTATATTTTTTTATTACTAATTCTTTTTAAGGCATTATTTCACCCTTATGTATATGTAGTTGTTCAAGTATCTCGATTTTCATTACAGTATCCCTTAAGTATATCAAAAAAGTAGTTGCCGCCCTTCTTATTCATATCAAAAAGCCTTCATAAGTAGCCCGGTTGGGGTCAGGGAAACAGCGGGACGCGTTATATTAATACTTTTGGGTCTGATATCCTCTAAGCCTGGCGTTATTATGAGCAATACATTGCCAGGGACAAATAGCTACTTTACTAAGTATTACGACGGCCCCATCTTGCCAAAGTTTGGCCGACATTGAAATGAAATCTTTTCTCTGACAAAGGAAGTTTTATTTACGACATGGAGTTATGTTTTTCAGTCTTTTTTGTGTTTTTGTGAGAATTTTAAAATAACAATGTTTATGAGCATATTTACCTATCTTATTCTTCTTCTTATTGAATGAGATGGGCCAACTCTGGTGTCGAGAGTTTATCAAGCCACCTTAAGGGCCTTTGACCATTACCTATAAGATACCAAAAGAATGTATCATCCGTGCATCAATGTATCCCAAGAGACCTTATTTTTTATTTATTTGTGAATTCTAGTAAATAGGAATGGAACTCAAGTATAAACACAACAAACTACATTTTTGTCCGCATTCAATAATACGCAGTAACTTGAACATTATTCCTTTGTAGTTTATTTAGTTTCTCAAGAAAAATGTAGCCAGACGGTATTTTATTGATAGTCGCGGCATGAGTAATATACCTCGCTCTATGATCGATAAGGGACCGCAAGTTGTCTTAAATCCTCAACACGACAACCAAATTAACAAGAGCTCCCAATACTTCGTGATTATTTACAAAACAATCCGTGAAATAAGCGTATGTTTGTTAAGTGAAAGCTCTTTCATTTTTGGTCACCCCACCATTCGTTGCCCGAGGGAAATCTATATGAAAGCGAGGCAAATGAAATAATGCTTTTGTATATAGCTTATTGTTACCCATGTATCTTGCAAGCATGCTTATTCATTATTGTTTGGAAGGGGTTATATTTAATGCTGAGTTATTTATACGAATATTAATCTTGAAGAGAAGTCACACACAACACATGTAATAGACGCACTGTTGTGGTTTCACCACGTTTTTTGCAAATATATGTTTTATTATTAGTTAGTTCTTGCTGGTTTGTCACCTTAGAAAATCAGAGGCCCATATGTAATCGAATGGCTTGAAAAATAATAATTGAATGGTTATTTGTTTTTTCGTAAAGCTAGAAAAGCGATTAGATGTCTCTTGGTTACATGTTTTGGGCCACACTCGACATTATGCTATCAGGTTGTGGGTAACGCGTCACATTCATTAGGGACGTCAGTGCCATCGCTCCACGTACTCGGATGTTTCAAAGCGCCTCATAGAGCTACGAACCACAGCTACGAGCTTCGTAGCACAGCGCTACGAGTCGTAGCAATCACATTACGGCTTTCCAAGTCCGAACTGCAATACGAGTCACCGGTAATGACGTCATCTACAAACGGAAGACCGACATATCGCCACAGCTCGATCGCTCGCTGTCAAACCAAAATTGAATTTGAGCGCGAATTTAGTCCATGACACATTGATGGATCACCAATTCAAATAACCTCTCAGTTTTGATAAATTTTTCGATTCGCAGAAGTGATCGCATAAGCCTTCCGGATTACGCCAATTTTCGAGTGCTCGTGAATCGGACACTCTGTCGAGTATCCGGACAATGTAATCCTAATCGACATGTACACAGGCGCGTGTTAGTTAGTTACACAACCGTCAATACGGAGCCCAAACAAAACCTTTGTCCTAAGTAAATAAAACTGCGCGAACTTTTTCTGCCGTACCGAGCACTTGCGTGAAATCCCAATGTAAATTTAACCGACTGGTGGAGAGTGGAAAAAAGTGTGGATACAATGTTCCTTTTTGTGCGCTCGAGGATTTACTAACAATGAGTGCAGCCTCTTTTAGCAGCGTATAACATACGAGTACAATCTTGATTCAGGTTAACTAATCAAATATGTATTTGACCAGATCGAATAGGAAGTTTACTTATATCAGGGCACTCTATGTTCAAACAAAAACGCGCCTCGCTATCGAAATACGTTCGCAGCGGACGTTCGTAACCCACGCGCAAGCCAAATTAATACTTAACGTAACGATTTACAGTTCATATTTCACTGCATACGGTTCGATTCTCTCAAAGCTATCATGGTTGCCATTATGAATGTGGATTAGGTACAACGATAAAATTATATTATTTTAGTGTTATAATTAATCAACGGTGAATTATTTTTGATATATTAATACGTTATCAGTAATTTTTTTGTATGTGTTATTATAACAAAATATTTACAAACCTTTTTCTTAGATATTTACTAAATTAAGCCTGTTTCTCTCGAATTCGACTCTAAATTGCTTATTTAAGTACGTAGATATAGTTACTGATAAAATTCAAATTCATTTTTCATACTTTTGCGACGCGGTCAGCGAGCAAGTGATGTGCCGTTTGACACACGACTGTCGAGCGTACTTTACTGTGCCCTCCGCTCGCTGCGTGTTCGAAACAGGGAGATAGGTTTCTGTTGTATTATTTATTCTGTGCTTATATTTAAATTTCAACTATACCGTTATTGTAGAAAAAAAAATATAACTTTTTTCGTATACCTACTTATATAAAAAACATAATACACAACAAACACTTAACTAACCAACTTACGCAAAATTAGTTCGTCTAAACTAAAAAAAAGTATGAATTAAAATCTTAAGAGTAAATAAGTAGCACTTCTTCAAACTTTAATGTTAAATGAATCTGAAGTATTTTAGGTAATCTTTTTTAATTTTAGATAGTTCATGACCTGAAACTTTACCGAACGGATTAAAAAACTTTCAACAGGCGTTTACTTGCTCAGTCTCTAGATTAAAATATTAAATTTAATTACAAAGTTTCTAAAAACCGATTTTCTCCAGTAAACCTTCGAAGCTTTAATGTTTCGATGAAATTTTTACGAAAAAGTTTTTAGTTCAAAAACCGAGTATATTCTTAATTTTTTATTTCATGGTTAGGAAGCTAACCTCAATATTAAAATAAGAGAAACGGCATTAACTTATAAAATATACTTATAAACAAGTAAGAATTCATAACGATAGTAAACTTATTTTATTTTTCGGAATGATTGCTTACAATGGTAAGCAATCATTCCGAATGATGAATGAATGAATTCCTAATGAGGTGAATTACGGCCAAGTGCAAACCCATTCCTTGTTAATAAAACTTTAAATGAGAAGTTCAATTATATTGTTATTTGACATTTATAAAAATATATACGGGCATGAAAAATAAATTTATTTTCAACTGGAACGCAATCTAAAATATTTATTTTAATATTTTTTCTTTGTGAAAGCTCTACTTTAATGGGCATTTTAGTACAACGCCTTTATTTTCAATATTTGAAAGGCCTTATAAAAGTAAAACGAATGTTGTTCGAAAAGCTTTTTGTCTAAATTGGTCGATATCTTTCTATTAATATAAGTGATTGGTTTATTTTGGCTTTATACAAGTAATTAATATTTCATGTGGACTGATGGATAAAAGCTGACATATATGTATCGTATAAGGGATAAACAAAATGCTATATAAATTAAGAATGTACAATAATGTACATATATAAATTAAGTTAGATAGCGCATGTATATATTCTTGAATAAGTGGTAGTATTAAAAAAAACAATATATATACATAATATACATTAAACTAAAAAAGAGTATGTACATTTAACCTAAATTAAAAACATCCACATGTGGAATGGAGCCAAGAACGCTGGCTGCATTCCCACCTTGGATTGCTATAGAAATCCTTTGCGCAAGGAACCAGCCAGCGTTCTTGTCTCAGTGGTAGTATGTTTTAACGAACAATTCATTTATGCATTTCATCACATGCCTTCTACAACACAGTTAACACTACAGTAGAAGGCAGAGCAACACTATATTGTATCCCATTTATTTCCCTGTTTACAAATAAAAATCTTTTAACCTTAATCTTTTTTTTAATCAAAATTAAATTCAAAGCTTACATTCATGAAATATAAATTCAACGAGCTCACCAAAAAACTCGAAGTCACGTCTGAAAATTTTCCGCAAAATTGTAAACAAAATAAACGAAGCAACAGAACAGAAAGAATTTAATATCCGCGGCATACGGGACGCTTGTAACAATTTGTTTTCTTCCCCACAAACATTCCTTTTTGGGTTTCACATACTTACGGCCGGTTCACACATGTCTCCGTTTTACGGTTCCGTTTTATCGTGTACGTTTTTTTTCGTCGATGGCGTATATAGTTGTATGAGCGACTTCACACATGGCACAGTATTCTGTATACAGTAAAAAATATCGTTCCGTAAAAAAATTACGTTCTATTTTGTCATCGAATACTGGACGACGGAAAGGTGAAAATATACGGATACGTAGAATTTTAACGGATAGACACTGTTTACGTGGCGGGCGGTGTGTGCGGGGTATACGTTATACGGTACCTATGTGTGAATATCGCATCCAGTAATGACGGATCCGTTGTACGTTATACGGTGCCTATGTGTGAACAGAGCATAAATTTATTTATGACGTATCCGTTAAAACATACCAGTAAAACGGACTGCCATGTGTGAACGGGCCCTTATCGTGGTTTTTTCTCATTTGTCTGTCGTGGCTGAGTAGTCATTGGTTTGATAACCCTTTAAGTAATACTTTTAAAACTTTGTTCTTTGTTACTCGTAAAACGTTGTGTGGCTTATGATCATACGTCTCTTGTTTTTGGGATCGACAAAGTAATATTTTACTTTGTCGCATGCTGTTGGCTCCGAGCGGCATTCAGTGAATATTATTAGCAAAGTTTGTTACGAGTCACGTGTTTGAGTTAGAAACTACTCGTCTCCGACGCAACGTGTCAGTCTCAGATAGGCTTAAACAATTAGATTGAACTGAAACGTTTAATTAGCTGTTGATCAAAGACCGAATCTAAATCCATTAGTTAAGTGAGTCGCGTAGTTAAACAGGTATATTGAGCAATCAAAGAGCCATTACCGTTCCCTCCATATTTGATAGCAAATCAATTTGTAAACTTCAATCAGATGACACAAGTGCGTAATTAATACAATATTTAATCACTTGCAAATTACAAATATACCAATTTAAAACTAATCTACATTATTGACTGTTGATCAGCCGATTTTGAATAATAAATCAAATACATACAAACAAATCAACCAAATATGTTGGGTGTATCCCAATTATAATTTGAAATAATTGGAGTTGGGATTGAAATGGTGTGAGTCACAGATGTTTTATATTATGTTGATAGATTTTGTCTGTTGTAAAAAGGTACCAACCGTATGTAAAATATTTATTTACCTAAAAGTAAAAATATTTATTATAAAAAGTGAGTGTGGCTCAGCGGTTCTAGTGTCTGGTTTATTATAAAGACGCACACTGGTTCGAATCCGGCGACATTAATGTCTTGTATTTTCAAGTTATGTGTGTAAGGGAAACTTCGTGAGGAAACCGACATGTTTAAGCCCCACAATATCCGAGGACATGTGTCTTCCGTGGAAGGATCTGGGTGCACACTATGATGTATGTATATCTATCTTTCTAAGCCCAAGAGGACTCCCCTAACGAATTAATTCTGCGGGAGAGTCACGACCCTCAGTCATGAGGAAATGCGACTACAGAAAGAGAGAAAACTATTTACACCCAAATCAGCGTCTAAGGTTTAAAATGTAGATATTAATATTTCTATTATTGGAGATATTTACGACATTCAACTATGTACTTAACGTTAACACGTCTGTTGTGTTTGGATCAATGAACGAGGTTCTTACGGTACAATAAACATTTTACGTTTCATTTCAATAAGTGCCTATTTACAAGTGAACTGAAATAATGGGAAACGCGATCGTTTTGCTGAAAATGTTTCCAAAACAGTGACAAATAAAATTGGCTATTGCCACACACACACACACACACACACACACACATACACACACACACACACACACTCAAACACATAAACACATAAAACACATTTTTTTTTTACATTTGAATGATAGAAACACTAAAAAATATGTGCATAGTTTTTGAAACCAAGACAATAGCTAAATACATAGTAATGGAATTAAATTTTTCAAAAAATATCTTGACTTAACATTTAAAATTTAAATGAATTATATTTTAGTTCATGTTTTACATTCATAGTGACATAAAACTCAGGTTCAGGCTAAACAGACAGAGGTTAACAAGTGAATGAACCGGCCATATAAAATAATAATTCCAAGTTTGCTATTTGTTTGTGTTTTATTTTCGTTATACCTAGATATCCTTTTATAACAAAAATAAAACACCAGCATTCAAATAAAAACTCGTTACATCAAAGCCTATAAACACAAAGCCTTATACCAGATCAAGTTTAGTATCCCAAGAAGTTACACGCAAGTAGTTCTCAAAGAACTGAAGTAAAACGTTAATGCCAGCCAACGCTTAGCGACCCATCTCACTAAATGAGTTTGAGACGCCGTCGATTGACACTTGACAGACTTTCAGACATGAAAATGGCCCATAAAGATATAGTTCGTATCGTGTAGCTACGGTGTTTTGCAGTATAAAAGGTTTAAGATCCTTTCCAATCAGGCCAAGAAAAATAAAATCATATTTGATACAAAATTATGTCTGTGTCGATTCATGAAGATGTCTTTATCCCATCAAGATTATATACATGGTGTTATTGAACGATATTATGTTTGTAAAAAAACATCTACAAAGCTGATGTAGGAAAATTATATGATAGCCGTACTTATTAATATTTTAATTTCAAAAACCTAAAATTTTTGACGCATCATATTAATCTTAAATTTATGTGCTTTCCTCATCATGGTTTTTTGCACTTTATAGGCTCACACTAGACTGCAACTTACCTGATGTCAAGCAACGATTTAATTTACAATCTAGTGCGCTTGCCTAAAAGAAACCGGTTTACTATCGACTTTAAGAACGACAAATTATAATTCAAGGGGAGTAGAGAAACGGGTTTACAGAAAAAAAATTGGTGTGCTCCTATGAGGGTATAATTTTATTGAAGTACTGGTGAAAAAACCATTTTACAATCTCATGTACCGTTTAAGAATACAGTCCTCCAACATAAGCGATATTTGTCCCAAATAGCTCGGATAAAGGTACTCTTGTGGTGGAAATGTGTCGGTGCCTTTATCGCTTTGTCGATAGCTGAGAACATGTCATTTAGAGCAGGTAATCACTACAAATGTGTTCAATGTTTTGGTCTGTAACGCTGAAGTTTTATTATAAATCAGAAAAATCAAACAGATATAATACATTGGGTGTGTTTTTGTTAGTCAATACAGATACGACTCAAGTACTACGTTTTTTGTATCTATCTGTTGAGTAGAGGAACTTTTCTTATCTCAATTAGTAACATAAATATTTGCTATTTTATGTATCTTTGTCGTGTCATAGTGTCATCACAACTTTGTGGGCACAAAGTTGTAGTTTCCCAAAAAAATATCTAATAAATGATAAATTATAATATATTTTTTTTATTAAAAACTACACTCAAGTACATAGGTAATACTTGTTGTTTTTATTATCACTTGTAGTTTTTATTCCATATACCTACATCTATGAATCAACGGAAAGAGCCTATATTGCACGACACAAGTTTCGACTTAGTGTGCAATGTAGTGCACCCAGTGCTTAATGTCTATGTAGTAATTATTATCTTGTTAAATATTGTATTCTACTTTAAGCAGGTATTTAAGTGACTAGTTATTTAAGTGTAAATAAATGATTACTATTATATTATTAAATGACTTTACACAGGATCATGACCACAAGCGTAACAAATGAGAAGGGGGTATAGTTTTAAATAGAAAACAAATTGAAATGAAAAAAAGGCTTCTTTCAAGTCAATATAATAAGATTCATTTTCTTAACTAAAACTTGACCATAGTTTGATTAATGGTAAGCAAAAGCTATGGCCTTAAATGGATCGAGCTTTCCCGATAAGAACCAGTTAACTCTCGCTTTGAAGATCGCTGCATTTTAGTTCGACGGGAAAAGAAAGTTAGGCAGGTTTTCATTAAACTGTTAAACAAAATAAGTCGAAAAGGAACAAAATCATCGTTTTGTTCCACTTACCGAAGTTGTGAACTGTGAAGTACAAACAGCGATATCAGATAATGACCGGCCTTGGATCGAGCTCGACGTGAGCTAACTTTTATGGCATTTTTATGACCACCGTAATCGTTTTTGCTGACTCTACTTAACAGAGGTATCATATCCAATAGACTAGCTATTGCTTATTATAAGAAAAAAAGTATGTTTTAAAACGATTGGCATTTATCTATTTTAATTTAAAAAACAAACAACATTATGGTAAAATATCGACATAAATAGTACCTATATGTATGTATGTACGTTAAAGGTTTATTTATAAACACCACAATACACACAATACTAATTATATACATGGAGATTGTTATATAATCAAAGTAATGTAATCGTACGGTTCCTGATTAGTTCTTGTAGAAAATGCAAAATGGACGGTGGTTGCAGAAGATAAATACAGAGATAGATTAAACTTTTGGTTACCAGGTTTAGCTATCAAGACACCAGAAGCAACATGCATACATCAATAAATAAATAAATATCATTTTTTTCAGTCATCGGTCCATACATAATATTTAAAAACAACACTTTTCAAACGTGCAAAAAAACCTGTACAAAATAGGAACTGACTCTCAAAACTAAGAAAACTTAAGAAAGCTGGTGGTAACATGACGTGTAAGAGGTTTATCGGTTTCATCGTCTATGGTACTTAGAAACATTAGTGATTTAGCGCAGGTGAAGTAACGGTTATGCTTTTATTTGTGGAAAACATTGATATGAGAATGACGTAATTTGGCAGTTATGCTTAATGGCTTTTTGTTGCGAAGCATTTTGATTTGCGTGCAGAAATTAGCAAAAACATAAAACAGGATATTGCTAAGGCCATGCACAATGCATAGCATATTATGGCATTGTAAAATTATTTCAAATCTTTTATAGAGTAACGAATGCTGCAAAAAATATGAATTTCATAATTATTATGGTATGCTTGCATATTTGTTGTAAGAAATATCTTATACAATACTTTAGTAGAATAATTTATAATTTTTGCCTGAATATGGATAAGAATATTCTTCTATTCTATGTAACCGTTCGAAGTACATATTATGAAACCGATCTAGGAAAGCAGTTTGAAAATTTTAGACATCAGAGTTGGGTAAAGCTTACATTATGTTCATGCATTATAGTCACAACAATCAAATATTTTAGTTTATGTGTATTATTTCATAGATTTTCATAGACCTACTAATATTACAAAAACATGTCAAACTCTAAATTTTTTATTCGCAATGCCTAATGGGAATACTAATTGCTCACGTGTAATACGTTCGTGTTATTCTGTTACTAATTACGGTTTAATGTTTGTTCTAGGACGGTTAATAACACGCAACATGTAGTCGCATAAGTAAAAGCAAGTCGGATAAGTAAGGGGGTTTTAAATGCTTTGAATAATAGCCGGTGTAATTACCCGGGCTTCAAAGAAAGAACAATAGGTTTTTTTAGGAACACTTTACCTATGAAATTGCCGATTTGTATGACGAAATTTAGAAAACGATATTTCCATACAAACATTTTCAATGTTTGTATGGAAATGTCTGAACATATATAGATGCAATTGAAAACTATAGTTAGATGGGAAAAAGCTATGCACTGCGTATATAAATTTCTCAAAAACAGAGTATGTGATAAAAATATACCTAGTTATAGTAGTGAAACCGACGACACATTGAAAGAGGTGTTTTCAATGACTTCCCTATAAGTAATATGCACTAGTAATACTTTTTTTTATCTAAAAGGTACATAATTCAACAATTGATACAATAAAACTTGTATTTGGAAAAAAATATAGCTGTACGTAAAAGTTACAAACAGATTAAAATGTTAGAAAAAAACGGCAATTTCATAGGTAAAGACCTATTATTACTGTACCTTATAATATTACTGTATCTCATAAATTTAATTAAAAAGTATGATTGGGAGAAAGAAAATCGTGTGAAAATAATAAAATGTTATATCAAGAGTCACATCGCTAAATCTGATTTTATTACAAAATACGATCATACTCTGACGAATTGTCAAAATCATTATTTAATAGATTCCATTTCATTATTTATTTCAAAATCATCATATAATAATTTCAGGATAAGAAAAAGTTCCGATTAAGTTATAAAACTTTCTTAAAAATAAAAGAGAAGAAGATTTGAAAATGTAAAACCGTGATCATTATATGATGTAAATTAGTAAAGAATACTATCCAAAATCTTCAATTCCGGTATACTTTTTAACTTTTAGAGTAAGCAAAAGTAAAAATCATCCAAGCTCTTTTGAAAGCGCTAAAGAGGTTCTTAGAATTTTAAGTTTAATGAAAAAAGTACGATTTTTTCCTTATTATACAGAAACTAAGAAAATAAAATGTTCTTCTTTGACTCGAACTTGGCAAACAGAATTTAATACAAGTTGCGTTGGTACTTAGCGTCTACTTAAGGTCGCTATGCCTGTAGTACTGTCGAATTTGTAGTTTGTTTTCATTTTCATTGTAAAAAAGTATTTAAAATGTATTAAAAATATTTTTTTTCTCTTGTTGTTACTTCTTTTGTATACGAAAATTGATTTAATTAAATAACTGATAAATTAATGTCTGTCTGTCTGTCCTGTGGTATCGGGTCGCAGTGCGCTGGCCGGTCGGCCGTGCTTGTGTGCGTGAGTACCTACATGACGGCCCCTGTTGCTTGCTGTGAATGTTACCTACGCTACCAACTAGTTTGTATCTACCCACTTTTGGCTATTCATTCTTAATTAGCTTCTATTGATTCAACCTATATCCACTGTTTCTAAATGCAATGCTGTGCTAAAGCTTGCATAATAATTGTAAGACTTATTACGATATTTGTATCAAATTCAATTTATTATTGTTTATTTATATCTATATGCATTGCTAAAAGTTTTATATGAGTGGTAATCCAACTTGAAAACGTACTAACTTTCATGTCAAAACATGCTAGGAAACTAGTTTATAACTACTTAATGTACACTAGCATATTTTATTGTTAATTACTTATATGTGAAATAAAGACTCTTTGAAATTGAATTGATAAATTAATATGTAGGTGCATATTATAAAAAATGTGTTTTATAATGGTGACAGCAGTACGGTAATTATAAAAAGATATTGAACGAAGGAATGTGAATGCTTAGTAAGCATAAGTTTGGCAAAAATCTGCTTGTTAAAACACCACTGTAGTCTAAAATGTAAAAAGCGTGAAATGTAATTGTTTTATTAGTATGTAGGTAGTCCAAGTTGAAATAATGTCAAATGTAATTTTCTCGTATTTCACTTTTGGGTTTTATATATTTAGATATATTATGATTATGATGGTGGAATTTTGTGATATGGTTGGGATACGTTTCGGAGTGAAATATACTATGTCTAACACTAAAAAACAGATATAGGCTATCTGTTTTTATTGTATATACATAGTATATTTCACTCCGAAACGTATCTAAACGTAATATAAAATCGTATATTTGTATAAAATTTCAATAAACATCGTTACTACATGTAGCTCTTAAAATGTAATAAATAAAGCCTGAGGTGTTTCATAATGTCGTTTCACCTTATCATCAAAGAGGCGAGTGACACCGTAACGTAAGTAGCTAGAAACTTTATAGTGTTAAGCACCTACCTTATAGTTGACTTGGTGCTTGATTTGTGTTAAATTATAGTATGATTATTTGCGGGGGAGTCACGACCATCAGTCATGAGGAATACGACGAGAGAGAGAGAGAGAGATTTATTTAACTAAGCAATTTGAAATCATTTGTATTTAGATTGTACGTGTATGTAAATATATAAGAAAGATATATTATATGATATACTAGTAAGTCTACACCAAATTAACTAAATATTTTAGGACATATCAAAAAGCGCCATCTAGCCCCATACAAAGCTAACGCTTGTATCATGGGTACGAGATAACAAACGAGAGGCCCGCAAAAATTAGAATTAAAATACGGTAAGGAGAGAAGTTTGAAGTCATGAATGTAAATAATGATACATATTTCGAGTCTCAGTTAATTATTTTTTCTTGTCTTTATCAAAAAATGTACAGTGTTGAATCTGCTGCTCATTCCTTAGCAATTCATACAAAATGTAAAGAATTTTTTTCAGAAATACAAAGAAACGTAAGACAAAGACGCCCAGTCACGGCAGACTGCGCAAACTCACATTTTTCTTCTATAAATAAAGGGGAATCTTCATCTGACCTTTTCTATACAAAATATTTCTTTATTTTTAGAATCATGTTTTTGTACATTTGTATTTACTCACATGTATCTATTGTGGGTTGAATCCACCGATTCATCCTTTTATAGTTAGCTTTTTGTATTAAATATTAATTTTTTTCTATTATTTATATGCTTTTTACTCGAATCTATTATGAATTAAACCCACCATTTAATCAATAATAAATTTAATTATATATATATATATTATATATTAAATATTCACTTTTTTTCTGTTATAGACCATTAATATTTAATTTGAAAAGCTACAATGAATATTTACTAACCTTTCTAAAAAAATCAAGACAAATTGATAAACACAAACACATTGTGATTTTTTCATGCAAAATTTTAAAGTATTTTTTTTTAATTACCCTGTAGACAATCCTCTTAAAATTCCGAAACGTGTTCTGAGTCCAAATAGAAGGAATAACATGATTAATTCAAAATCTCTCGTGTTATGATTAGATTACTCTGGTACGCTACATGTATTATTCTCAATGTGTAGTGGGTTGTGAACCCGATGTCGCTGAACTGACAGGAAACCAGACATGTTTGACAATGTCTAATTTTATGAAGAATTGTTAAGAACATGAAAATTGCACGCTATGAAATTAAGATAATTAAGATACCTTGTTAAAGTGAAAGTAATAATTACATATTTACACATCTTCATTTATTTATTAGTGGCAACACATTTAAACCAATTTAGAAACAAAATATGTGCTTTGTTCATAGGCAAACGGTTAGTTGCACGTAAATATAATACAAAGAAAAATCTAGACATAATAGATTAAGTTGAATGGCAGTTTGAGAGAGTGGCATACGAATGTTTTAAAGTTTGCATAAATACAATTCATATATGAAAAAAGACACCAAATAAACTTAACTCAGACCTTATCTACTTAAACAAATAACTTATGCAAAGTATATTATTCAGGTTATTGTGTAAACAATGTATAAAAACTGCACTTAGGCTTTGCATTAATTTATTATTATCTACCTCCCTGCAGGTATAATTTTTAATTATTAATTAACTGAAAATCTAAAAATCTTTTCCTGCAAAGCTCCACTAAGTGCGATGGTAGAGTTTATTTCTTTCTTTTTTCCACTGGCTTGCAGTGCGGTCAAACAGTTAAACGAAAGTAATTAATTTCTCGGGCTACGCTTCGATTCCGATTGTTTTATTAGCCTTGTAACTGGAATGGTTGGCTTTTTAATAGATGCTGGTGGAAATTGCATTTTAAATTGTGACCTATATTTGCAGTTTTGTATGTTTGCTTTGTTGTTTATAAGTAAGAGGGTCAAAGAAAACGTCATATTTATAATCATGTTAAGAATTTCTAAAAATAGTTCTACGCAAATGAATTTTTAAAGAAAATATGCTCAAACTATTGTTTACCTAACGATGTATGAGACAAAATAAACAATATCTTATCTAGTTTTAAATAAAACGAATGATAAATAAACACAAAAATTTTCTTAGTCACAATTGTAAACGGCTAGATTCGTACCTACTCACCGGTAACACAATATGGAAATTTATTTCACAGGTATGTAAAGTTTTATAACCGCCGGGTTATGACCGGGTTCGCAGATTTATTAGTGGCCCACCTTGGCCCGACCCGAAATTGTAATCTGGGAATGTTAATTCAACTGTGACTGCGTTGGTTTACGACCCTAGCAGAATGGTGGTAGAGATGGGTGTGCGGCGAGCAAGTACGGCGAGCTCAAGTACCGTCCTAATTTTAATTGCTTAATTTAAACAAAAAACATTATTATTATATTGAACTACGAGTAGGTACATAGATTTACTTCATAATAAAACAGTGTGAGGTGCGGTGGTGATAGTTGTCCGTTCACGCGGCAGTGGCTTTCAATAAAACCAAATGGATTTGATTATCCTTTCTTAATATCGATTGAGGAGAAACGTACTAATATGTTTCATTGTTTGTCATATTATATTGATGTATAGCATATCCATATATATTTAAATTGTAAACAAATTGATCCCATAGAAGATCTAGTAGTGTTCTACAGTAGAAGGCAGAGCAACACTAAATTGTATCACATTTACCTGTTTACAAATAAAAATCTTTTATCTTTATCTTTTTTATTTGGTCAACAAACTTTACCATCGCATCCATACATTAGCTCTAAACTTTTTTGTCAAACGAACAATTATCCGCGAGCAAGTTCGTTCTCAACCCATCTCTAACCGTAAATATTTCGTAAAACCTTCCTGCTGACACGTTTCGTATCTATTGCGTGAGATATTCCCTTTTTACGGTTCTTTTGTACTTTGATGGAGAGATCGATGCTGGGTGAGCTTAGGCGGTGTATTAAACATGTCTTTTGGTGGTCGGGAAATGTGATATCGGATACTGGGAAATTTCTATCAATATATAGGTTGACAAAAATAGAATTATCACCATACTTTAGATAAATATCAAGTATAAATAAGTGGCCATCTTAAAAATGAAACAAACCGTAAAAATACAACTCTGAAACATCACTGCTGGAAAACATATTAAAAGGTATTTTGACGTTAATTATAGAAATGAATGAGCACATAATGCCATATAATATCAAACATGTCTAATTAGCTTTCTAAATGAGAAGCCTCGTTTATATAAATAAATTAGTGAAACAGGGATATCAGCTTCCCAGGCAGAGCACTCGCCTCGCAAGAAGATCACCAGCCAGATGGATCAACGACATCCGATCCATCGAGGGCCCTCTCTAGACAAGAATAATGTAAGATCGATACCAATGGCACCTAGTCCCCTAGGTGCCATTGGTATGAAGGCTTATACCCAGCAGTGGGTCGACAAGGGCTGAAGATGATGATGATGATGATGAGAGAAACAGGTTACTTAATTTAACATGGTGTAATAAGAAGAATTACTTAAAAATTTTGCACGTGACTATTGTCTGGGTTTTTTTGTTTATTTTTAAGTTTCTGCAATTTAAAGCAATTTAAATTTATTAAGGAAATACTTGCAGAAAGTCCTGCTTACTCGTAGTAGTAAAACCTAACACGAAACACGTTTTGTAATAACGTTTGTTTGTTAAATAACAAATAGAACTAATCTCAAATTCTCTCGTACATTCACAGGACTTTGATATAGGTCCCTCCTCTCAGTCTTATGCATATTTTATTCCAAAGAAAACCAACATGTGAGCTTATTAAATGGATACGAAGAACCTGAACTAAATTCTTCAACTATGTTGGCAATCTGAAACCTGAAACCAATGACATAGAATTAATAGGCAGGCGTTGTCAGCTATTTTGTAAGAGTACGGTTTATTACAATGCTATACAATCCAGTTGTAGATACACCAGATACAAAAAAAAAATGACATACATACATATATATTATTTTCAAGATTTTACTATATTCTTCTGTTATGAATATACTTAGTATAGCTGACCATGGTAGATGCTTACATTTGACGCACTTACTGCAAGGATTAATCAATATATTAACTAAACGGTTTTCACTCACGTGTAAATCGCGTAAGTTGTTTACGCGTTTCGGATGTTATTCATCAGTTCAGAACGTATGTTCTGGGACCGCGGCAGCACGCAGAACATACGTTCTGAAGATGGATGTCATAACATCCGAAACGCGTAAACAACTTACGCGATTTACTCGTGAGTGAAAACCGTTTAGTTAGTATATTGATAAAATGTCTCACGAAAGTTATAATATTAAAAAAGGATTAATCACTTCCATGCAAGCATTCTCAGATTAAAACAAATAAGACCACACTTAATGTCAGATATTGCTAATGTCACTGTGTTGACTCATTATTTTGCTGGGAATGGCTAAGCCGGTCTTTTACTGGGTAATGTTGTGGCCTAAAACAATGTTTGCTTTGAGACAAAACCCCCTTTATAAACAAAGTTTGTTCAGGAATCTGGGATGTTCTTATTTAATATGCAAACAAGGGTAACAGCTGCGTGCAGATCTCGTGACGCAAAGTCTTTGAGATATATTATGAACGAGAGAAGAAGGCTGGGGCTATATGTATGTACAATATTTTTAATAAGAATACATAACAGAGAATCTATCAGCCACCATGAAACTATATTAAATATTAAAATATTAATGTATTATGTTTATTTTTTGTACACTTTTATTGGCAGATTACTTGCGTAACCAAATACTTTATAGCATCTTGGGGTCCATTATCCAAAATGCAAAATATATTGTCCCTTCTTCCTCCTCTCCATCCTACGGTTGCCTGGAAGAGATCGCTTTAAGCGATAAGGCCGCCATTTGTGGCATAAGATTTAAATTTTCTCTTGTTTGTGTTGTGTTCTATTTTATTTGTGTGTCCAATAAAGCGTTAATCTATCTATCTATCTTCATCTTATCGAATGAGAGTGGCCAACTCTGGTGTCGAGAGTTTTCAAACCGCCCTAAGGGCCTCTGACATGGCTTAACGACTGCCGTACCATACTAACAGCCGGGATCTACAATAAAAACCTATCAAATATTTGAAGCAAGATAGGGGAGCTTTATTAGCACGCTATACCTTTTTCGTTTGTGCTTTGTTTACATGAAAGCTTGATAAGAAAGCTAATAATATTGTAACTCAATTCCTAATCATACGTAGAACCCGTATTAAAAACCGCATTTGCCATAGCAATATGAATAAAATTATTTTATTATACGTAAAACAAACAGCGCGCTATTTCTCTTTTCTAAGAGAATCTGATGGTTACATAAAAAACTATAGAGTCAATTTGCACAACATAGTACATGTTCGAGGTTTTTTGCAGCTCTCGTCTCCTCATAGAGATAAAGCCATATAGATGGACTGCCAACGTTTGTACCATATGCATGACAGATTCTTATAAAGATTAGAAACATTGTATTTGATGATCCAAAATACTTTCATGCCCAGTTTGATCAATATGTTTACATTTGATTTAGATATTTTTTTTGAAATAAAATGGGTACCTATGTGTATAATCATCCTCCTTGACGTTTCAGTAAATGGCGAACCTGGACAAGATCGGCCTGATTAAAACGTATGTTTTTAATAATAAATAAGACTGGTTCATTCATGAATGAAACACGGTTAATTGGTTTTAACCATACAAAAAGACAGCTATATTTCAACCATATTTTAAATTATTGTCTCAGCCATCAATTCAATATGATTCGTTGCTAAGGTCGTATGAAGCGCGAAATTGCGAGAGATATAAAAGCTAGAACTATTATTTATATTATTATTGAGAAAGATAGTAAGGCCCCCAAATTTGAGCGGGATTAGAATAATATAAAAACAAAATAGCTTATGTCTTACGTATTACTATATCTATGTTTATTTATATAATGTGCTCACATGTTCTATTAAATCACTCACAGTTCCTTTGGGACTCAATTTATCCGAGCTTGTTTATTTTCCTGTTTATGTTGAGACGTTTGTATAGTCGAGCTTTATTCCGAGTATTCATTTGCAAAGTTTTGTCAGTTTTTCGAGGGCCACTTATGTACAAGTGTACATATATATTATTTAGGTCATTTAGATATATAGGTCACTACCAAACTGTCAAGTGCATATTACTGTAGTAATAGAGAATCTAAGATGTTTGTCGAGTAATCAATAAAAGTTTTTCCTCGACATTGTTTTGTTAGTTTTTTATAGCCAATATAGTTTACTTTATATTTTAACAGGTATTTCGTTCTCTAAAGTAAAGAAGTTTCTGCTTAGCTATCAGTTCAAGTCAGGTAGCATGTTCAACAACGAATAAAAATTTAAAAAACAACCTTTAAAATTTTCCTTGAGATGCTGTGAAAAAACTTAGCAGACGCTTAGTTTCTTTAAAGTTTTTATGTTGTGTTCAAAGGAAGGCAGCGTTTTTCCGACTAGAAATTCTAGTCTATTTATTAACAGACTATTTTTAGTGTCCTGGCCACCTGTCACACGGTTCATTGAAGACAAGGAATGGACGAGGTCAAACTCAGATGAACGGCGAAAGGGGGAATGCTACCTTATCTTCAAAGAACAATTTGCCATAAATTCCCCATCTCCCATAAAGTGGGAGTTAAAATAAACAGGACCCTAAATATACACATTCCTCCTGTAATTTATATTGTTTGTTGCGTTTGAACGTTTGCAAAGGCAAGATAAAGTAAGTCATGCGAATAATTTTACGCCCCTGGGGACTTTAAAAACTGGGTTAAAAATACCTGTGTTTATACGTAGCATAAAATACCTGGTGACATTAAGAATGCATTAAAAAAATCTTGCTTATCGCGTTTGGATTATCTCTTCGGATTGCGGAGATTTGATGGTAGTAGAATGGCGGTGTTAGATAGTAGAAATTAGGAAATGTGACTTTTCTTCCTCCTTTAGTTTAGTTTTTTTCACTTTCTTTTTTACGAGGGGATGGCCCATTCCATGAATTCATCAAACAAGTTTTCTGAGGCACACTTAACAAATAACAACATAACCAACAGATATTTTTTACTATATGTCGTTTTGTACCAAACCTTAAATGTTTTTGGTAACAAGAGAGCGATGCATACATACTATACCAGTGACGTTTTTTATTACAATTTGATTTCGAGAATCCATTTATTGTATAATTGTTTTGTTACTCAAACTACGAGTTTTGATTTAGTTTAGTATTATGCCAGATAGGTAAACAATATACAAATAACAACAATTGCGTTGCAACAATCTCAGTCAATATCAATGATTAAACCATATATATTCTATTTACCAAATTAATACTAAGGCGATTACCAAATTTGCAGCATACCGATAAAGGTAGCATATTTTTTTTTAAATTTGATAGGCTTAGGCTTGACTACAACTCACTTGATGTTAAGGAGTCTACGATCTAGTGCGCTTACCTATAAGGAAACGGTGATCTTATTTATATTCAGCATGTTTGGTTTACCTTATCAACCCAGAAGCAAAAATACATTTTCTGATAATCTTGAAGACTTCTGGGAAAAACAAAACAAAAAAGTTCAATTAACGAAAGATTTTGCCTGCGTAAGTAACTCCTTGGAGAGTTTTTTGTCCAACTTTGTTCCGTATCCCCGTGTATCCCACTTAAGGTAACTTTTCCTCAAGATCTCTTACATGTACCCAATTACTAAGAATGAAGGCAATTTAGTTAAACATTCTAATGTATTTTTTTTTGCTTTTAACATGCATAGGTGGATTTGAAATAGTTTATTATGCAACTAGTGAATAAAGGACGGATTTAAAGCGAGGGCCGTAGATGAATCCTGAACGACGCGAGTGATTCATGGCCCTCGATATAATTTCGTACTTTATTCAGGAGTTGCATACTATACTTTATACCATGACTACGAGAAAACAGTTTTTAATCTAATGCCAAACTCCTTGTCGCAAATATCGACCAATCAAATCTCGAGAATTTATTTGCACCAAAGAGTTTTGAATTTCGAATCTTAGCGCAAGGAGTTTGTGTAAGCATTCAAACACCAAAATAGTGAATAAAATAAAAACAAAACAGTGAATAAAAGGCCTTTTTATTCACTGTTTTGCGTGAATAAAATAAGCTTTTCAGAGTAGGTATATGGTATAAAATATATTTTTATTTAGAAGCTGCAAATATCCTTTTTTTGCATGCAAGTGTTAATTACTGTCTTGAATTTTTGTACTACCTACATTATCAAATTCAAATTCATTTATTTGCATTTTACTGAAATTATTTACTCTATAAAGCCATGTGAGCAAATAACATTTTATTCCTAGTTAGAATAGATTAAAAGTAAGAGAATCTTACAATGTTGTACCGAATCAATCAATCAATCATCTTCCAAAATTATGATGAGCCTCTTATAGCCGTTGCTGTTAACTTTACAAAATTACCATCCTTATTTGGTCGGGTTAAAGGCTTGGTCAGCTAACTTTGACTGCCAAGTTCACACCGGTAAAATTCTAAGGTCTTCTTATCTAGAGTAAATATGTTTCTTCTAGACAAATGTGTTAATTTTTAGATGAGATACAAATGAATGCGTGATATTTGTGACAGACCCTGGTGTGGTTTTATTTGACATAATATATGTATGTAGGAATAATTAAAACTAATGACGTGTCTATTGGGTAATAATACTGGGCCTAGCCTAGGTTTATCTAGATTAAAGCTAACTCTAGGTACTAAAAGGTAATACCCACGTACATCAACAAATAAGTGGTTGCTGTAAAAGTTTCAAGCTTTTTACAGGCCTTTATTTAGATTGGATTGGGCCGTAAAGAAATTAAACAATTTGGATCCATATGGCACCAATTAAGTATTCATAGCAGTTTTAAAACATTGATAAAATGTCATGTGTGCTGATTTTATCTAGTAGGTACCTATGAAACAAGCGTTCGCTTAGTATGGAGCTAGATGGCGCTGTGTACAATGTCCTGGTATATTTATATGATACTCTTAGTATCTTTAGTGGTGTAAATAAAGTCTCTAAGATTACCAGAGCGATAATTAAATACATTATTAATGGAGTAATTTTGATTTTCTTGTATTTAACTTAGACTTACCATGAGTATTTTACATACCACGCGCACGAACACACTTATAATATAAAGACTTTAAGAAATAATACAATGTCCACACTATATACTATGGCTAACTCAGCGAGGTGAACCTTGAAAGTTAAATTATAAATTTGGTAGGTTATTTACACTAGTAACTTGATATGACCCAATCTCATATTAAATTAAACCGGAGGCTTCAAGTGAAAATGGTTTGACTATACCGTGAGGGTTGAGCGTTACCGCTTGGCAGAATTGCCACGTGGTGCGGGAACGAGCAGGCACGGGCCGCAGGCCGACAGGTTGCGGAGCCAGCTCGTAGACCCACGCCGGCGAGGTGGAAGCGGAGGGTCGTGACCTCGTGACGCAGCGGGACACGAGGCTGGACAGGCGTCAGACAGTCGGGCCGGACTTCCCTCAGAGGTCTAGCCTCCGGGAACATCTAAATAAGCTTTTCAACCAGTGAAGCAAAACTTACTTAGTGTGAAGGTGACCCCAATTTCGACTTGAAGCATAATTGATTGAGTACAAAATCGACTTATCCGATTGGGTCTGAAGGTGTGGGTACCATGCACAGATAGACTCGGTCGATCCTGTAATAAGGAAAATTAGATTTGGGTCTGTCTGTAGATATATAATACGGTATTGATTTGTAGTGTATCTTGGTTTCACATAAAACTTGTAGTACATAGTTGTAAACTTAATTGGAAATGTTTACTATTATTTACTACACAATTTAATTTTGCTTATGATACTCATTTATGTTAACAATAATGATTACATTAAAATAAAACTTTTCTTTTAAAATAAAACAATTGACTTCATCATCATCATCATCCACAGGCTTCTCTATCCCACTGCTGGGCATAGGCCTCTCTTTGAATGTGCCAGCTGCGTCGATCATGAACAATTGGCTTATTTCAATTATTATACAAATCTATACTAATATTATAAAGCTGAAGAGTTTGTTTGTTTGTTTGTTGGTTTGTTTGTTTGAACGCGCTAATCTCAGGAACTACTGGTGCGAATTGAAAAATTCTTTTTGTGTTGAATAGACCATTTATCGAGGAAGGCTTTAGGCTATGTAACATCACGCTGCAACCAATAGGAGCGAAGAAACAATGGAAAATGTGGAAAAAACGGGTAAAATTATTCATCTTTGAGGGCTTCCGTTGCGTGAGCTGCGAAAACAGTTCTGGTCTTGGGTAACAGCTATAATTAATAAAGCGGAAGAGGTAGTTTGCAAAAATAAATACGATGCCCAAAATAACTATTCCACGCGGACGAAGTCGCGCGCACAGCTAATTAATAAATATAATACAAAACGATTCGGCCTAAATCATCATCATCATCAGTCTTCAATCATCCACTTCTGGACATAGGCCTAAATGCTTCACTGTTTACGTAATTTCTCAAATCACATTCAAAAAGCATGATACACTAAACTCACATAATGTCTACCACAAAACACTTGTCTTTATTTATTGCTTTCCAAAAGATACTCGTACTTTGCAGCGAACTCACCTCACTTCAAAATTCACGTCACATGCCTGAAACTTACACTAGAAGTTAGAATTGCGCTTAGTCTGCCAGTACGCACTCAAATGTAGGAAGGAGTGCAATACTCAGTAGAACTCGGTAGAACTGGGTAGAACTCGGCGAACTCAGTAGAACTCGGCAAACTCAGCAGAACTCGGGTCACGTGTCGAAGTTCGAGTCCATCTTCATGTGCAATTTCATCTTGTAACTGTGAAATGATTGGTTGCAAAAGTTCTTGGATAGGTTTGAATAGATATCGATTCGATAGTATAGGTATATATAGGTGGTAGGTAGATGTTATTATACAAAATTCCTAGTTACCACCTTACTTGTGTTGCGTTGTTGTGTGGGTTGGTTACTGGTGGTGGTGGTGGGTAACCACTGTTACTAATGTGTTATATTATTGAACTAGTGGACGCCCGCGCTTCGCTCGCATTATTTTGAGATTAAAAGTAGCATATGACACTTCTAAGACCTTATACTACCTACATACTAAACTATCATGATGATCCTCTCAGACATATTTGCGTTGTGGGCGTTTAAATTAGACAGACAAACAGATAAACAGCCAAAAATTCTAGAAACTGCTGAAAAGTGTTCTGCAATGGATTTCAAGTAATATATAACGAAACATTTTTTGTTTAATATCTTCTATGCTCAGATTTTTGACCATCTTCAGCTGTATTATTATGTACAGATAAAGGATCTTACGTAGCAATTAAACATGTTAACGTGGCATTGTGACTGATTTATTTTCATAGGTTAGGTAACAAGTTATACAATACAAGTTTATTTTTATACGTGTATGTATGTGACTATCTGTGAGTGTCAAAGTGATCTATGAGTTTTTCAATTGTAGTTATTTCAAAATTTTAAACATAATATTCACCGAAACCACCGCCAAAACAAGCGATATTGGTTTTCAGAAACCATTTATGTAGATCTACTCTGACTTTTGTGAATTGTATTAATGTAAGCAAGATCACTGGAAGGGACTAGCTGACATAGCACGGGTGTGCCCTCACCCAGTATGTTAGGTAGTCATTAAGAATTATTGTTATACTTATTCTGAATAAATAAATTTTGTATTTTGAATTTGAATTTTGAATGAAAGTAGTTTAATATCGGACCATTCATAAAATTTTGAGAAGAATTTGCTTGAGCTATTAGTTCAGAACATTAAAAGCATGCAGTGCGTTTTTGCTGTTCGAAATTTGTCTGTTTACGGTCATAAAAAATCGAACTGTTTAAATGTAACGATAATGATGATGATAAATCAACGTCCCAATTTGAAGTTGACATTTAATTGCTTGTACGTGATATTTGAACAACAAGAACCGACTTTGTTTTAACCGCGGTTTGTAATAAGACGGAATAGGTTAAAAAAAATATTATTTAGAACATGAAAATAAAAAACATTATACTATGATAATGAGTTTAGAAAACAAACTTTTTTTCTCTAAGAGCTTACATGCTACGTTTTACTTGCGATTAAAACTTTACAAGTTGATACGCTGCGACGCGAGGCAAATGTTTAACTTACGTCTTACAACTTTGAAGGGTTTGATTAATTTTGTTACAATAAAGCCGGCAAAGTTCTAATCTCAGGTTTGCAAACGTTGGCAACTTTTCTATTAAGCAGTGCCACTACGTGATCCCAATTACATAATTAACTATCCATTTTTCTGTTGGAAGCTAAAAATGATGATGGCAGAGTATCTTTAGTTATTGGGACTTATTACAAAACGTGGTTTAACTATTAGTCCGGAACTTTAAAAATATGCAGTTCGTTCTTGTGGTTCAAAATTTGTTTTCTTCTTGAAATGATAAAAATCGTGTTATAATAATCAAATTGTCAAAATGTTACCAATGATGAATCGTGTGACGTTTTAACGCTTTAACGCTAATATTTAAACCACGTTTTGTATTAATATGGAGTCTAATGTAAGCATTAAGCATGTTTTTTTCTTGGTAAACGTTACACAATTACATCGTTTATGCTTAACTTCAATCAAGCTACATACCTAATCTCTAACGTATGAAGTATAAAGTATAAGAATTTATTTGCCCATCAATAACATTGTTCAAATTGATCAAATAAGTTGTAACTAAGTAATAAAGGGTTACGTAAAATAAAAAAGAAAAGATTCTACCCAGATTAGATCAGACAGCCAGATTAGAGTTTCTGTATAATGCCTACGTAATATCATAAAGAATGTTATATATTAAAGTTACTAGAAAATTTGATAACCTCATATTTTATTATTTTTATGTAAAAGCTCCAAAGCTATGAGAAAATTGGACATTGACATTCAGGTCACATTCAGTATTGTTATCACAGAAATATGAAAAACTAGGACGGAAATTAACGTAAAAAAGGCTTTTGAATTGATGTAGCGACCATGAAGATTCCTTAGTTGTCTTCACCTTCTTCATGATCTAAGCATATGCTTCGCTAACGTTTCGGGATACAGACCAAAACCATGAAGATCTGTTTAGCCGTTTTTCGTGATGAGCGTTTGAATACAACAACAGATAAACAGGGACACAAATAAACAGACGAAAATTCTATAAATTGTTGGAACATGTTCTGTCATCATATCCAAATATCTCCAAACAGTATTTTTTAAATATTTTCAATTATCAGACATTTGACTCTCTTCGGCTTTATTATAAGTATATAAATAGATAGGTCTCTTTATTTTCATGACAGTCATCTCGACATTGTGTCTTAATTTTGACTGTTATATTGCTGAATTATGTTAAATCTGCGCATTTTAAGCAAAAAATTGTATACCAACGTCAAACCAGACAGATTATGATAATCTATTTTTTATAATATTACAATAGAGATAACATGAAAAAACACACGCAGTATAAATAGTTCTTTGGCAAAACAACGCTCATACTTTTTATTCACTATTCTTATAAGAATAAGTCTAAATAACCTATCACTATAAATAACTTCAATATCTATGTTAGCAATACACTTTATCGTCTGTCGTGGCCAAGCCTAAACGGTTCTAATCAAGTCTAGTGTCTAGGCTTTGGATTAGATGTAATTTGTATCGACCATCTCAAGTGTTTTAAAAAAATGGTTAGAGTAAGTTGAAAGTAAGAAAAAATAAGTTTCAAAGTTATGTTTCCAACCGTAATTACATACTTACTATACATTACGTTACAAAAAATACTGTCTTTATCGACTCGATTTTCAAAATACAGCGATCCGTGAGAATTAAGAAAGCACAAACATATTCTGTAACATATTATGTTCATATTTTTGACATACAAGGGCTGATGTACTTCCCTTGTTTAGAAACATTTGGCCCAAAAACAAGAGAGTACAAGAGACATCATTCAAATCCATTGTTGTTCGAAGAGTTTGCTATTAGACGTCAGTTTGCCAAACGCAAGAATCTGGCTATAATAATCAATATAAAAAAATACATATAACATTAAGAATTTACACCGAAACCTTGGATTTTCACATTTTCGAACCAGTTTCTTTTAATTACCCACAAAAACGCTCCTAACGCCCGAATATATCAAGGATACGTATAATGTAGAAGCGTGAAGTATCTATGCGACCGACACTCATTTATTTATGGCGAACATCGAGTGGGCGGGCCCTGTCAACGACTGACTAGTCCACACGACATGATTCTATGATGTAATGGTGGCAGCACCTATGCATCTTATTAACTTTTAACTAGGCCCGTTGTTATAAACCGTAGTCTCGAGAGAAAACATTTTCTAACCTTTTATTTTACGTAAGATAGTTTTACGTTTGACTTCAGCCTGCCTGATGTTAAGCATTGCTGCAGCCTAGGGTGTAATACGCTAAGCAAGAAGATACTTATTAAGTTAAGATTTGAAGACCCTGGATTGTAGTTCGCAGGAAACACAGCTTTTGATAAAATGTTCTAAAGCTTTGACGCATATTTTTTAACAGGGAGTTTTTTCTCTAATTCGGAAAGTTTTAATCGGATTTAGTTAGGTTAGTAAGGTACTTAAGTAGAGAAGAGCTATCAACCCCGAAATAAAATGAATTCTGAATTTTCTGTCAAGTTTTGATTTTTGACAGTGTAAAAATACCACAATATTGTGGTATATCAAGTTTATACAGAATGCAGAATATTGACTAAGATTCACTTGTTTATTATCTGCTAACCTATCCTTTCAATGGATTTATCAAAATTTGGATGACTCCTTCGTCTCGACCTCCTTTTACTACTATAAACCATAATGTTGTTAGTTACTTTCTTCTCCACATGCAGAGCTATTTGCCCGGACTCTATCGACTTGAGTGAGGTCAAGTGAGGAAACGGAAATTATTTCTGCCTTAGCTTTTTCTTTAACGGTCGACCCCTGGTCACAAAGTGCTGCGATGTGCTGACGCGTCGGAATGTTTGCTTCACGATTTGTTGTGGATGTTGTTTATTAAGTTGTTTTTATCTTGGTTCATTGGTTTACTTTAATTGATTTGATGAATTCTCATTTATTTCCTGTTTTTGAAATTCTAGTTTTATGTAACATCTACAACAAATCCCGAGATTTGTTGTAGATGTTATTTGTTAAGTTTTTTAACTTGGTTCGTTTGTGTTCTTTAAATGATTTAATAGAGTGTCTATAGCCTTTTTTTAAGGACTTATTATGTTCCAAACGACCGACACATTTCATTCATTTTGGTTTTTTTATTTAGATTAATTACCAGAAAGGTCTATAAAACTTTCAGAAAAAAAAACTACAGTTCGGTTTTTGTAAAATATCCAGAAAGATCGCAATTTCCATTAATTACAAATTTAAATGTACTTAGTCTCAGACATTATGACAAAAGGTTTTTAATAAAACTGTCTTTGAATTAAGTACGCAAATGGCAGTGGAATGTTTTACCGCCCGCCCTAGCTGCACTTTGAAGAAAAAGATATTCTTTAAGAAAAATTTAATAAAAGTGGTGGCTCCGCTGAAATGCTCTGAAAAGCGTAGGAAATAGTCCATGTAAATGATGTAGATAAAGATAGATGGCGTTTTGTATAAAAAGTCTTTAAACTATAACTATAAAAGAAACACTAGAATGTGTATTGTGTATGCGCTCAATTCCCTCTCTTTAGCTATCTATTTGAGTACTTTAATTTATAGTTAAAATATGACATCATTGTTGGCCACAGTCAATAAACTATTATTTATTTATATTTTTTAACGAATTTGGTACATAATATATTCATCTAAAACAACAATACCCAGCTAATAAAAAGCATTTATACTAGCGAATGCACGTATCAACATAGAAAAAAAAACTCACAACAAATCAATGGGTACAGTTTTATTTATAGTTGAAGGGTGTAGTTTGCGTTGATTGGATTTTGAAGTATTTATTTTCTTAAAATTTGGGTTTTATCGATTTTTCTGTGACAGGATTTTCTTGCAGCAGCTACAGCGGAGTCATCTATTTTGGCCATGTCTGTGTAAATAGTGTTTGTTCATTTTATGTCAGAGATCTTGACTTGGCGTAAAGTCGAGGCTGAGAGTAGCATGCATACTCTTGTATATATATTTTTCGTTTTTACAAAACAAATTTGGTTCGTATAGTGAAACAATCATCTAAAAAAATAATTAAAATAGTAAATATAATTTATATGAATAGCAAGGCCTTGTTTACCTAAAAACTAGCTATGTACTGTACATATATCTATGTTAATGTTAATAACAACAAAACGCAATACAAGATAGTGTTTTCACCTCCATTCACAAAAAAATCAAAAAGTTCTCATTAAGTATTTCAAGATAATAAAGATTTTCCTTTTTAACCTTATTTAAAAAAATGTCAGAATCTCTTATCTTATATACTCGTTTATAAAAGAATTGAGCAAGGCATTCTCAGCGAAATCTTTCTATTCATTCATTTAATCTATGCCCTCCCAAATAAATCAAAACTTTCAACTGACCCCAAGTTGAGCTATAAACACGGTCACTTCAATCAAGTCTAGGTGGCTTCCAGTTAGACCTAGGCTCGGAAATGAACCTGACCATCAGCCGACCCCTCTAACCGTAGATTTCCTACACCACTTTATGGCAGTACTCAAACTAAGTGGAAAACGTTTGATATGAAGCAATTTCTTTTAAGTAGCGCTGTGTTTTTAAATGAGGTTCTACGGGACATTTTATTAAACTAGTTGTTGTGTTGATTGCTTGGGGTTATTGTGATTGAAATTATCTCGTTATCATGGTATTAAGATTTTAATTATTCTGTGCGCTCTGTTTTTATCTATTAATATACGAGTAACTTAAACTTTTATTGGAAAATGACCGGCAGGATTCAAACCTGCGTATTTCTGTTAAGGTCAAAACGCCTTAACCAGCTAGGCTAGGCTCATTTTCCAATACAAGTAACACTTGACAAAAATACTTACATGCAAGTAATGAATTTACGTCATATAGAAAAAAAATAGCTACTGGTTTTCATTGCATGATCATCAACGAAACATCATGAGAGCGATATGATAACCATCATCTCGTGTTGTGAAAACTTCCTAATTAGTTACCAAAAATTTACATCAACGAATATAGGTATATTTGTGTATTCACTTTTATTAATAAAAGATAGCATTAACTATCGTTATTACACGGCATTATCTTGCTACAGAAGCACAATTAAATACATGAATAGATTTGCAAATATTTTAGTATGCACTCAATAAAAAGCATACTAAAGAAACTGTAATTTAAAATTAGCGTTTACGTGCTAGCTTGTTTAGTTATTTTTTTAACTTGCATCACTTCATAGATACTTTGAAATTGGATTATATGTAACTAAGCAAATATAAGCAAATAAGCAGATCAATGTACACATAGGTTTGAAAATAAACATAAGATACTGTATACTTTATTTACCACCGCCACGCTTTAGTACGCGTGTTTGTATATATCCTTTGATGTCCGGTATTGCTGAGTATCGCCATTTGTAACGGTCTTTTTGTAGATATGGAGTGGACATTTCTCTTTTGAATATTTGATGCAAAGCGCTGAGTAATTGGAGAGCTTAAATTTTCATAAATGTTTGTGTTGCATCTGAAACAAATAAAAGATAGACCACAATAATTAAGGATTAATTTATAACTCTTGTTAAATAAATACTCATGAATAAAACTCTTACCCGCTTATTTAATAATTGGTTGCTTAAGAAAACACTATTTGATTAAGATATTTATAAAAAGAAAACGTTACGAAAGAAATTAAAATAACAGAAATAAGCGTCTTGTTAAATTTAGGTATCAAAAACTCACCGTAGATTAATAATTCGATTTTGGACAAGTTGCACAATCGTCTAGATTGGGTTTGAAACTTAATCTACAGTTTTTTAGTCAGATAAAAGATAAACAGTGTCTCAACGTCAGAATCTATTTAACATAAGCGTGTGAGATGCAAGCAAATTGTCGCGCCCTGTGATGGAGTATACTTACGCATGTAAAGAACGAATTTCGCGCATCGGCGAACGCTAATGTTTTTATTGGGAACACACACGAGGAAAATTGGACTCGTTTACTTTTATAGCCATCTATAAAGCCATTGATATATTCTGGAAACTCTTAAACAGAAAGAAAGCAAGGGAAAACAACCAAATGCTCCTTGACGACAATTCAAATCCCCCTTTAATGATGGTGCTTAGAGGATAGCAAGATAAGTGCAAGATCGAGGAAATTATTGAGGAAAATGAGAGATCGTCACGTTGTAATGATGAAATGCTTAACATAGAATATAATTATAGTAGTCTGGTCGTCTTTTGTTTATGTTTTCTTAAGATGTCGGCCATTTTGGAAGATTGTACCGAAGTGTGGAGTTGTTTAAACAAAAAATAAACCTATGATTTATTTATTGAAATATATAATACCTAACTCTCCTATCCGTTACGTTAAACTTTGTGTATGGAATACAATAGAATAGGATAGAATATCACTTTAATGTATCTCAAGAGACAGAAATTACACAATAGACATATTTTTTTAAAGTTCTGCACATTGGGCGGCTTTATAGCCTTAGGCGATTTTTCCCAGGCAACTTTTTAGATCTCGATGGAGATTAGTAGAAGTAGAGATAGAGATTATGAATATTTTACATCAGCGATGATGAAAGTATTTTCATCATCATTGGCATTTATAAACTAAAAAGTTACGTCTCACAACATATTTAACAACTTATATCAGCGTTATTTATCATTTATGTCCACTAGCTTCCAGGAGAGCATAAAAAGCTTAGACTGAAACTGAAAACGTATAAATAAGAGCAGATAAAAACGGTAATACCGTACCGACCAGCGTAATATCTGGTACGGCTTGTAATTAATGTATTTTGCCGGCTAGTGCGGAATTTACCGACTGAAACCAGCGGAGCAACAGAAAACGTTATCTGATCATAAACAGAATAATATGACCTGAATGTTTTGCATTGCATCTCGTTATTTATCTTGCTTTAACTGACACATTGCACCAAAGACTTGATAAATTTAATTACACAAATAAATTAGTCTTTATTAATTTGAGTGAAGTCTATGAGTGTAATCAACCTTAGTGTCGAGAGTTTTCTAACCGCCTTAAAGGCCTTTGACGTGGCTTAGCGGGCTTACCTATCTAGTACTCACGACACAAGCGTTTGCCTAGTGTAGGTCTAGATGGCGCTGTGTGCAATGTCCTGGAATATTTATTTATTTTTAACCTACTTTCTAAAAAGGAGGTTAAGTCAAGTCAAGTCTTCTGAAAGTTTTGTTTTTATTTATTATGATATCGACATCAGTGTTGACCACTCTTATATGAACTTGCTTTTAACTGTAGATAAAGTCATCACAAAATGGCGGCAGGTTGGCAGAGAGAGCAAATACTGTACAACGTGTATTACAAAATTCTATCCACTAGCAACCTTAGTCCTGTGGGAATATGCATCATTTTGTATGCATTGGTTATTTCTCGCGGAAACAAAAAGGGCAAGGATGAAAGGGCGGTGCATCCGGCCGGTGCAGTGGAGTTGCGCCAAAGATATTATGACTAGTAGACACTTAATTCTTTCATTTTAAATGCAGTGCTGTGTATAATGAATCCAGGTAATTTTTTCATACATCTGATGACGATACAATTAAAAAGTAGTATAATCCAGAATAAATTAATTTTGAATAGGACGGGATTATGTCATATTGTTTGAAATATGTATGATATATGAAACAGTAATGCACGTTACAATTTTGAATTTAAATCCGCACAAAACTTATTATATTAAAATAGATTTTTCGATCTGTAGACAATTTTACTTTTTTTATATTTTGTTTGAAGACTGTCTTAATAAATGATTTTCTATTCTATTCTATATTAAAAATACTATGGACGTGACAGAATAAACTTCATAGAAATAATAAAGCTAATACACATTATCTTTACTAAGTTGTTTCTTTGCTTATAGGTCTATACATTTCCTTTATACCCTTTGATAACCCAGGAAATGTCGGGCGAGTTCCTGGGTTGTATAAATGTTGGATATTAGAAGGGTGTGGTTTTAAATTAATAACGAGCTTTAGAGGACTTTACATTTTTTATTTAATTCAGTGTCAAGATATTAAATTATAAATTGTTTAGAAAATACTTATTTAATACTAACTCGTAGCAATCTTTAGCATAAATATTTTATTTCTTTTCACTTAAAAATAAGCAACAAAACAATAAATGTATTTCCTTTGCTACTACCATACTACAAAATAAAAAACATTTTTATGACACTTTACTCGCAGTTGAGTCAATTGCACAAACTTTTTTAACAACACCAAATTTCAACATTTGGACGCATAATAATAATGTGTAGATTCATCACATAACATCGCTAGCAATGAATTATACAAAAAATGGTTGAGTCATTCTATTTTTACTAGTTATTTGACAAAAAATTGAGTGTTGAAACCATTCATAAACAACAACCAAGCTTACATAAGTATGGTCTTGAAAATAATTTATGAACTTATGTGTATTTCTTTCAGGTTTGATCGTGATGAATGTAGGCGCTCGTGACGTTTCATGTTTATCTACTTCCGATTAATGGATAGATATGGAAAATAGGATATATAATTTATACACGATTGTTTACTTGTATATTTTTATGTTTATGTAGTTTCGCTTGCGTTGTTACGGGATCTGTCACTCACAAGAATCTTGTCCAACAAATAAATCAAGTCAATAACTGTTAAGTCATGTTAGAGGCTCTTTGGGCCCTTTGGGAGGTGTGAAAACTCTGACAAATATCCACGTTTCAATATACTTCCTACGGTATATTTTACTAATTAAAGTTATGGGAATTAGATTCGATCCATCTTAGACCACAGCTATTGCTTGCCATCGGGCAAACTATGGTCAAGTGCAAATCTGTTTTAGTTAAAAATCCTTATTTTAGAATAAAAACAACGCTTGGCTTAGATTGTATAATTATGTTTCTATAAGTATGTATGACATGCATGAATTGTATAAATATTTATAAAAGTAAAGTGTGCTCAACTCACCGTTGCTGACAGGACGAAATCGTGTACACGCATAATTGTAAAATATGAAAAAATAAGGTAAAAACTAAGGGTGACACTGACTTTAGTTTTGTGCATATTATGGACAAAGTTAGACTCAAATAAATTAAGTAGGGCCACAAAATGCTTCAAGCTCGGTTTATTAGGAGAAAAAAATAGGCAAATCATATGGAAATCTTGTTTTTTGTTTTCTTTGACATTCCAATAAAGATTGAATGCCACTCCCGTACATATTTCACAGCGCACATAATTCAAGTAACTACGAGCATTATACTTCTTCTTCTTATCGAATGAGAGTGGCCAACTCTGGTGTCGAGAATTTTCAAACCGCCCTAGGGGCCACCGACATGGCTTGACGACTGCCGTACTAGACAAATAACATTATACTTTTAAGTCCCTAATAAAACCTGTAACGTCTGATATTTATAGGCAAGAAAATATCTCTATACTTTACAATATAGCCGCTAGCCTGTAGAAGCTTCTAGCCAGTTACGACCCCAGCCAGTACCCAGCCAGTACAAGCAGCTCATAATAATCATGTACGTATGGAGACCACAACGCGTCTAGTCAGCCACACGTGGGATTAACGCCAAAACAACGATGTTACAATCAATAGACATCTCATTTCAGTGTTTTTTCATAGTTCTCTCTTTCAGTCGTATTTCCTTATGACTGAGGATCTTGACTCCCCTGAAAAATTAATTCGTTAACATTTCTCTTGGGTAGATTTGTCGTTTTGGGCACCCAGGTCTCTTCTCGGAAGATATATGTCCTCGGATATACGTGGGACACTCAGAAAGTTTTGCGAAACAGAAAAAAAATGTTCTATGGGCAAATATATTTTTATTAAATCTTTTCAAAGTACTCTCCACTAGCATCTATACAAAGTTTCATGCGTCTGAACCAATTTTCGAAACACTTTTTCCAGTCCGCCGCAGACACCTCGTTTACGGCCTGCTCGAACGCTGACAGCGCATTTTCCGGTGACGAAAATTGTATCCCTATGAGCAGATTTTTTATTTTTGGGAATAAAAAGAAGTCACACGGTGCTAGGTCCGGGCTGTAAGGAGGGTGACCCAGGAGTTTGACCGGCGTGCTGTTCAGGAAGTCCCTCGTTTTGAGCGCGGTGTGCGCGGGCGCGTTGTCATGATGGAGCAGTAGCCCACGGAGCCCTGTGTTTGGTCGCTTGTTGCTCACAACAGAGAAAACTTCTGACAAGCATTTATTAATATACCATTCGGCGTTGATGCTTCTTTGGTTTTGTAAAGGAATGGACACCAAGTAGCCAGTCAAATTGAAAAAGATCGCGATCAAAATTTTCTCCCCGCTTCTAGATCGCTTCACTTTGGTAGGCGTTGCTTCGTTTTGAATCACCCAAACTGTCGACTGGCGCTTCGTTTCTGGATCGTATTGATATATCCAGGACTCGTCGCCTGTAATGATGTCATAAACACGCCGAGACGAACCTGCTTCAAATTTGTTAAGCATATCACGGCACCATTCCACCCGAGCCTGTTTCTGAGCATCGGTGAGGTTGTGCGGCACCCAGCGTGAAACTATCCTCCTCACGCGAAGATGCACGTGCAGAATCTTGTCAAGGCTTCCCGATCCAATCTGCACAATGTGCTGAATCTCCTGGTATGTAACTCGCCTATTGTCTTGGATTAAATTTTTCACTGCTAGCACGTTTTCTTCCGTAACAGCCGTCGAAGGGCGACCACTTCTTTCTTCATCCCCCAAAGTTAGTCGACCGCGCCGAAATTCATTATACCAACGATACACGGTTGCCTTAGAAGGGCCTTCATCCATGAAAGCCATTTGAAGTCTTTCGTAAGATTCTTCCGGTTTCAGGCAGCACTTGAAATCGTATAAAATCATAGCGCGATAATGTTCCCGGTGCAGATCCATTTTTTACTGAGACACGATAATTTAAATTAGCTTGCAAAAAATGTGGAGGGAAAATTTGAAATTGGAATGTGCCTATTTTTACTTTTAAATAATCATATTTTTAAAATAGGTTTAAACTGGCCAGTGTCTCATTCATAAAAACTTTTTTTCGCAAAATTTTCTGAGTGGCCTGGTAGTGGTCCTCAAACATTTTTATAGTTACTCACCAGTAAAATCCAAGTAGTAGGTATGTAAAAGTAAGATGTTAAGTTGTGGCTTAAGTTTTGAAACCACCCCAGAGGCATCTGACTGTTTTAACACTGTTTTTGATAGTAACAAAAATTATTATCAATAAACAAAAATGCTGCTGTCATTTCAGCAGCTTTGTTAAGCGAACTTCACCAAACTGCTGACATTCTAGCATTGTGAAGTCTGTAAATACTGACGTGTGGCTGTAGGGCTGTTAAATGTAGCTTAGGACGTATGTTTAATGTAACGTGTGGTAGAGGGATAGAAAAATGTAGACGTCTATGGTTTACATTGTCTTCGAGTATGTGCCAGCCTTATAACCCGGTCAGTTTACGGTAATGTCGACGCCATAACAGCAGCTCGCGGGACTGAATAACCGAAAAACTACCGCATTTTATCGACACGTTTTACTGAGCTCTCTGTCCGTGGCTTATTGTTTGTTTTACGTGCATATTTAAAAAGTTACGTGCAGATTTTTTTATATCTCAGATATTACTGTATAATCAGATATATATAAACTTTTTATTTTCGTCCATATTGCATATTTTTGTGAATACAAAATTTAAAATCGCTATAAGATATATTGTAGTAGTTGTAGTTATTGTACGCACGCTTAAAGTCGGTAAAAAAACTGGGCATAATATTATGAAAATGACTTGAAAGTTCCGGTTTTCGGTCCTTACCCAAAATTGTTGAAACTTGACTATCCCGGGCACTGCTAGATTTGGCAGTATGGTTACTTTGGACCAAAAACGTCATAACTTGGATCGAGATGGTTACGTTCATAGCGAGGCGGGGATGCCACTTCGCTCTCATGTAGCTTCCTTTAATAAAGCATGGCTTAGACTGAGATAGTTTGGTAAACTTGCAAAGTATGAATGGTCTGTATTAGCTTGCAGGAACAGGTTTGTTAACTAGCATAAAGTGTTACTTTGTGATCATGGACTAATTGCCCAATGTAGAAATGATTCTGTAAAAATAAATTTGGTAAGATTTGATATTGAAAACGAAATGAGCAAAAGTCATAAAAGCCAAGTAACCGCTGCGGAAGCGGGATAGAACATTAGGTCAGTTAATTTTACTGTAAAAGAGATACTCTTAATCAATATTTTGCTAGCAATTTCCGTTTGCATTGTTTTCTGTGTTCAAAAAAAGAAACCCACATTATTAGTTAGACTAGCTTCATTAATCGTATTCTTTCTCTTGTCGGTTTCGTAACAAACTGTTTTTTACGTGGGAGGGTCGTCAGCCCGCCGCACAACCCCCAAAATGCTGGAGGACCACACCCTAATGTCAGATCTACGCGTGCTTCAAGTAGCTGACTGGCGGGAAGCGGCTCAAGACCGTACCGGTGGCGATATCTTGTATCGGAGGCCAAGACTCACTTTGGGTCGCTGCGCCAGCGGAGTAGGTAAGTAAGCTTCATTAATAAAAATTAGTTTGCCGCAGCAATATGTTATCCCAATTAGTTTAATAAAAAATGCAATCGAGACTAGTTCCAGCACACTATCTTCATGTAAACCTTGCTTTAGCTTCAATTTATACAAGGTGTGATCATAATTTGGTATGAGAGCTCATCTGCAAACTATACCTTAGTATACTGTCTCAAATGGGGTGTGGAGAGACTAAACTTTATACTACTTTAGTTTGTTTATTATTTTCAAAGATGGTAACCACATCAATTTCATTTTATTTTACAAACCCAAATATGATTGTTTAAAGTTTTAGTAATATAGCTAATAGTAATAGTTTAGTTATTTTTTATTTTTCATTAGTTATTTTTCAGTAATATAAAATATTAGTATGATCCAAATGAACGAATATGAAGCCTTAGAAAAAACCATACCACACAAACCATCCATTTTAAGAATATATTAAATACTAGCGGACCCGACAGACTTCGTCATGTCTGTTGACTCTTTTACTCTTTAGTTAGTTAGAAAACGTTTGTATGGTAAAAAGAAAAGGGCGGTTTTTAGGGATTTTCAAAAAACTAAGACTAACTTACTAACTAACTTTCAAAAGAAACTTCAACAAATATTAAAAAAAAAGAAATGGCCAAATCGGTCCAGGCGTTGTTGAGTAATGCGCTTACCAACTCATTTTGCGATTCATTTTTATATATAAGAGAAGAAGATTATTTGTATCGTAAAAATGTAAACGCAAAACAAGAGTCTCCTTTACAAATGTCAAATCACAAGAAACTCATAAGACATAACTCCTACGCATTCTTAATAAACTGTTGCTAAAAAAATATAAGCTCTAAGTATTCCCGCGCATTCTTCAATGTGGAGTATGTGCCTTTAGATTTTCGCCAATACTTTGACCTCCTTTTACAACATGATGCCTTCTCTTTGTTTTAATTAATCACTATATAGTAATAAAGCAAAGTCGCTTCCCGCGTCTGTCCCTATGTTTGTATGTAATATGTATGTGTACCTTTAAAACTTCACAACGGATTTTGCAAATTTTTTAATAGATAGATAGATTCAACAAGAAGGTTTATATGTATACTAACACATGAAAAACGGCAAGCTAAAAAAGCTAGTAGCTAGTATATAAATAAAATCAATGAGGAGAATATTCACTCTCATGAGTCGTATTACCTCATAACGGAGGGTCGTGGCTCCCCTGAAAAATTAATTCGTTAGGGGAGTTCTCTTGGGCAGATACATCATGGTGGGCGCCTAGGTCCTTCCACGGAAGACACAGGTCCTCAGATATTGTTGTCCTCAAATATGACGGTTTCCATGTTTGAGGAACACTTGTCTTCAGGGTGCATCTGAATGAAAAGCAGACACTGAAACCGCTATGTAACACTCGAGGAAGAAATACAAAAAAAAAAGTTAAAAAAAAAACTCAATGTATAGATACAATCCCTACAAAATCAATAATTCCCCAATCAAGCACACTCACCCTCTAACGCACTAGCTCGTTTCGTTTTTTACAAAACAGCGTTTGCAAAGTGTTCTTCTATCGCAAACAATGACGAGACGATTCCGTGCCATCAATCACAAGTGCCGTGTCATGTATGGAAGCAACGCTTCGGAATCTGTATGTATCTGTACGAATGAATAGATTAGTGGAGTGGGTTTGAGGGTATTATGGATAGACTTTTATGCATAAGTATTTGTTGCTTGTTATTTTTAGTATTGTGCGCGTTTTGCAAAGTAATATATTATTTACAGTAAATTTATTTAAAATAATAATATATTATATAAAAACAAGGGAAGAAAAACTAAACACTACTTCTAACTTTAACAAAAAAAGAAAAGGGACACTTAGAAAGTCTCCAGAGGGCAGCGTGCCTATTATTTACAGTTGATCTTGATTTGCATGTCTTAGCTACTATTTTAATGTCAACTAGTAAAAACACGCTGAAAAAGTATTTTCTGATATCCTTTGAAATAAATTAAATTCAATAATCCAAGGTATGTTTCGATTTCCACTATAGAGTGGCTTTTGAGGATATGGTTTATAACATTTTGTTTTCAGGCTTTAGGATGTCTTACAAAGTTTCGAAAATATTTTAATGTGTTTGTGTATTATGTGTTGTTAAGTAAATATATACTAATTTAGTGTATATATAATAATGGTACAATATAACATAAGGTAATGAGCCTATTTCTAGTACAAGAAAATATATTATATAGGTATGTGCAGTGCGCCTTTGAGCATTTCAAATACGACAGATAATTTATCGGTAAATAAATTAAAACATGCATTCAAAGCTTTACTCGTCCGCGTTTTATTACAGGTTTTGTGTTTCAATAATAGCCTGTCTGTTTTAAAGCTCCAATTTATTGTAAAACACCCTAGAAAATCTGCTATTTGAATAGTAGAATATAGTACACTAGTATAAAGTAGAATATAGTACGTACATTAGGATAAAGCGTCAATAAAAAAAATTACGGTGTTATTAGCCAATGTAACCAACAAATGTTTTAAAACAAAATACATTTCGCAAAATAGAATGAACGTTTTGTAAATCACTCAACCGTAACAAACATTGGTCCTGAGCTCGTTAGGTCGCCCCGAGGATAAAGTATCGAAACGAAAAACATAAAAAGCAGGACAAGTGCAAATCCAACTCGCGGAAGAAGAGTTCCGTATTATTTTCTATTATAATCTGTATCTTCTTATCGAATTAGAGTGGCCAATTCTGATGTCGTAAATTTATCAATCCGCCCTGAGGGCTTCTCACATGGTGTACTGGACAAACAGCCAGGATCTACAATTTATCGTGTCACCCGACCTACGGAAGCGCCCAAAATGGAATGTCGCTTTTCGGTCACCCATCCAAGAAATGACCGCATCGATGTTTGCTTAACATTGGTAATCGCATGCGATTGCCTATGCTAGCTGAATAACGGGCGCTTAAAAACATCAATAAAAATACCTGTATAAAATCAAACATGTTTGAAGCACGATTCTTAAAAAAACTTACTTATATATACTTTAAAAAAACTGCTTTAAATTATTATTATTTTCTAACAGTAATAAAAACAAAAATGTAAACTCCTACCATGGATCGACTGTCTAGCTGGTTGATGAGAAACAGCGCGGTATGACGACACACAGCAAAGTCCTAATTGAATAATTACCCATTTTTTCCTTTTTTCACGGAATCCCGAAAAAGCGAATGACAAAAATGTGAATACTGAAATCTCACCGGCTGGCTTCAATGGCCGGACGTGAAAGATAAGACCCATTGTTTTTGTTTTAATGCCTCAAAGTCCTATATTGGATTTGAAACATCGCTTCGCACCATTAGGCTAATAGCAGTCCAGTGAATCGGCAAAAAGAGATTAAGCTGTGCCCAGTCATCACTTTCCGTGGCTATTAATTGATAAGTGGAGAGTGCTCAATAGATTACTTCGAAAGCTTCGACGCTAATCTATCGGTTTCGCGCTTTTTTTGACGTCTGCTAAAAAGGGTTGAGAGTTAATTGATTGATTTTGGTCAAGATAAATCTTTGGAAATACTATTTAGATAATGATGTGTATTTCGTACATATGGTTTTGCGGTTTTAACAATTACACGACAACGATTACATAAAAGTGAACGTGAATTAATTGTGACTTTGTATTAGTAGTAAATGCAAAATTTATACTTGTTTATATTTAAAAACGCTATTTAAAAAAGGTAATATTTGTAATGAAACTATTGGTTGCACTAAACTGAAGTTCCATGTAATAATATTGAACCTCAATCACACTTTAGCTACATTATGGTTGGCCGCAACTATCGTCTACTAAGTGCTCCCGATATCAATCTAAACCAGATGACAGCTCCGAACTATCTCCAGTAAGTACCGACATGTCGATAGTACGCCGTATCTACCCGAAAATGTGATCCACGAAATTGGTTCGTGTGTACACCCCACAACGACTGCCTACAGCTACACGTCGGGAATCACAAATGCCGAAAACGGTCTATGAGGCACCGATTTTATTGCAGACTTGAGCCAAGAACCGCAACACTATTGAGTCGTAATTTTTCATGGAAAGATATTGTTACGGGTTGGCCAGATACCGCCCATTTGTATAATAAGTCGATAACAATCGTCGTTCGAACCCTCAATAAGGCTCTCCGCACGCATTTGTTTGAGCTCCACACCAGCACCAACTTTTCACAAATTTTTGTCCTTATTCCTACCCATTCTATTGTGTAACTCTCTTTGAAATATTACCGTCAAAATTCAGCGTAAAGTTATTGCTCTAATACAAGAAATGGGACGCAAATCCCGTAAGATTTTCCTTCTAAGACGTAAAACGTGATCCAATTTACAATGCCTTCTAATATTTCAGATTTGTTACGATCAACTTTTATTACAAATTGGAATGGTCTCAATGTGTCCCTTGAGAAGCCGACGACCTTTTCATCTTTGACTCTAGCCCGTTATGCCGATGCCCGCATCAAATAAGTTTTTGCGGTAACGCGGTCTTAACAGTCCATAAAAATATACAATACGTTGGCACTCATAAATATGATTCGTAAAGCGATATGATCGGATAAAGCTGTCGGGAACTTTGCTGAAAGTGTAGAAATAGCTTTGTGCTGGTGTGGGTGAGTGTTATGGACTCAATATAGGTTCTATGAATTACTATACAGTTGATGTGGCTTTCAGTTACGTAACTAAATTCCACACTTAAAAAAATGCAGCGAGTTGAGTGTTAGTCGGCTACTGAGATATTTTAGGTTTTCTTGGTCAAATATAAATTCGAATGACTTAGTGATGCCACACGAGAAATATATAAATTTTGAATTATTTTAACACATTTTCATACATCTGCATCATATTGATTAAAATCTAAATATACTCACAGTTTTCCTGAATTCTTGACACGTTACAGTTATCGACAAATACAGGACATTTCGCAACCGCATTCTCACATACAAATACCCACACTGGGTATGCAAATAGGTAAAATGCTTGTCGTAAACAGCCATCCTTACGTCCACAGATATATAACAGAAAGACTGTTACAATTATGGACTACTTGTAATTTTTCTTACTTCTTATTTACTTGTAATAAGAACATTTTATATGTACCTAACTGTTGCTTCAAAACTCCAAGTTATTTACAACTTTTTCAGAAACATAACACGCACCCATACATACATAATTACACATGTCATATCATATACTACGGATGTTGATCCCCGTATATTATGTTTATTTGTAATAACTTAGCCTACTTACAGAGAAATATGCTTACCTAGGTATTATTACAGAAGTTCACATACAAAGTTAACCGCATTCACACAACTTTAACTGTTTGGTCACGATACCGTAGTATATGATAGGTCATAAAGAACTAATTTTGTGAGTTTGGTATAGTTACTGGCTAAGTTAAAAAAATTAGTAATAATAATAATGTCTTTATTGCACACCATCATGAAAGAAATACATGGAAGGATAAATTTATGATGACGTACATATGGGCGGCCTTATCGCCTAATAAAAAGCCTTAAAAATTTAGTAGACAGTAACAAAAGTAAAGAATCTCTACTTATTTTCCGTAATACATAGTTGCCGTACAAAAACGTCGTAAATTCAACGTAATACCGAGCGCAGCTCTCGTAAATTCCTTTCTGCAATATATTACTCTGTGTATGAACTCTTCCACTGAGGACGGTCAAGTATGTTCTCCGAACAAAACCTTGCAAAATCTGCATGCAAATACCTTGGAGGGATGTTTTTCGTCGAGTCCAAGAATGTCCCCTGCAGGAAACAAGTAGTTTATACCGACCTCTTTCAGATGCAAATAATTTCGGAATTCTGAAGTCTTCTCCAGTTCTTTGTGAATAATAAAAATGTTTTTGTTGCGTCATTTTGTGTTTGGTTTGCTGATGCTTTTAGCAAATCTTATATACTGTTAGTAATACTGACTGAGAACTACAATATTACTCTCGCAAGCATTGTTTGCTCGTATTCTTTCTTATTTGAAAGAGGGCGAGGGCATTCACGTCGGTTGAGCAATGTCTTTTGAATTTAAATTTTTCATTCCCCTAATATTGCATTTCTTTAAAGAAAACTGTATAAGTAAAGTGCAAAATTAAGATAATTTAAACGACCTTGAACGTCACAACGTCTGGGCTTCTTACGTTATCCGAGGATACTTGGACCCACTCTAAGCCAAAACCCGCCCAAAGGATTTGCGTAATTAAATTTCTTTAGACCGAGTCTCATTACAGTTTAACTTTAAGGAGCTGAGACCTTTCATAATATCACTTTACTAGCTTTAAAGTTAAGTTCATGAAATACTTCGTTTAAAATTAGTAATACTATTTGAAGGCCTGTTAAATTGAGAGATAATTTTAATTAAGATTTTCAGGGTTTTAAATGAATTTTTCGTAAGCATTTCCCCTGCAATACCCCTGCTATCGTGACCGCAACAAACTCCCGCCATTAGGATTACCATAACAAGAATGGTGTGGTGGTAATAAAATTACAAATGTTGGGCGTCTCTGCTCATTATGAATTCGCGCGCACGTACATCCGTGGCGTCGAAATTGCGCCATTGTTGGTGACCACTGGTATTCCTACCATTTTGTACAGTCCACATCACATACCATACGCTGCTAAGCAAAATTAGGCTTTAAATACTAGTACTAGGGTTCTGCAAAATCGACGTTGATTGTATTGGCATGGGCTATACAGAGTGAGCGGTTGGAGATGCATATGCACAATTAGCTGATGAATAAACCATTTCCTGTGTCCATGTAAAGTCTAACAAAATATCCAGTAGAATAAATGATGGTACCTGCAATTAAATGTTTGGTATCAGAAGCAATCAAGGACAGGTATTATTCGTTTGGTTCTAATTTTGACCAAAATTGTAATAAGTACATTAAACTAAAATGTAAATTATGATTTAATGATGTTTATTTATTAAATTAACTTAACTTAAGACGCAATATACAGCAAAAAAGCTAAAGTTTCCAGACGATATTTTGCTCAGATATTTTTTCAGCTAGATAAGAGCTCCGGATTCAAATTTAGTATTATCATAGGCGATCAAGTTAAGAGGATCAAGCGGGACGGTCAGAGCCGAGTATATAACCGAGGAGCTACATTGAAGGGGTTTTAACCCTTTGCATTTAAATATCGCCCCATGAGAGCGGAATATTTTCAGCTCGAATAAATATTGGCGAAATATTTTACCGTAATTTAAATTTTCCGATAAATATGCATGTCTGTCATGATTGTCAGTCCGAGTTTACGATATTCGGATATTTTTGGGCGAATATCGGAAACTCTTGTGTGAATAACGGATTTTGCAACATTGCCCCCGGTGTCCGGTTTGTATGACTACGTTTTGAATGCTCCAACGAACGTATGATGAAAGGCAGGATTAAAAAGTTAATATCATATTGTTCTCTGTTACGCATGCAATGCGTGCGTAAACGTTGCATGCGTTGAAAGATGAAACAGAGCAAAAAAAGTTTTTAAAAAATCTTTTGTTTCTAATGAGCAAATTACAATTATACTGCCGTTGTTATGATATATTTGGGTATATAATAATATATTATGTAAGCTTGTGTATGAATGTAATAAACATATATTGTACGATATACAAAGGCAAAGGTTTGGGTTCCTTTGTGTTATTAAATTGAATCGAAATAAACCACCAAAGCTTGTCTAATTTGGCCAAATAATAGAATTTACTACACAGATTCCCTTAATGTGTATGGCAGAATTATTATACAATGAATAGCAGTACGTTATGTTATTTATGTTATCAAAATGTCTTACTTAAACCAAGGTCTTCGCTGTATACGTATTATAAAGTGGTAATATTGTTAGTTAAATGTTAAGATATTATATTTAATGATTATTATCATAGTCTATGTGTAATATGAAATATAGCTTCGTCGCTAAATGGTAGGTATGCTAAAGAATTTAATTATTTTCTATTTTACAGTAGTTGGAAGTTTGAATATTTTCTTACTCGAATTCAATTTATGTTTATTATTAATATTGTAAACAAGCACCTAAATTAATTAAAATAAATGAAGCACTCTCACGAAACCGAAGTCTAAAGCCCTCGAAAGGGTTTTTCCCTATTTAATTATCAGATGAATATCTTATCAAATTTAAAGAAAAGAAGGTTCGTAAACTTAATTTGTTATTGACAATCCTTCATCAAGGAACCTCAGTCTGCCCCAATCATCTGGGACGCATCCAGGTGAAACATTGAGCCCATTACGAGAACCTCTCTGAATTACCTCGATCGAACGGTGAAATGGAAATGGACAATGTAACCCAAATATCCCTCTCTGTGCCCCGCGATGTAAATGAAATCTAGAGCAAACTTTTGAGCAAAAGTGAGCTGGTCTGAATTGGCTAGCATGCTAAACGATCAATTTCTATAAGCAACTAATGGTCATCTCTCTCCCTCTTGAGTCGTATTTCCTCACGACTGAGGGTCGTGACTCCCCCGCAGAATTAATTCGTTAGGGGAGCTCCCTTGGGTAGATACATTGTAATGGACACTCAGGTCCTTCCACGGAAGACACAATATGTCCTCGGATATTGTGATCCTCAAACATGTCGGTTTCCTCACGATGTTTACCTTCACCGCTAAGCGAGTGCAAATCCACTATACTTGAAAATACAAGTCATTGGTGTATTGCCAGATTCGAACTAGGGTGTGTCTGGATGAAAAGCAGACACTGGAACCGCGGAGCCACACTCGTTTACTCGCTCTTTTGGGTAGCATGCTAAACGATCAATTTCTATAAGCAACTTATGAACATCTATAAAGTCATAAAACACACCCGTTGTGCAAGTATTGCGGTTTTTGTTTATGAGTATTAACGTTCAGAAACTTTTGTTCTTCTCATTTCTCGGATAAGTAACCTATGAAAAAAGAAATAACTAATCAAGTTAAAAATTGTTTTATGCATAGAGAGCTTTTATAACCTACTGATTTCTGTATGTTTTTTCATATCGGGAAAGGGGGGAAAAATTGGTCAAATAAATAGACGGACTGACGGAGTTAATGTTATTGTTTTTAAACCGTTTAATACAAAATTCCAACAATCAAAACTTAACTTAGTTATTTTGAATAGTTACTGAGAGTAGGAGCCCATTGAATACTCAGTCGTTGTAGACGGATTACCCCAACATCCCTCGAATCCAAATAAAGCGTGCCTCTTAAAGAATTCCGCCGACATTTCCGTGTAACTAAAGTAAGACTGATGTAATTTGTACGCACAAACTAAGTTAGCCGGAATTAATGGTGCGAGGGACGAAAATGTCTCCAGAACTCGACTATTTTTTCGCAGATTAGAGATGTCCATGTTTAGTCGATTTTAAAAACGACCGGCGAAAGATAAACAGTCATAATGTAAATAAAAAATGTGCAGACTATTGTTACTGTTATGGTTGTGTGTGTAGTTGTAAAAAAGTCGAACATACATATATATGCTATATAAAAAGATATGGTCTAGCAACTATACATTGTTAAGATTTAATCAAATAAAAAAATACATAGATTTTTTTGTTTCAGGTTAATGGCGTGAATCAGCGGCCGATTTCCAGAGCCAATTGTATTCAACTGTAAGACCACCCTTACTGCACAGGAATAAATTATACACCAGCTTCATTATTTCACTTCAAATATAATATTTCGTCCATCCATACTTATATTTTTACACAATCGTCAATCTGGCTTAAATTACTAGCTTACAATCTTACGGACACACTCTTTCGAGCTCCACCGACGACTAACCAGCCTCGTTGCGAGTCTACCTTTATACGACAACCCACACATTCATGACACTTTAATAATATTGTGAGCGATGACTAAAGGGGTTGGTATTCGTAACTTAGCTAATTATTTACAAAATTCAATTACATAAATCGAAAAAATTATAGAAAACTTGATACATTTTAAAATAACCTTACACAACAAAGGACAAATAAATAGCACCAAACACGATAATAATAACTTTTTCTTCTATTTGTTATCGAATAAGAGCGGCCAAGAAATGCGAGTTTAACAAGCTTAAGGGCCATAATATTTATACAACATTGCAAGAATGTAATCTAAATACAGAATTCAAATCGATACCTTCCAGAATGTTTCCACACTCTATTCTGATAAAAGTCACGAAGCTTCTGAAAGTCCATTATTGAAGGCCCGAGGGTAATGTAAAAGTTGAGAAAAATGATGCACGCTGAGAATCGTAAGTAGGCTGCATTGTTGCCCGTAAACTACGCAACGCAAATGGATTAAGTTTAGCAAGAGCTAAGTAGGCTTTTTACAGTCAGAATAAGTCCATTATCATATATCTTTTGCGGCTGGTAAATATTTTGGAATCCTTTTAAAATTGTAAATAGAATTCTGATATTTGTCATACGCACTCACACGTTAAGAGCCAATTTTACAATAGCAGCCGGTTGTGAAACAATACCAACACTTCATGGTCTTTTGATAAAAAAGATACTGAGGTACGCTTGTGACGTCAAAGAAGACCAATCAATCAATTAACTGTCATATTTGTACCACCATTTCACATACCATAGTTATCAAATAGTAATAGAAGCCCTACAAATAGGTCGTTATTTCTCAAAACTGACGAAAGAGACATCAAACGGACGTATCCATTACTTTTATAATACCTACTAAGACCCCTTTAAATCTCACTTAAATCCATAAAGTGAATGGATAAAGTGTTTAAAACAGCGACATTATTATTTTTGCAAAATCCCGGCTGTTAATTTGTTAGGAAGGGGCAATTAGCCATCTTTTTGTCAGGTAAGGGCGCAAAAATTATCGTTTAAATTTCAGTTTACACGAAGGGGACGTTATTAAATTCTACGAGACTTTTCGGGTTAAAAGCGGAGAAAAAGGTTGAATAATTTAAATAATGATTAAACCCAGAAATAATACTTTTAGACCCAGTTTTACATCTTTAATATTCTTGTAAGAGGGGCTTAGGCAGCGTAATGTTACCCTTATCTATGGAAGGCTACCAACGGTAATATGAAATGAAATTTAGGTACATCCTGCCTAGGCTGGTGTATAATCTTTGCTAGAACTGAGCATGAAAAATAATTTTATACTACACCTGCTCGGAAAGTACCTTGATACTTTATCAAATTTACGGTAGAAAGTACGTCATTGCATATCGAACAAATATGCGGGGAGAAAACGCATCTGAGCGGGAGAGAAAAGTGTATGAAAATCCATTTCTTACGTGGTTTTTTTTTAATTTTGGGTAAGACTATGCGCCGGTAACCTAAGCCATTTTCAATTTGTGTGTTGTTAGAGGATTCAGTTTTCGTAGAAAGTAAAATAAAACTATCAAAATGATAAGTAGTGATAGTTAGGTGTAGTATAAAGCACTATGTATCACTCGAGAGAAAGTGCGATTCCCGATCTCGGGCCTGTTTTAAAGCCCTCGCCTACGGCTCGGGCTTCAAACGACACCCTCGACGGTAATTGGTCACTTTCTCCTCTCGGTGAACAATGTACTATTGTACATGAATTACATAGAACACGCATATACAAGTTACATAGAGCTTATAAATGTAAAATGGCATACCTACATTACAACACAGAGTACGATAAGAGTAATTGAAATTTCTTATTTTAAAAGCAGTGCCTTTGATAACACACCATTTTTGTGAACAAATACTCAAAGCTACACAACTGTGTCACTTAAAAATCGGGCTACATCCTTTTTTATTTACAAACTACAGCCCCACGCTGCCGGTAAAATGCTTTCATTACTGTTAGACTCAGCTAAAGCAAAAACTGTTTAAAACAGTTTCTGGACTTTAAAACTTCATGTATTTTTACGCTGTTTTTAAAGCTACTATTCATGGGGAAGATGAACAAGGCATCCCAAGGGAATAATGCGAAAAACATAGCGGACCATTTTCGCAGTAAAACTATTTTAGTTTGGCAGTTTTTCCGTTGTTCACATCCTGTTATGTTGTTATTTTGAACATGCGAAAGTTTTGTTATTACGTGTGGGAAATGTGTGTTACATAAGCAAAGTTTTATTTGGCGTTAACAGTGCCTCGTGATCGCTTTAATCTATGTTACTCGAACGAACAAAAAAATATACAGATTTTTTCGCCTCTAATAAATGTTTGTCCCACTATAGTTTATCTCAGGCTGATATTGGCATGACTCCTTTATCCACATCATAGGAAACTAAATGATTTTTGATTGATTACATAATAGGTAGGTAATGGTATTTATGATTTGAATTACCAAAACAAAACAAATACGTTTTGTAATTTTTAGCTGTACCCTTATATGTTTAACTAGGGGGTGCTCGCGGCTTCGCTCGCATTAAGAAGTAAAACTTGCATCCGCTATTTCACCCCTTTAAAAGTGGCATTTCCAAAAATCCTTTCTTAACGGATGCCTACGTCATACCTAATATCTACCTTCATTCCAAATTTTAGCCCAATCCGTCCAGTGGATTGGGTTGTGCGTTGATAGATCACTATATCAGTCAGTCAGTCAATCAGTCAGTCAGTCACCTTTGAGTTTTGTATATTTAGATAGATCGCTTATACTGAAACATAGTTAAAGTGTACTATGTACATTCTACACAAAATAAATTCATTACTTTAGAAATGAATGAAATATTTAGTTACTTACGTTTTCCAACATTTACAATGTATTGATGTAGGTACAAGTGTAAGACACAGGGAACTTCATTTGTTGCTTTAAGTACTGTTCCTCCGTGCACCTGCAAGTCTGTATCCACGTTGTTAAAGTCAATTCTGGTTGAATTTATAGCTGTAGTTTTTTAGGGTTGGTTTATTCTTGTACGTACATTATTTTTTTAGTTTTGTCCATAATATAGTCACTTATTCTACAAATAGTTAATGATCGCAGTTTTGCTTGGTTTTATTTATGTCACTCTCGGGGCTCTATTTATAAAACATATAGGATTATCCATCACTTCATCGCCATTTTAAAAGAATCAAACACACTAAAAACAGACTTTTTCTTCAATATCCGAGCAATAGTACAAATATATATTTTTTTGAGATATCAAATCAAAATTTGCTATGTATAGTGGCTCTTTTATCCTGAAAACGATGGAATTGCTTTCTCAATCAATTAGTAGCTAACTAAGTTTATCGTCATTTTTTTGGATCAACAGTATCTTGTTGGCCATATAAAACGCCTTAAAACATGTAAAACGCCACCAAATAGGTACAATTTCCATGCGTCAAAGCCTTCGTAATGAGTCTTTAGTCGTCGAAGGTGAATATTAATGAAACAGTGCGTGTGTAATTACCACCTATTGAGCTACTCGGTCTTTGTAGCGTCTTGAAACGTAATTAATGTCAAATTATATAGAGTGCTTCTAAAGATTCAGCTTTTATTACATTTATTTTACTTTTTTTTTTTTTGTAATAATACCTAGGTAAGCATAGTTTTCTTAAGTAGGCTAAGTTATTACAAACAAACATAATATACAAATAAAATTAATACTGTACAATGACAAAGAGATACCTACTTGTATATATCCATAGTTTATGTCCTTTTGTTATGTATGTTTATATTATTTTGGTACACAATAAAGCTAATTTTGAATTTGAATTTGAATTTGAATTTTATAAGTTCGAAAACGAACGGCGGCACGAGCTAAATACAAACCGCAATTTACCAAAAGCAGACCACCTGCTAACACACAATCTCTTTGAGTCGTATTTCCTCATGACTGAGGGTCGTGACTCCCCCGCAAAATTGATTCGTTAGCGGAGTTCTCTTGGGTATATACCTATACATCGTGGTGGGCGCACAGGTCCTTTCACGGAAGACACCATGTCCTCGAATATTGTGGTCCGGTTTCTTCACGATGTTTTCCTTCACCGTTAGGCGAGTGCAAATCCACACATTACTTGAAAAATAAGTCATTGGTGTAGGGCTTCGAACCAGGGTGCGTCAGGATGAAAAGCAAACGCTTAAACCGCCGATCCACACTCGCTTACATACAATACAATTATGTAAAAAACATGTATGTGTTGTGTAACACATAGTTAACAGGTACAGTTGGTTATAAAAACACATAAGAGCATATCATCCGTAAAGTCGCTATAGCCGAATTTATATTCTTAAATTATTTTTTAGATTTTCTTAATTCAGCTGTCTGTGAGATGCCAATTTACATACTATTTCATGAAATTCATTTTTTCATATTGATTTAATAACAGTGTGTAGTAATTATTAATTATCATCTATAGAGCTACTCAGGCTTTGTAGCGTCTCAACGTAATTACCCTTGAATTATATAGAGTGCCTTGGATGGTTTCTGTTTTAATTACACTTTCTTATTATAGCTGCCAATGGGATGTCAATTTTTCTATAACTCTTAATAAATTTGAGTGAAAAATTATCAAAAAACACTAAAACACATTATTTGTGTACAGTTTCCAATTGAATACGCTTTCACAATATTCATGTCACTTTATCTATTGTTTAAGTTACCAATGAAATGTCCTGAAACCAATTTTAACGTTGTAGCCTCCATTTAACACACAGACATACACACACACACACACAGCACAATAACAGGATTTTACTAACAATTTTCATAGTGTGTGAATTTTAACTAAACTGAATATGATAAATATACTATTATGTAAGAGAATAAAATAAAGCAATAAAACGGGAATTTTTAATTTATCCTCCCAGCAATTTATTCGGCTATCAATCGTACTAGTGTCGGATTTCATTTCGTTTTGTAATTGGTTTAATTTCGATTCGCGTCCGTACAAAATTGTTTTTTGTGTGAATTTAACTTTTTGTCAGTGATTGGGGAAGCGATAAGTATCTGGTTTCCAATCAATCATTTAAACGAGTTTAGTTGTTGACTTTGCGGGATAAATGTACGATTTGCTGAAAATGGCCACGCGACAATATTGGCAGCACCGTTGACTATCGAGATCCTGTCCAGGTCAGAATTTTAAAGTTTCAATTTTGTCCGCCCACAGAGTTATTTTGAGGATTTCAAAAAACATGATTTCGTGTCAAATGCCATAAAACACTTCTACTGTACACGTTATGTACACTGTTATATTCAATTTATAAGTATTAATATTTTCACAAAGATATTGCAAACTCTTGAATAGTTATCTTCTTCTCTATGTTTATCTGTTTATCTGTTAGTTTTTATCGTCTACTAATCTAATAAAAAAAAAACAATAATTATATTAAAAACTAGTGGATGCCCGCGGCTTTGTTCGCATTATTTTGAGATAAAAGTATACAGCCTATGCATACTTCTAAGACATACTCATACTATCTACAGAACAAAAAATCATGATGATCCATGCAGTTGTTATTGCGTTATGAGCGTATAAACAAACAGAGACACAGATAAACAGTCAAAAACTCAAAAATTCAAAAAACAGCTGAATCCTTTTTTGTTATGGATTTAAAGTATACCTAAACATTTATTTATCTAATATCGTCTACGTTCAGATTTTTGAATTAGCTTTATAATATGTACAATAATGTACATAGATAACAATATGCCTTCAAACTCTGCACAGTCGTTTAATACTGCGTAGAGTGTAAACGAATATTATTCACTTTACTGTATGTTCAATTAAAAACTCGATAGTAACTATGGTAATTTATTGACTGAAATTTGCAATAATCCATTTAAAATAAATTATCATAATGACCACCGGATCTATGCAAATGTTTTCCAATGAAATAAACCCTCTGAAAAAGGCTGTAATAAATCCTGACAAATTGCCAATCATTCGGGAGACTGATGGTTTCACGTTTAAAATGCATGACTGTGTGCAAACGTCGATTGATATGGATGACATTATTCTGTACTGGCCGTATCTATTTGTTTGTGAAATGAGTAAATATGATTGCTGAGTAAAGTGGACCACTTTGAAAGGAGTGACTTAAGAATTAACTTTATTTACTTTTTTTTAGCACGGAATAGGTTTACGTTCGACTTCAGCCTGTCTGATGTTAAACACCACTGTAGTCAGTTTACACGTTTGCCTAGGAGAAACCTATTTACTCTGGATTACTAAAGTAGTTTTGCTTTTTTCAAATAATTTTGCCTTTATCACTTCTTAAAACAAATAAAAACCATGAACTTAGAACGTCGTATCTATCTATTAAAAACTATTCAATCTGCGCAGGACGGGGATGAGTGGTGTGCGAGAAGAGAGACTTATGCTTAGGAAAAGGTGATAATTGGCTGATTATGATGATGATAAAATGATTGCTTGTAACGCTTTGAAAGTGAGAGGGTGAATATAAGAGCGTTATCCGTGAGGTTTGGCTACCTAAGTCTATCTAGAGGGTATTAGGTAGTCAATAAATAAAAGGTTAGACTATTGTTACTAATAATTTATGTATATTTAAATAGGTTTCAAAAGGTGGTAGTCACACTTTACAATTTTGATTAGGTTTCTTATTTACTTTTAATTTACAGGTAGTTTAGACAATGATTAGATCTATAGATATTTGGGCGCCAGCCTTAGCTCAAGGCGATAGAGAAGGAGTACTCTTTAAATTACACAATTGTCCTCAGGGTCGAGGGGAAATGCCTACACCAGGGTTTCTAGTTGCAACCAGTATGCGTTTTAGTCAGTCAACAACACAATAAAAGTATAAAGGCACCAGGCATTATATATGCCTGGTGTTACCGGCTTAGTGATGGGGACGGAGTCAGGGCGGAGACACCCGCCATAGAGGGCTGGAAGAAGCTGCAAGCTCTCCCAACACGGTTGGTGACCTCCGGCACCCCGCGCCCAAAGCACGATGTAGAAATGTGAAGTAGGTGTGTGTTGTGAAGTAAGTAGGATTTTGTGCGGCCTAGGCTAGCAGCCTTAGACCGTGTAGATGAGTTGTAGAAGGGAGTATTCTTGCGAGAAACTTAAAAAACCCTGTTAACAAACAGTTACATTTATTTTAGGTTCCGCTTTAGAGGGTAGATGGTATCTGCACGCACCGCACTTATGTCGTACAACTTACCCAGAATCTGGGGTTTTTCCTCTCACAGATCAGCGGCTGCGTGCTAGGATGAGGTCCGCAGGCCTCATCGACCAGCACTACCTCCAGCAGACAGCAAATATAGCAAACAGCCAACAACGAGGGAGTTCTTATGTACGGAGCGTGGCGAGTTGACCGAACTGCTTCTGCCGGGGTCTGGGAGTCGAGAGACAGCCCCAGACCCCGCTTACATTTTTCTTGCCGTGCGCGTTTCTATCTGTCGAGTCACCTTTCACGTCTCTCTGACAGGTTAGAAAATAATGTCAATTCGACACTTGACATTGACAGTCGCAACCCAAATCTTTGTTTTGCGACTGCGCAACGTATCGACATTTAGCCATTTTAGACTAAATGAACGAAATGAAATGAGGGGTTACACAAGGCCCCCCTCAGAAAAGAATTCACGTAGTGAATTCACGGCTGCCCTCAGCCGTAAACTACTGAAACAGCTACCGCAACAAAACAAAGTTTGCGGAAGTTGAAGACCAAAAATTAAAATATCCATTAAAAAAAATCCAACAAAGTGTAATAACCATTATAGGTTAATAAATCTAAAAACAACAAATTTCCAGAAGTCTGGACTACCAACCTATCCTATGTACAATTAAATAACCAGAAACTTATAAACCAAAAGTGGTCTTATACCCAAACCAAAACTAAATCTATCTTAAAAATACTTATTTCTGCAACAGCTTCCCAAATTTTATAGTTTATTTAGTTTTTAATTTACAATATAAATATTTTTTCTAATAATTTATTCATTTTATTATGTAAGACTTGTGGGAAGGAATAAAAATAAATGTATATATCTGATTCTACTATGTTTTTTAATCCCTGCAAAACCCCTATAGGTAATCATATAATTACATAAGAGTAATATAATATTAACACTAGTTAGAAAATGTTAATCAAATTATTATGCAGTTTGCTGAATGTAGTCAAGCTTACTGGGAACAATATTGATATATTATCTACTTGTGAGTATGATATAGATAAACTAATAGATAAATCCCCAAGTATAATTTACACACCTAATGTGCATAAGCTTGTTAATATGTCTGCTATGGCTTTTTATTTGACCAGGGTACAACGCCGCCCTGTAGACTTATGAGTTTCCTATTTGTAACGCGGTAGGACGCGAAAAGCACCCTTCATCTGAGTTACAGATGCCAAGTGAAGGCGTGTCTAGCTAGAGACACTATAGTGTAGTGAACATATACAGTTCTTTAGAGCTACGTAGGTAGGTACGTAGAAGAGTTAGTAGTAGGTACTTACGCGTTTAGAGCTTATTTTTTTTAGAGTCCGCGAAAACTGCTCTGTTATGTGTAACGGCACTGTTAGTTTAGTATCCGCTTTACATGTAGAAAAGTTTAGTATTTGTACGCGTTTAAAGCTTGCTTATAGAGTCCGCGAAAACTGCTCTGTAATTGCTTAGCGGCCTTGGCCCATTTAAGTTGTAAACTACATAAAGTAAGCATATATTTGTGATGTTTATTAAAGGGATATATTTACATAGATTACAATATTATATTAGATTAAAGATTGTTCCAAGAAGAGTAGGGAATGGTGTACCGGCCTAGTACATCAGACTGAATAAATAGTATGAAGAAGCAGTTTTATAAATAAATAGGCTGAAGCAATTTGGGAGGATATGGGGATATGCTCAGCACAAAAAGTGAAAGACAAAAGATTAAAGTTGAAGAATTAGACAGAAATTTGAAAAGAAAGCAACCTTGGCTTCGGGTATAGTTCCCGCAGAGTGGCCTTCGGTTATAGTGCCCGACAGAGTGGCCTTCGGTTCTGACATTACATGCTGTATACTTACATAAATATTTTTAGTTATTATCATTTATTCCCCCTATCAGGTATTGTACCTACATTTGCTACATTAAGTTTTTTGTTTACCATTTTTAATAATTGAGGTTAATTTGCAATAATTTAGATTTCTTAATTTTAGTGGTGAAGAGCTGTTGTCAGAAAACTATGCTAACTAATAATAACTTACTTATCTATCTTAAAATCTATTTGATCCCCCCCCTCGTTGTTGTGTTTTTTTAATTGACTGCTTAGTCTACTTATTTACAGTTTTATTTATTTTCCCTAACTCCTGTCCAAGTTAGGTAGTTAGTAAAATGATGTTGATTTAAGTTGTGTTCCTATTTTTTAAGGTAATAGGGAATTTTATTGTAATAGGAACGCAAAAATCATAGACTGCTATCTAAATAGCAAGTAAATAATTACAGAAGAAGTTGATTCTCCATACCAATCAACTTCCAAGGCAAATTTTCAATAAGCTAAATTGTTAACAACAAGTGAGCATATACAGCTCTTTATGAAGTGGTATACCTGTATAGATTATTACAGGTATCCAGAAAAGTATCCTGACATACAGAAACAAGTATAAGGCGTGTCAAGCTTAGGACACTATAGAGTATGTCAGTACTCTCAGAAGACTTTCCTATATAAGGAGGTGTTGTTAACAATCTCACATTTGTTTAAAAAATATTTAAAAGTTTTAGGTATTATTAATTTGTAAATAAAGAATATCATTTTTATTATTAAATGAAGAAGTGTATCATAGGCCAATAAAGAAATTTGTGACCTTAAAGTCACAATAAAAGTGATTTAATGATGGTTTAGATGGTTCTGAATCAGAGGTCTCTCCATCTGACTCAGAAACAGACCCAGTATGGTCATAGTTTAACATCTCCTCAACAGCTTTGATAAAGACAGCTGCAGAGATTGTAGCTGCTTTGTATCAAGCTTTTCACCTTTCAACAACCTATCAATGCGCAGAAGAAGATGATTGCCTGATGAACATAACCGATCTAACTGAGACTTGCCTATAGCTCCCTTAGAAACTTTCTCCCAATCCGACAATAACAAACTTGACTTTGTTTGTACGGAGGCAAAGTCATTATCATGATCCCACTGTTCAGGCAGGGTCATAACCTGAGGCTGATCTTTAATCAACTTAGCCACCTGCTTCCTTAGAGCTTGGACAGTGGTAGTTTCTCTTATTAAAACTTCATATTCCAACTCATCTTTTTTCAACATAAAAGTATTGATTTCCCGAGCCATTGTTTAGATTGTTTAAGTTTTACTCGCAAATCAAAAGAATAATTGTTATAGATGTTCTGTATTATTGTAATCAAAGTGAAATTATTAAATGTATTGTTATCAGTATATTGTATGTACCAGTGTTGTAAATTATTTATTTAAAAGTGGGTAATTATGTATAATTTGTAATTCCAATAATAAGTATTGAGTGTAATAATTGTGTTTTGATTCTAAGTTAATAACTAGATTGTATAGTTTGTTAGGTCTCAATATGAAGTTTACTAGTGTACTAGGTAGATTCTAAAACTTACACACTAATACTGTGCAGTTAAATATGTAAATTTGTCTTTATTAATTGAATTATTAAAATCATAGTCATTTATGTTTTGAGTTTAGATAAGTAGATTTTGTAAAATTATTAATTATGATATCCTGGTTGCAACTTTACAATTTGTCACTTTTTGGTTATTACATACACATATTATTCAATAATTACACATTCAAGAACACATAAGTACTTACAGCTAAAGGAAATAATAAAACAACACAAATTTCTTTATAATTGCATACTTATTGTAAGTTAGTATTTAAAGTTTAAGCCTAAGGTTGCAACTAGACCCTTATACCAGTTGGAGTGCCACTGTAACGCTTTTAGGTGAGAGGGTGAATATAAGAGCGTTATCCGTGAGGTTTGGCTACCTAAGTCTATCTAGAGGGTATTAGGTAGTCAATAAATAAAAGGTTAGACTATTGTTACTAATAATTTATGTATATTTAAATAGGTTTCAAAAGGTGGTAGTCACACTTTACAATTTTGATTAGGTTTCTTATTTACTTTTAATTTACAGGTAGTTTAGACAATGATTAGATCTATAGATATTTGGGCGCCAGCCTTAGCTCAAGGCGATAGAGAAGGAGTACTCTTTAAATTACACAATTGTCCTCAGGGTCGAGGGGAAATGCCTACACCAGGGTTTCTAGTTGCAACCAGTATGCGTTTTAGTCAGTCAACAACACAATAAAAGTATAAAGGCACCAGGCATTATATATGCCTGGTGTTACCGGCTTAGTGATGGGGACGGAGTCAGGGCGGAGACACCCGCCATAGAGGGCTGGAAGAAGCTGCAAGCTCTCCCAACACGGTTGGTGACCTCCGGCACCCCGCGCCCAAAGCACGATGTAGAAATGTGAAGTAGGTGTGTGTTGTGAAGTAAGTAGGATTTTGTGCGGCCTAGGCTAGCAGCCTTAGACCGTGTAGATGAGTTGTAGAAGGGAGTATTCTTGCGAGAAACTTAAAAAACCCTGTTAACAAACAGTTACATTTATTTTAGGTTCCGCTTTAGAGGGTAGATGGTATCTGCACGCACCGCACTTATGTCGTACAACTTACCCAGAATCTGGGGTTTTTCCTCTCACAGATCAGCGGCTGCGTGCTAGGATGAGGTCCGCAGGCCTCATCGACCAGCACTACCTCCAGCAGACAGCAAATATAGCAAACAGCCAACAACGAGGGAGTTCTTATGTACGGAGCGTGGCGAGTTGACCGAACTGCTTCTGCCGGGGTCTGGGAGTCGAGAGACAGCCCCAGACCCCGCTTACATTTTTCTTGCCGTGCGCGTTTCTATCTGTCGAGTCACCTTTCACGTCTCTCTGACAGGTTAGAAAATAATGTCAATTCGACACTTGACATTGACAGTCGCAACCCAAATCTTTGTTTTGCGACTGCGCAACGTATCGACATTTAGCCATTTTAGACTAAATGAACGAAATGAAATGAGGGGTTACATGCTACATTTTATTAAACTCTCAACAAAATAGTAGTTTTCGTAGGACAGTATGAGTTAAATATCATCTATCTTGTTTCAAAAGTATTTTATTTCATTAAAACCTTCTTGATATTAATAAATTTAACATACTACATATTTAACATACATGAATACTTGAAATTTAACAAACCACTTTACTATTTTCATAACAGCAGCAACCTTCAACTAACAAATGAAAACCTCTTTACGAGCTGAAGAGTAAATAAAAATGTCCACCCTCATTACATTTTAGATTAGAAGAGGCTTGTTTCGCAGTCTAGGGAGCCGACAACAGAACTAGACTAATGAAGTTAGGTGCTTGTGGCCCTAGCTGACGTGGAAAATGCCAGAGAAACATATACAGTAGAATGGCTGAGCAAACCCGTTTTATAAATTTAATCAGTCAGTAAATTAATATTAATTAAGCCTTATTTCTTTTTCTCCATCCAATGATTACCTGGGAGAGATCGTTTTTAACCATAAGCTCGCCATTAGTAGCATTAGTAGTATAAGTTGTCTTTAGTGTATTACAATAAAGAATTTTCTACCTGTATCTATAACGGTTTATGAGATACATTCAGGTGACAGACAAACGGACAGGGTTCGGGTTCCGTTTTTATCTTTTAGGTACGGAATCCTAAAAACTTATTTTTTATTATCATGCTTTTACGAATTGCCCTCTCTACTGACGTCAATTCCACGATGTTTGCTAATGTCGAAAAGTTAAAAAGATAATTAGGGGCGTGAAACGCAATTTCACGCAAAAAAACTCCCCTAGCCCGGGGCAGAGGCAGTTCAAAACCTAATTTTTGGCAATAAACTGGCAACAAAATACAGCCTATTTGGCTTGACTGCTGAAAAACGTTTCGGCTCACAATATTTTTTAATTTTAGAAAGTTCATTATAATAAATCTTCATTAGAAATTTCTAGATAACATTACTTTAGGTTAAGCTCATAAAAAATGTACCTTGAAACTTAAAAATAAAACCAATTGCGAGGTAATTGGATTTCATTAGAAATTACTCTTTTTTTCACAAAGTTATGACTCGCATAATACCGGGCCCATTAGATTCTACGTAGTAAGTAGTTAAAATAACACGCTATCTAAGAGGGCATTTAAATCCTCAAGATTAAAAAAAAACAGCAGATACTATAATACAGATAGCAAAGTTAAAAGTAACGATTATTTTTTAACTTAAACCTCTCATAAGAGAAAACTATGTTTCCGGACAAATAAAGTGCTCAGGGAGGTATTCCATCTGTACCAACAAAACCAATGTATTAATTACTAAAGTAGGTAGGTAAGTGCATAATATACAAAATATCCAATAATCCAGTATTTGTTCCCAGCAAATTGAGTCTCCACACATTTTCAAAGGCCAGATATATACCAGATATACTAAGGTATTAAGTCTTATTCCCCCGATCAATCTCGAATCTCAGGTGCCGCTTTCAATCTGCTAATAGAATACTGAATAGGTATTTTCTATTCAGCCTTTGTTACAAATACCTCATCAAATATTTATTACGGGCGCTGATTGAGAAAAGTAATCCGGAGTGAACCGATCCGTTCCGAGATCATTATGTTTTGGGCCTTGAGGATATCTTCAGTAGTATTTTTGCAGAGATTTTCCTATTGACGGAAAATTGTGAGTTTTTTTAGTTTGATCGATGCGGCTGGTTGTCTAGCTGACTATTTTGTTGGTGTGTTCAGTTTGAAGAAAAAAGGTTGTGAATGGTTATATAAACTGGTATGAGAAATGGCTACATATAGCACATAAATACTTAGTAAAAAAACTACCCATATTGCTTATCTAGTTACTGAATGCCAACTTAATAAATCAATAAGAATAAATACATAAAGGTTGGGTTAAAGGCCAGATACAGAAGGCAGTGATCCTTGACACGGCGCGTATTGTCCGGAGGTTCCTATCTTTGTAGCCTCTATCACCGGTACCTTGGGTCCTGCCCCGTTGCCAGCGGCATCACTAGTTTTAAGTTTTTTATGATATTTGTTTTTTTATACATACATAATAATGTAAAAAAAATAAAAATAGTTATAAATAAATGATCATTTATGTATTCATTTATTTATGAATTACAATGTGTATACATTATTAATGATCTCTTTACTTATCTTATTTCTTCAATATCAGCCTACATGAAGAAAATAAATAAAAATCACTCTTGAGTCAAATTTTGAGCTCATATTCTGCTGTTATACCGCAGCAAATTATTCAGTAAGTACACAATGACTTTATAATGAGACGTAGGTATCCTTAACTCATCTAGTGGAAGAGCGGAGGAAGTCTTAAAGGGCTGCCTTGGGAAATCATCATGCGAAGCCTTCGCGATATTGTACATCCTGCTAACAATATATTATTTATTTAATATTACTTTAACCCCGCGTATAGAATGTTGGAGAATAAAATGGTGCTGGAAGTGATGGCAGAAGGGAGTAAGTTTTGACCTCCTGAACTATAATGAAATATATGCTAATGTATATCAAATGTACTGTAATTTTCTTTTTATTAGTAGAAAATAACAAAGGATATCAACACCAATTTTTTTTATTCTTCTTCTTTTTATCGATTGAGAGTAGCCAATTCTGGTGAATAGAGTTTATCAAGCCACTTTTTTTATTAATGATTTAGAATAAGTAGTAGTGTCACAATATTTAAAATTTTATTTGAACTGTAAATATTATAATTGATGTACTTGTCTCTAAGGTCAATTACAAACCCTAAATAAATTTCAAGGCAAAATCTCCAATGAAAACTAAGTTATTTGTAATACTAACATGTCTGTTAAGTTTCAATACTAAGTAATTTTGTGCTACTTTTTCACGTACGTGAAAGTTAAAGACGAACACTAATTAGGTACTTTGAGTCTATGAAAGTCATTCAAACAACGATAACAAGTTGTAAGAAAAGTAGCTGAAATTAGAGTCCATGAATAAATATTTGTGGATTCTATTTTCAGCTAATGCGAAAAGCTATGCGAAGCAAAAGTAAAAGATAATCGCTAAATAATAATATTACTTTCGCTTCGCATTTCTATTAGATAATATGGTTTCGAATGGTATGAAATTCTGTATAAGTTCTATGAGCTTCAGATGTGATACAAACGTAATTAAATTTTCAAAATGCTGGCTTATTTTTGGATCAATACAATATCAGCATTGTCATTTAGTGCGGTAATGCTGCCAGTATGCAGTGTGCTGGGCACACTGCCATGTGAAAGATTTTTTTATTATTGTAGCTGTTAGATAGTTTTATGTCTAGTTTTTTCTCTTGTTTTTCTTTCATATTTTTTGTAAATACATATTAAGACGACAAAAAAAACATGTATTTCAATATTTATCTTACTAAAAATTCAGCCAAAAATAAAAGCTACAGCACTCTTTAAAATAACTTCTTGTTAAAATTCAGTACATTTGAAGCCAATAGCCGTCCCAGATACACTGGAAGCCATTCGTGGTCCCATTTTTATTTGTCGTCTCTATTTTGTAGTCGTTTGATCGATAAAGCGACTGAACTCAGCGTTTACTTGAAGCTTTGTTGTTTTTTTTTATTGGAAATTGTGGGAATACAGTCGCTCCCTGAAATGAAATAAGAACGTGAATAGTATTGTAGCATTGAATGTTTGTAAATGTTTTACTTCAGTAATGCAATTACCGATGGTTCAGTATTGATATCGTCGTTTGATTACACTTTCAGCTAAACGTCAAGTTTGTGCGTGTGTACCTATGTTTGTTATATATTTACACTCAAGTGTCTGAACCGATTTGGAGGAAATCTAGTATCAAGGTTGATTAGACCCTGGTTTTACACAAAGGCTGCTTTATCCCGGATTATCGCAAGTCAAATCGCGGGACGCTGCTAGTAAAGATATCTTTTAAACTTCTACCTGTGTGATGTGTCAATCTCTACTTATCAAGACTGTTTTAACGAATTTTTTTTTAGTACAAACATTATTTACAGAGTACGTTATAGAGTTGGAGATTTAATGGACACAAACGTTTATTTCATGAATAATATTTACAAAATATTTCCAAGGAAATTTCAAGGCAATAGCTGAAAGAGGCTTCTACTCATTCATCAATAGGTAAAACATAAAACCTTTTCAAATATTGAATGAGACCAGCCCTTGAGAAATCAAGTCTCCAAAGTGATCGTTGTTTCTTGCTTACATTTAATTTACTTCGTTTTGTATTATTTTGATTCATTTCTTTCTTTTACGTCGCGCAAGTCCCTACGGTTGATGTCAAAAGTTCGGAAACTACACACACCGACACACAGACATATTTATTACATTACCAATTCTGTCCAGTATTCGCGATTTTTCTCGCTTCGTTTCAGTAATTAGGGTCGGATGAAAGGTTTGTCTAGTACGGCAGTCGTTAAGACATGTCAGAGGCCCTTAGCGCGGTTTGATTAACTCTCGACACCAGAGTTGGCCACTCTCATTCGATAAGAAGAAGAAAAGGTAGCCTTAAATAGGTTTCGATATGCCAAGACAAAAGAACAACAAACCATAAAATTAAAATAAAGATCACACACACCTAACAGCTTAATTTTTGCTATTATATAAGATTTTCATTTATTTGTTTACCAAAATTAAAATGCTTTTGAATTGGCTCCTCATTCATGGCTTGAAAATGAGAAATTTCTTACATTTTAGTTGAAAAATATGTCTTAAAGAAATTGCCAAGTTCCAGCGGTTTCTGTGAGGTGTGATATAAATCAGGAGCGAGTATTTTTGAGAGGATCTTAACCCAGTTGGCAAAGCCGAGCCATCTTTTGTGCGAGAAATGGGAAGGCTTTCTGTTTCAGTACGATTACTTCCCTTTGAAAAAGCGCTGCTTGGTAGCCTTTAAAGCAAGTGCTTGATGGTTTTGAAATGCATACTGTCGGATTTCTCATAACTGAGGGTCTCGACCCTTTACACATAATTGACCCATCAATGTGTAGGACCATAGTAGTGGCGTTCTGTCTATAGATGACACGAGTATGTTATGTCCACTGAATGTATTCTCATCAAAATACTGCTTTTCGAACTAGATTTTGGACACTTGAGTAAATGCATGAACAACAAATAAAATTAACCCAATTGTAGTTTAAGATTATATTTAAACCAGAATATTGTTAGGTCTCAAAGCAAACAATCTTTCGCTAACATATATTTTTTTTATCCTCCTACTAGCTCCTGGGCAAAGGTCTCCCCCAACTCCCTCTATGCGTCCCGGTCGAAGGCTTCCACACGCCAGGCACCCCGAAACTGGTCCAGATCCTGACGCCAGCGGGTGTTGGGCCTACATTTTGCAACTCTTAATAATTTATAATAATAATATAAGCAATCTATCATCGACCCCACTATAAAAGTGCATTGAAAATTCCATAAACCGATAGAAACTTAAAAATTTGGATGTATAGTGCCCGTTTCATACATCTAAAAGCTGGTCACTTAAGAAGGAGTGAATAGAGCTTTATAAAAGGTTCTTCAATCACCTTTACAGCTTGTAACCTTCTCTGTTCAGTCACTAAGGTCAACGGTGTTCACAAAATGGCGACACTCTAAGAAGGTATCTATTACAGACTACACAATCTAAGTATATTAAACTCAAAGGTGACTAACTGACTGATATAGTGATCTATCAACGCACAGCCCAAACCACTGGACGGATTGGGCTGAAATTTGGAATGAAGGTAGATGTTATGACGTAGGCATCCGCTAAGACAGAATTTTTGGAAATGCTATTTTTAAATGTGTGAAATAGGGGATGCCAGTTTTACTACTTAATGCGAGCGAAGCCGTGACCCACATAGTACTAGTATATATTGTAGGAGTTGAATCAACGTCGTAGGTTCGATCAGAATTCCTTACTACATTCCATAATGTAGGCATATTACTAGGCCTAGATATAAACATATTGTTGTACGAAATATGTGGTTCATAAGCCAAGTAATTGAAGTATTATGACAAGGAATACCAGGTTTTTATAGTCATCGTAACGTAAGATTCATGGTTACAAATAAGAAGAAAAAACACAATCAGCTAATTAAATATAAGGATTCTTGGTTGCGTATTAGATAAGGCTGGAAAACATTTCCAGTTAAAAATAATTATTGCTCTATCACATGCAGAGATTAAGTATCTGTTTATTATTTATCAGGCAATTAATTTCATAACCTACAAGTAGAAATCGCACAGAAATTTCTTTTTTCAGAGTCAGTATCAAAAGAATATGATTTCGTCTGTCAGAATAACCTTGTAAACACAAACTTGGCACTATTTTAGGTTTAGTTAGTAAAAACAACAATAGCTCAGTAATAATACAAATAAAAATAACCCAAGCGTAAGAAAGAAGATGGATGAGTTACATTAATCAAACACTTGGCTCAGATCTCTTGTATTGCCATGACATATTTATTTGGATTGGTAGCTTTTTGTATTACAATACATAGTTAAACTCTTATTAATTTTCCCAAAAGTAACATAAAATTACATACTGAGCTGTTAAAGAAATTTACACCAAGGTTTGCCTCTTCCTTAAAAAACCTATTCATTATAAAACAAACAAAATACGTTTTTTTAAAACGCTCTCAAGAAAAAATAGTCTATAGGAATATACGTAGAAACAGCCATTGTAGGACAAAAAGACAAGTTTTCGTGATATCATACTAAGTTTATTGACGGTGTCTTAATTCTTTTGGCTTTACAAACACTGACATATTTTTTATATATTGAATGTAAGAACATTATCACAAAATCACTAAATAATATTATTTGTGAAAGGTATTAATAAAGAACTATAAAGTAAATCATGATTTTAAATAGATTAATAACAAGCACTTAGATCGCCTAAATGGTCTTAGTCTTGGTTGGTATTTATATAGTCCGTCCAGTGAGTTTGTACCAAATAATGCTACGTATTTATTTTGCAATTAAATTTTATTCATTATTGTGTCATATTCATTTCATTTATGTAACAAAACTTTTGATCTGAACGTCTATGTAGATATAAACTCGCGCTATTTAGCAAAAAAAATATTTTTTTTATAGCAAAATGTGATGAAGTATTTTTAACAATGCTGGTGATCTTGAATATTTTTATGAAATCCAATAGTTTTCTTATAAAAAATTCATGAGAAAATGGCTGTTGTATGTAAATTTAGTCAATAACAAGAACTTTGACAACACGATTAACATTGTCTGGCTTTTTATTGAATTCACTGGAATTTTCATTTCATATACAAATTAATGAATGATTCTGAAGGTTACGTACGTAAAATTAGATTAATTTTAAAAGTTTCTTTAAATATGTTTTTCCATCCATTATTTGAAAAAAATATTATATTGAGTTTTCCCAATCTTTACTTGAAAATATTCAAAAAATATGTTAATTCTGTGAAATGTTTTTTTATTTGGAATATTTACCGTTACAGTTTGTTTTCCATCAGAATTGGGTAAAGAGAAAATTTAAAAAGCATTTCCCAAAGGGCCAATATACAGAGGTTTATTGAAATTAAATTAAAATTGACTTGCTCATTTATTATAAATTTAGCCGTAAAATCTTTTACCATATAAGTATTAATGTAATTTTGGCCATTATTAAAGTTTTCTAAATAACTAAATTAAAAACATAAATCGATGTCTATTTACTAACTCCAGTTTGTGTTTACGCTTTGTTTACTCTGACTGAATTCTAAATAACCACCCGTTCAAGAACTTTGACCCGAATTTTATCAAAATAAAAGCAGTGAAAGGTTTAAATTTTAATACAAAACTTCGACCACGGTTTAAATTATTCATTAGGCACCCTTTAGAATTTATCTATGTTTTGGAAAGTTGTAACCAGAAACTTTACCCCGTGAAATATCTGGAAAGGTAATAAATATCTTATAACCGAACGCTGCTACATCTAAGTTACTTCCACAAAATTCTGTATTACTTTATGTAAATTGGCTTCAAATTGCGAGTAACTTTCCCTACATAATAAATCTGGTTGATTTCTATCGGAAGCTTGTGATGTTTAAAGATTGGGAGCGACGATACAATTTGATTACCTGTGTAGATGATAGGAAAGCAAAAACACCGCCGCCAACAACCTGAAAGCCTTTTTGAAAAAAAAATATGGGCTTAGAAAATCTCTTATCTGGTAATAATAAAAAAAATCTAAGTACTAAACGGTTTGTTCCAGTAGCCATTTGAGAGACAGTTCAATTTATTCTAGTACAAGCTTGCTGAAAAATGCTAGGAACAAAAATATTGACCTATACATAAATAAAGTAATAAATTGCATTACAGAAAAAGCCGTTTTTTATATCGAAATTAAAAGTAGTTATTACTATTTATAGGTCATTTACAAATCTAAAAAAAAAACTCGTTTCGAAATAGCTTCAAACTGAAATTACTCTATTTTACGCGGCAAACGAAAGCCCGCAGAGACGCTCTCCCAACCCTTTTCAATTAAAATTCAATTAAATTGCGAAAAACGTTTAATTTCGGAGTCAATATGGTCGCATATAAACATAGTGGCTATAAATCTTTAAAGCAATTCCAACTCAATTACTAGGGTTTGCTTGTGCCTAATGGGAAAAGGTCTTTTTTGTAACCAGAGTTGATTTAATTCGTTTGTTTGGACATTGGATACTGTTGACATGACAGTCTGATGGAGAAATACGATTGGATTTCGGAAAAATGTTTGCTATTTATTTTGTGGAACGAGATACAAGCCCTGGAACTAGTTGTGTGGTATTTAGTAGTGAAACATCAAACATCGAGTCTATGTGTAAGCAGTGTGTGAGCGATCTAACTACCATTAATGTGGAATACGTGGAATCTAAAAATAGCTGGCAGTAAGAGTAAGAAAATTATACATACGGATTTTGGAGTAAAGCTCGCAATGTCTCATCAAATAAACGTGCATATTGTGTTTTTTTTTCAATTGTATATATGTAAAAGGAAAATAATTTCGCATCACAATTAAGTGACACAATTTTATCTAAACCACCAAGTCCTATTTATTCAAAAGCTAAAAGCATACAACCATTGCATGTAGAAGCACAATTATAAATGGTAATGCACCAACTTTATTGCACAGATAAAGCAACAGAATTAGCACAATTCTTATCGCTTATGATAATATTTATCGTAAGCCTACGTGTTACGTAGCAACAAATAATTTAACGCTTGTAGCAACAATTAAGGAGTTATTATTGTTCATCACGAACAACACTATGGGCGATAAACGGTTTTTATTACTTCGCTACTATTAGATTTCCGAGTAACGGCCCAAGTTTTTACGTCCTATATCTTTGGAGTTACTAAGTAAAGCCGTTTTGTTTCATTGCCGAAATTAAATTGGTGCTTGTTATTTTATTGTGAAATTGCTATCTGTCTCAGAATTTTTGAAATAAGTACTCGGCTATCAAGAATTATTTTTATCCAAAACTATTGCTCTACTGCTTTATATAATATAAAAAAAACTTTGCAAACGTTTTTGCTTACACATAGTTTTTTTCTCATGAGTCACAGTACAAAATTTGCTTATTTTGATACTCGTTCCAGTACCATTAGTTTTTCTTGTTCTGTAATAAAATTTGTATCGTAAAATATGGCCAAAATAATTCTAACAAAGTTGGAAACAACCTGAAACTATCACTCTTGCTGCTATTGAGGTTATGATAAATATTACAGCGCCTAGTTCCCAACTCCAGCCCAACTTCACTGGGCATGAATTAGGCTTATTTATGGTAATTTATGGCGGAGATCCGTTGTTAAACTTCCTCTACGCTAAACCGAAGATAAAAATAATAGCAGATGCCAGATGGTTGGTAATTTATTACGTTATCTGATTATTTTTATTCAAATGTTCTTTTTTCTTTTACTCCTTACAAAGAAACTTGTTAATATAAATGAATTTGCTAATGCATAAAAATATATAGTTTTCAGTTAAAAAATAAAATAAATAAATAAAGCCATTTATTTCCCAACTTAAGTAACATTCAGGAGTTATAGGTTCTAGGTTAATAAGGCATTATTAATTAATATTCAATTTCACTTTCTCTTGATGTTTTATTGGGCACCCAAATTTGAGCATAGGCCTCCTCCATGCTGTTTGTCTGTTGCATGTTTTCAGTTAAAGTAATGAAAAATGATCTGTGATTTAGGTTTCTTTATATTTGATGAGTTAGCAATATATGTTATGACACATGAAATTAAACTTTAATCGACATAAAGTCCATATTTGTATGTTTTTATTATTTAACCTAAAAGATAACACTGTATTAGAAAATGTGAGACAAAAAATAAACTACTTCACCCGTACTGTTTTCTTACTCGAACTTTTTACATAAAATTGTTTTAGAAGTTGTTATAAGAATATCGACATGTTTTTCTTCTGCTATGTACTTTAATATATCCGACGGAAAACTATGGTTAAGGAAAATATGGCGTCTTTTTTACCTAACAAGTTTTTTATATGATGAAAAATAACTAAATTATCCATTCGTGACATACACGATACTATTTGAAAATGAAAGAGTATATAAAAAACTTTCCAGTTGTGATATTATGTGATCTAAAAAAGTATATTTCTCATCAAATTTTTACACTTTATTTACTGAAGCGTGAAGTACCAAAATGTATATTTCACAAGTTCTCTGTAACCTCGTCAGAGAATAAAGGGTTTTCCGTTTTTAAAGAACGTACAAGTCCAATTTTAAAAGCATTTCCTGGTTACTTTTGTACCGAATCCTGTTGGAAACGGGGACAGACTGGCATAGGGTAATAAATTTAAATATATTTTTGATCTTAGGTATATATTTTGGTAATCCTTCTCTAGCAAAGCATATGTATACTTCATCATCATCATCCACAGCACACTGCTGCGTTGCGTTTAAAGCTGTCCTTTTGAAAGTCGTTTTCTTTAATCTATTTTTAGTTGGCAATCAGAGCTAGTTCATAAAAAAAAACATTCAGAAGAATTGAAAATCTCTTTTTTGAAGTCGGTTGAAAATTTAAGGTTTAATAAACATTTGTTTGTAGGATGGGTACAACTTATGACGACTATTATAGTTAGTACGTCAAAAAATAACTATAATGTAGGATATCAAATAACAAAAGAAGTCTCGAAAATATACATGTCTGTATTTTCGAATGAATTTTAAACTATTCGAATGTAAAAAAATAGTTCTTTAGTTTGAAAGTAATTTAGCTGTGTTCAGTTGAATTTAATACCAATTGTTGATTTTAAAACAACAGGTTTTTACTTATTGTTAACAGCTATAAATTATAAACCACCCCAGTATTTATCGTAATAATCTATTAAAATGGTAAATCCAGTTAACAGTGAACACATTGAGTTAACTTTATTTTTATTTAGTTTATTTATTTATTCATTTACAAGGGATATGTATTTGTTTAATGTATACCATTTGTAGCTACTATGATATTAGCTACAAATAATACAATACGAGAATTCTTACTCATTTTACCCAGTTACCAAAAGATGGTGAATTAAATCAACAATGGCAACCCCACGCACGCTGTTATGTGGTTTTAATGGAAATAATTATAAAAATTACTCCCCCATGTTCGCGAAAATTGCTTGGAATTGTGCCGGTATTGTTAGAACATAGCAAAGATAAAATGTACCCACAGACAACTAACTACACTCTGTGCTATAATTAATTACTAGTGGACGCCCCCGGCTTCACTCGCATTATTTTGAGATAAAAAGTTAAATGACATTTCCCACGACACAAGCGTTTGCTTAGTGTAGGGCTAGATGGCGCTGTGTGCAATGTCCCGAAATATTTATTTATTTATTTCTAAGACTTTTCTTTACCTACATACCAAAAATCATGATAACTCGTTTAGCCGTTTTTGAGTTATGAGCATTTAAATAAACAGACAAAAATTCTAAAAACTGCAAAAATGTGTTCTGTTATGGAGTTCAATTATACCTAAATTTATTTTTGTAATATCTTCTATGTTCAGATATTGAACCCCCTTCAGCTTTATTATATGTATAGATTTATCTATGTAGTTACATCAAAGACTAAGCAGTCAACTTGCGTATTAAATTCTGACACTCTCAGATTGAAAAGTTTTCTAAAAATACTGCCGACCCAACCTTAAATTTTTCACATACATTTTAAACCTTTTGGTTGGGGACGCGTGTTACATCAATACAAATTGACGCTGTTTGGTTGTAAAATCTTTAAGGTTCGTTATGCATGCTGTGTTTTATCTTCACTCACCAAAATCAACGAAACAAACAAATCCTAACGTAACCGTTTCGTAATATGGCGCCACCGATATCTAGGACCTTTTAACCTCATGTCAAATATTTCATTGCGGCGTTGTAGAGAGGCAGTAAGGACTTACTTGCTACCTCAATTGGCTTATTATATTTAGACGTAATAAGTCGTCTATGGTATACTGTATCGCGAACACACAGAACATTCGTGGAACATAATTGGACCACAGCCGCCGCCTCTATTCGGGACAAACCGCTTTACATCGTTAATTTTGTTCGTATCCACACTGACGAGTCTCTCTGTACTAGATTGTTGCTATTATTGAGAATCATCAATTTATTTTTACGTAATTTTACATTGTTTTGGTTTTTAAAACAACTTTGTTGTCTCATTTACCTACCTTCATTTATTGGTCGCATTACCTATCCTAGTTTTAGCTTTATGCTGTATTTAGATTGAAATATTCAGAGATTCAAACAAATTTCAAAACAAGCAAAACAAATATTCAAAATGAAGTGACGGTAACGTTTGTACAATTACAAACGTTACCGTCACTTCATTTTGAACTTGTAAAGCAGTTTAAAATCAAGAAATAGATTCCGACTAACTGACAAATTATGCAATCTACTAATGATAATGATGATTTATGTAAATAATTTTTGTTACAGTAATTTATATAAAACTAGAAGTTACCATTTTACTAAGACTTTTTTTTAACGAACATTAAACCTTAAATTAGGTGAATATGACATGTATAGTTTCTTCATTTGTGACATCAAATGAAAGACCTAGCATTTTCATAATTAGCTCTTCTTTGAAATAAATTAGGTCTCGCAGCAAATCTAGGCAGGTATTTAGTAATTAAGCATCCAATTAACAGAGTAGAACTAGGTAAGCCAATTCTAACATCTTCTGACGTCGCTTTGTTACCGAAATTTCTCATTAGACTGATGTATGAGCTTTCATTACCCCATTTTAATTGCTCAAAGACTAGGCAACAGACTACAAGTACAAGTAGAATGAATAGATAAGACAATAATAATTTATTATTTGTATTTGCTTGAAGTTTAGAAGCTTGATATAAGAAATACTGCGAAATCATCAGCACTGGAGTTAGCATACTCGTTTACTGACAAAGTTATTTTTTAGGGTTCCGTACCTAAAAGGTAAAACGGCTCCCTATTACTAAGCCTCCGCTGTCTGTCTGTCTGTCTGTCTGTCTCCAGGGTGTATCTCATAAACCGTGATAGCTAGAAAGCTGAAATTTTCACAAATGATGTATTTCCGTTTCCGCTATAACAACAAATACTAAAAATAAAAAAAGGGGCGTCCCCATACAATAAACGTGTTTTAATATGATTATATGCATTTTATTAAAATACCTCATTTAATCTTTTTAATAAAATTTTATTATACTTTTGTTATTGATGTTATGATTTTGTAAATCATCTCTTTTTGACTATTTAGTAAAATTTTATACTTATTGAATTTTACTCCAATAGAAGCATGTTTTACAATGCACCACTCTCACTTGTGCGAGTGTTGCTTCAAATATTCGATTCCCAGTGTAAAATATGAATAAATATGTAATATCATTAATACCCAAAAAAAAGTTTTTCTTTTTTTACAAAACCCTGTACGATGTAAAGAATATAATAGGTATCTTATCTTCCATAATACCTACAACCACGAGCATCACAATATTAGCCCATCAAGGGTTCGAGAAGGCATTTATAATTCGAATACAGATAAGTTTAGGTCTCCCAAACAAGAGACAACAATAGTAACCAGAGCGTGACATCTCGCCGAACTAAATAAAGAAAACGGGTCAAGGGGAGTACTACTGGATTTAGTCTGGATCAAATATATTACATAATAAAATTTGTATCGTAAACATGGCCAAAATAAGCGTTACCAAGTTGGAAACAATCTGAAACTCTCTCTTGCTTCTATTGGGGATATCATAAATCTTTCAGATAAATATAATCTATTACAAGCATTTTATTACTTATTTGCAGCAAAAGCTGGTTTTGTGATTTAGCATTATAAAATATAATCTATCGCCATACGCCTCATTTGAAAGCCATTTCCAACTAGATTAGAAGTGGCTTCGAAATTCTCCACCTCGGCTAGTGATTTCGCTTGAGCGGGTATTTCTTCAGGTCATCTTCAGGTTTAAATGCCTGACTGGACAATGTATAAAAGTATCAGATATAAGAATTCTTTTACCATCAATGGCTGAAACACGGTACTTGTGACGTCAATGTTTCACGAGTAAACTAAATAGCTTCATAATAACTAAGGGCATTCAATATATAAAAACAATATGTGTTTCAATTGCTTATTACTTAGACCTGGTGTGATATCCAGGGTTTGCCTATTAGTGAACAGTATTCCACAAAGCCCTAGTTTATGTATTTCCCTATGTTTTATCAACCTTACTGTAAAACGATTTTGAATGTTCAAATAAACGCTTTTTATGTTATGTTAAGAAAAAAGTGTGTCTGTACATTTCATGAGGGTAAAAATAATTGCGATTGCTTAAAACAATGCTAAATCCATAATGGTTTTCCTCATGTTATTCCCGGGGTGAAGGCAGATTAACCAATTTACGGCCTGTATTTTATCTTCGGAATAAGTTGGATTTACGGGTTTTACTCAGCACTCATAAACGATGTTTACGGTATGGACCTTAGTTATTAGGTAGTAATGGGATAATGCAATATTATGTTGGGTCTAAATTAAAGGCTTGTGTACTTAAATAAGGTTACATGGTACATAATTTTGATTCATTTGCCTAAATTGTTTACCAATGGTTGTTGTATTTTACGAATCGAAATTGGTTAATTTTAAAATATTATTAATTACGTATTTATTTTTAGTTAATAGGCATCTTCAAGGTAGTCGTGTTACACCCTTGGCTGTTGCAATGCTTAATATCAGCATTATATTATGGACTATCGCAAACCTATCCCACGTAAAAATGTCAGCAAACAAATTCATAACAACATTTATTACAGTAATAACCAATATTAAATATAAACATACATAAGTAACAAAGTATCGATATCGCTCGCATAGGTATGGTAGGGTATAGAACCGTAAAATCCCGGTACCGAAAATCCCGGGAATTCCAGTGCTGGCCTAGGCCAGCACTGGAATTCTCTAATAATAAAGTAATGCATTTATTTATTTATGTATAGAGTAATGCATTTTGCATTACTCGGTTCTAGAACCGAGAAATGAAAAATCATTTCCCGGTACTTTCGGGATTTTTGATACTGACTTTTAAAAGAAACATCAACTTTTTTCTGTGTATGCTCCTTTTATAAGCACAACATAATGCAATACAAGTATTCTGAGCTATTTATTTACAAGATTACAGTATTTCCAGAAATAAAGTTGCCTTTCAGAGAGTATTTTGTTAACTTTTACCGTAAGCTAAGCCAACCGACTTATAAAAGCTAAAAGATAACTAATAAAGTGCGCGAGAACAGGGTCCTACAATGAAACAACATTTACCATTATTTTTAGAGCACCAGTCGCTTTCCAACTTTTGATGTAATGAAACTGGTATAGTGCTGAGTTCTTGGTAGATTGCTAACATGCAGTCCATGTTAAAAAAGGAAGTCGTGTTGACACTGCTAAAGCGCTAACTTCAAGTCCATTTCAGTCACGTCCGTGTTTGAGATATGCAAGAGCAAGGGCTCCTCGCGTACTAAGAAACAAATAAAATTCTGAGTGATCGATAATATGGCTTTTGCCATAACCATTTAACTGGCGATCTTCTAGCGTACACCATACACATGTGGAGCGATTCCATAGAGATATTAGTAATTCTTGACGTTTCTTTCGACATCTACAAGATGACATGATAGGGTATGGTATTATAGAGCTCCATTCGGTGATGTCGCAAAAGGACACTGAAGAGCTGTAGGTAAATCTTACCCCTCACTTGATCCCCAGGAGGTGGACAGACAGACATGTTTATCTGCTCAGGCTCGGAATCCGTCTCCACTGAAATGCCCTGGATTGTGGTATGTGGGGCATACCACACCCTTCAGCAGGGATAAAAGCTTCATGAGAAGTCAATGCCCTGATGTCTCTGGGCATCGCTCACACCACAAGAGGGTTTAACCGATCCCTCTTAAGTTGGGTCGATTCAGACTGTGGACTGCGGATTGGACGGAAATTGCGGAGAAGTATTAGTTGCTTGACCACGAAACCCGTTCTTGCCGGGACAGCTAAAACAATCTGGTTTGATCCACGTTCAATTCAGCTAAGACCCAGGAGCGACTAATTTAGCCTAAAACAAGCCCTCTCAGCTGGCCTCCTACCTTCTGAAATGTAACCATATCGACAGCTGACCGTCTAGATCTTCTTAGAGTAATTCTGACTTCTTTCCATAGTTTCAGCTCTTATATTGAATTCAAGGCTCAAACGGCTACCTAATAGCTCGGAATCATCTAGATCAGTACTTCTAGCTATTATTATTGCTCAGCGCACAATATATAAAGCACAAGTAGTTTGGTCATATGTAACGTTGTCTACTCATCGCGACCGCCGGCCTAGTTGCTGGTGGCTGCAGCATGCAGACACAGTCAGTATAAGTTGAGAGGTTGAGAAGTTAAAAGGCAAGCTAAAAAAAAAATGCAGGAGCACTGTGGCCAAAGCAAACCCCTAGGGCTTGGTTAGATCATCGCCGCAAGGTGGCCAGACTATCGGTCTTATATCGATTACATTCCGGGGAGAATGCCACGGTGCTTCATAATCCATCCATCTCCATTTCCACATAAAAAAAAAAATTTATGGTTAAATTAAAAAAAATATGGCAGAACCGAAAATCCCGGTGCCGTTTTGCGAAATCCCGAAAATCCCGGTTCTTTGAATCGGTACCGGTTCTCGATTCCTTTACGAACCCACATTATCTAATTTAGAGGAAAACTCCTCGATACGTCTTCGTCTTTGGGTCGAATTTTCCCTGAACAAAAGCAGATTCTAAGCCATCTTTGGGCAATGAGTGAGGATTACCGAATGTCCTCATTTGTCTTTGGTCCGTCCGATACGAGATAAGGCGGGGGTCTATAAATTGGCAATCAGTGACCACTGGTAGCTTCGTGTTGTACGGATTTTGTGGGGAAGATTTAGTGATAGAGCTGGACTGTTGATACCATAGATGGATAGAGAATAAGTTATGTTTCCTGGGAGTGACTGTTAAAGGACGAACGTGTCAAATAAAATATCAGAATACCATTACACAAAATTCAAAGTGGATCGGTCTGTATGATAATATTTGTTATTTTTTTCCGCTGTGATGGAGAGATTGATCAACATGATTATTTATATGGAGGTTTAATACGGTTCTGAGTGACTAAGATATTTTTTTAAACAACACTAGCAAAGTCGCAAACACCCTCTTGAGAAGTAATGAAGTAAAAATTAACTTATTTATATCAGGAAACAAAGTAAATTAAGCCACTACTACACTTTAATTATTATTATATGTATGTAGTATCTAAAACTATCATAGAGCTTACATTGAGGTACCGTGGGCAACCCGCACGAAGCAAAACCGCTTTCAAACTTCTAATTTTGCGAAACTATTCTTATCTGATTCCGGAAAGCGTGCAATTGTTGGAGATACCAATTGGCATGGGTGCAAAGTTTCTCTTTCAGAGCTGAACTCACCCTGTTCCTCATTTAAACTATAGAATATACATACATTGGTCTCGTTTGGAAACGTTTTTATGGAGGTAACTAAGGTGAGAGTTTTTCATCTAAAACTTAAAACTCCGACTTAAAATATAAATCGTCCATTAAATGGGAGAATAAATGAAAAAAAACTAAACATTTTATTAAACTCTGTTGATATCATAAATAGCCTTCAAGTACCTATGAATGTCGTGCTTATAATTTTAATTTAGCGTAATATTAATAACTTTTTTTTGGTTTTTTACAGGAAATGGGTTTGCACTTGACCGTAATTCGCCTGATACCTAATACCTAACAAATATTAAATGAAAAAGCATGCGTCAGCTAGCGATGGTATTCGTTGTTATCAATGCTAAGCAATTGTAGCTATCAGTCCTCGGACGCCTAACCAAAAGATGGTAGGTAATAGTTTCCGAATTCACTTCCACTACCTCAGTGAATGGAACAAAAATGCTATGTTGCTTAATTTGTGCTCACTAGCATAGCTCGTCTGTAGAGTTTCTAAATCCTATTTCAGTGGAAAGTTTCGGTTGCATATTGTGGGATCATGGGATGAAACATTTGAACTGAGCTTGCAAGTCTTGCCTTTTTAAATTACTATTATGTTGCTATTTTGTTTAGAAGCCATGTTCTTTTTGCAACAATGGCTTAAGTTTGCATGTACATACACATATTATAACAGTAAATTCGGGCTTAAGTATTGCGTTACTAGTAGTTATAGCGTCAGTGCAAGTCAGTCAAGATAGATACGATGGTATTACTCTGAGTTACTAAACGTTACATGTCGGTAGTTAGTTGTCAGTTGGTATGAGAGTGTTAATCTATGCCCTATTGGCAGTTAAAACATCAAAGTTTGTCACTCTCATATCTTTTTTAATGTTATGTTGGTTGGCTGTTGATTACTACATAATTATATGAATATAGTTGCTTTATTAACACTATTTTGCTGCATAAATATTATGCTAGCTGTTTGAAATTTAGCTTTTAATAAGTAATAAAAACTACGTGATGTAAATCCTTAAGTTAAAATATGTTATGATATTCATCATCAACATTAATTAAAAGTTGCGGTTGATATTATATTTATATCAAAAACGTTTCAAAGCTAAAATAGACGATGAAAACAATTTTGATGGCATTAGGTGTGTTTGATGGCAAATTGCGTCGAACCATAATTGCCGCCTGCTGATTACATCGTCGAGCCACTGGGACGCGGGTAATAAGTGGTAACGAGCGTAGTAACGCTGGGAAGAGTACTACCCATGGAAATGCACTCTGAAATTAGGTGCTGTAAGTGGGTGGGCCCTTAGTATATTATTGTTTCAGCTGTATAATAAATAAAGGTACGTTGTCATTATTCAGATGTAGGGGTAAAAGAGAAGCTCCTCTTTTACCCCTACATCTGAATATTAATAAAAAATGTTTTATCGTACTATGATAAAACATTTTGCATTAATACTCCATACACAACGTCGTATGTGTTATTTTATCAAGCTATTGGGTACTTGAAAAATAAGCAAAATATGACTTTTTATTGCGTAGCAAATTGTGTCGTATCGTAATTTCCGCCTGTAGATTACATCGTCGATCCAGTGAGACGCGGGTAATAAGTGGTAACGAGCGTCACTCTACCCGCGGAAATGCACTCTGTAATTAGGTGCTGTAAGTACTGTTACTGGAGTAGGTAGGTACTTAGTTACTTACCCTAATAACAACATACTTATGTTTATTATTTTAACAACACGGAAAAATACACTTCATAATGCTTATAAAAATGACAAAATAGGCAGTTAGTATATAATGAACATAAAGACTTTAACCATATAATTTTGCAATTTGTATTTGTACTAGTCCATGTTTGTACTACAATTTCTTTGAGTTGCTTTTTGTTACCAACAATTTAAAAAAGTTAATTATGACGTATTGTGCTAATACTAAGTAACTGTGCCAATTACATCAATATCTCAATACATACGTACTATATTATATACTGACAAAAAAAATACATTCTAGATAAAGATTTTTGGGATGAATATAGTAAACTATCTCCTTCCGTGAAAGGACCTGGGCGCCCACTACGGAGTATCTGCCCAAGAGAACTCCCCTATCGAATCAATTCTGCGGGGGAGTCACGACCCTCAGTCATGAAATACGACTCAAAGAGAGAGGGAAATCTCATTCTTAGGTCCCTAAATGTCATCACTCCAAAATCACTATGGTAAATTGCGCGTGAATTTTGAAAAACCTTACACAAATAAAGCAGAATTAACTAACTATCATATACAAGCTTACTTCCTGACTCTGTTACAGGAAATAGCCTAGGAACTAAGCAGCTTACCTTACTTGAAGTTTAGTATGAATAGTTGGTCCAGAATATTCCACTGTTTGACTAGTTCAACACAACTATGCGCATTTCAAGGGTTGCCAACTACGAATAATTGATAACATGGAAACGTAAGTGAGCCAAATATAATTCTACAAGATTCTCAACCAACGTTATGGCATAGTTTTTTTTTTACCTGGGATAGGTTTACATTTGACTACAGCCTGCCTGCTGTTAAGCATTGCCGCAGCCTAGGATGTAACACGCTTACCTAGAAGATACCTATTAACTCTAATTTGGAGACCCCTGGATTGTAGTTAGCGGGTCGGCTTAACCCTTTACCGACCGGTCGACCAACTGCGACCAAGCATTCGGCAGCATTCGATAGTTATCGGCATCAAAAAAATTTACAAATCACGAGCAAGCTTTGTGTGAAGTGATATGTGTGAGAGAAATAAAATGTGCAAACATTTTCGTCTCAACATTTGTAAGTGGTAACGATTCTATAGCATGAATTATTCGTAAAACTATTTAAACTTATACGGACCAAGGTAGCGCCCTCAAAACGGACTAAGCCTTTTGACTTGAGGGCTTTAGGAAATAACGTTCTACAAATTATTACAGGATACAGGTAGATTGTAATTGGATGCTAGATACAGGTATTTCAATGTTGTAGGTTGGATATGAAACTTCTGACAACTAACAACTTCTCAGAGAATTTGACGGCGTACGTATTATGTAGATATACGTAGGTAATTTCTTGAAATTTAGATTTTAAACTTTGATTTATTACTTGTTACAATGCGAACGAACTTTGAAGATAATCCGATTATCTATATTTTGTTCTATGGAAACTCTGAATTGAGCTATACTTACTTAGATTTTATAGATTTTTTGACAGCATAAAACAGATATTCAGATCAATTGAGTTGACAAAATCGTAACTCGTAGAATTTTCAATTAGCATAAAATCATGCACATTTCCGCGCGATCGTTTGTCGCGATCTTATCAATCTAACGACAGGCCAATAAAACAAAATGAGTAATTTTGTTACTTTGAAATACGATTTGTAATCTCGTTTTCCGTGTCATTTAATATTACCTTCATTACGGCTCGCGCTCCAAATTTCTACGTACCTGAATTGGTGCGATAAAAAATCTTTTTCATTACGTCTTTCGGATCACTGGGAATATTTTTCAATAGCCAAAATTGTCCACCGAATTCTTTATACTTTTTTATGCTCAGGGGAGTCTGAGACGTGGCAGTGAATCGTGTTTAGGTGTAATTTGAAGAAAGAAAAATATTTTCATTTCATTTAATGAGACGCGGGACTGGATACAAATTGAGAGAAAGTAATTTAGGAAATGGGCACCAAGTGTGTCGTGCAGGCACCTGCCGCTTCAGACGGTCACAGCGCTGTGAAAGAACTCTAAATGGATTTAACTCGCTGAGAAACTTGCGGTACGACCCTCAAATTGTATTAGGACTTGTAGCAACTTGGAAGAACCTGCGCTGAAATAAATTTGACACGGGAATTAAAAAGTGTAGATTACATTTGTATACAGCTATGTATAAATGTCACTTACATAAAGAATCTGAAAGATTACTAAGGTAAGGTTAATAGGTATCTTCTAGGTTAGCATGTTACACCCTAGGCTGCAGCAATGCTTAACTTCAGGCGGGCGTAGTCAAATTTAAACCAAAGAAACGTAGTTTTTTTTTAAAGGATAAAAGGGTGTAAATCCTTAAATGGTTTTTTGTCGCACGTGCACAAATATCTAAATCTATACTAATATTATAAAGCTGAAGAGTTTGTTTGTTTGTTTGAACGCGCTAATCTCAGGAACTACTGATGCAAATTGAAAAATTCTTTTTGTGTTGAATAGACCATTTATCGAGGAAGGCTTTAGGCTATATAACATCACGTTGCTACTAATATGAGCGAAGAAATAATGGAAAATGTGGAAAAAACGGGGAAAATTATTCATCTTTGAGGGCTTCCGTTGCGTGCGCTGCGAAAACGGTTCATGATATCAAAAAAATATGTATAAAAGAATTATTCCCCTTGAAATGATCTAACAAAATGTTTCAAACAGTATATGTCTATCTTTTTAGATTAAATCACTAGAACCGTTTTTATGGTAATATCTATTCCACGCGGACGAAGTCGCGCGCACCAGCTAGTAATGGATAAAATGAACTGCCTACTTAACAAACTCATCAAAACTACTCTTCAATCCGAACTGATACAGTAAGCAACGCGGGACGCCACTATTAAAGTAAAAGCAACACTAATACAGACAAAAGTGGCCACAAATAACTCCAATTTAAAAAAAAAATAGTTTTAACACCTTATCTATTTTTAAACAAGAAATTATCTTCCCAATAATTATGAACAGATTAAAAGATATATGAGCAGTAAAATGTAAGTATTTTTTCCACTAAGCTAAAAAGTGACATACATTTTAATCGACTGTATAATATAGGAGTGTCAAACAATATAATCCTCGTCACCTGGTATAAGTACTATAAGTAGGTAGGTAGCGGGATGCTACATCACCGCCATGCGACAGTTATTTCAGACCGGACTGAATGGCCCTCCACTGAATAGCACCTGCAGATGAAATGTGGTATCTACAATGAGCTCCCATAATCCACAGAATCATTTATATTTCACCCTCAAGTATCTCTTTTGTGAAACCGCTTTAATTATTCAAGGATGACGTTTAGTGAGGCTTTTATCTTTTTTATATTCTTGGTGTTTTTATTAGCTGCTTTGAATATTATGATTCACATTAATAAAATTTTGATAGCTAATGATCTATCAAAATGAAGCTCCTTCCAACACGGTAGCTTAATTTAGGTTTTTTTGTTGTTTTAGAATAATTAATAAATAATAAATATTTCAGGACATATCACACAGCGCCATCTAGCCCCATACTAAGCTTGCGCTTGTATCATGGGTACTAGATAACGGATATAATACATATATACTTTTCTTTTGTAAATACATACTTATTATACACATGTTAATTTTCATAATTACTTGTGTTATGCGGGAATCGAACCCGCACCCCTAGATTAGAAGGCAGAGCCACTACCAACTAAGCTAACGGAGCAGTAACGGTACAGAGCAGAATGACCAACTTAATTGTAGAGTTTTCAAACCTTCTCCTCAAAGGTCCTCTAACATAACTTAACGACTACTATGTCAAACAGTTGGATCGTACAATTTCACAAGCCAAATAAACGTCCAAATAGAATGTAAATTTTAAGTCATCCATCTAAGTGCTGACAGCATCGACTATTTTGATGAAATCACATATAAAAATGCTCTTGCTTAGGTACGGCTTCTAACTTTGGTAATAACAGACGAATACCGTAGTACCTACACTGGGCGAGCGCTTTGTAAAGTAAATCCAGCATTTCCGAGTAGGTTCCACAACCCCGTATACTCGTATTCAATCTAGATTCTGGGACAGCAATCAGTCAAGCCATGTCATAAAGCTTTGTCTGCCCTAGAAATACGGCATTTTTATCAAATAAGAAAAACCTCGGGCAATTTTTCCAAACAGATTAGTTGTCATTCACAGACTACCTTATGCCTTATCCTTATGATGCTTTAGTCTAGTTCAGCAAATCAATATACTTACAGCAGTAAATATAAGTAGCTAACCTAAAAAAAGATTTAACATTTCAATTTTACGTAATGAAAATGTCAAAAATAAATATTAACTAATTGCGTCCTATCGCCAAACAACAATCTTAACAACAACTTATTATACTACTTGAAACTAATAATAAAATAGAACAAGTAACTTAAATTAACAGTTGACTGTTCTATAACAGGTTGAACTTCTTCAACCTGTTATAGCTCGCTGCACTTCTGCAGCGAGCTTTCCATGTCCCTAAAGTTTTAAAAATACCCGACCGTTTGAATATTTGAAGCGTTATCGGCATTCTAGTTACTTTACAAGCTTTCATCGACTGACCTAGATAGTTCTAGTCTCCAAGTATCTTACATCAATAGAAACCACAGAAAGAGTTAAAATAAATATTTACCCTCTCTCAAATGTTGACCGTTAATGGACCTTTTCGGGTGACCTTAATTTAGTCGATTTAAATTCGGTCTGTCCTAAAAAGGTTGGCATTAGTGAAGTGTTGGTCGGGACCGTATTTATTTAGCGGTAATGGGGGCCTGGCCTTAAACTTACTCGTTTTTACGAATGTATTGTAATCAGCGGGTTAGGATAGGGCAAATAGTTTATACGGATTTACAAAATAGATTAACTGCGAAACGGTCGGTGTTTGGGTTAGCAATTGTTTTGTTAGCGTCGTTTGTTTTAAATTAATTTGAATAAAGTTTTAGAGCAAAAAGGTTTTTGTTTATGGATTGGATGTGAACACATATATTAACGTTTCAGTGGTATATTTTGAAACTGTTATGCTTAGACCTGTAACTACTCTACGAAAAAGAATAATTTGACTTGAGATTTAAACTTGAAAGTACATAGTACATTAAAGTAGCAACAACTATTTTGTTACATATTATTAGATTATACAAGTACCTAATATTTATGTAAATCCTAGATATAATATTTAATAGTCGATGTTTCGAAGAGACGCCATTTAAAAGAAATCGTTGTAAACATTATTTATCTCTTCGCAGTGTATCAGAAAAGAATTGACTATCAATTCTTATAAATGGAATCATCTTCCACAATAGGCTCTACATGCTTCAAGAATCTTATTCCAATTTCTTCCAATTTCATTACTAGCACATCCCACGAAGCAAAAGGCGGTACGTTCGACGTTCTATCAATATTTTCCATTTATTGTTCAAAAATCCGTGAAGTTATTACACGCTTCGGTGGAAGTAAGTTAACAAGCTCGCTACACGGTTTGTTCGACAAGATCGTAGGTTCTAGAGAAACCCTACCCAGGCTTTTTTGCCACGCAATTGACTAGTTTTGTGTGATTGAAGGGTTATTTTTATTTCAAGATTCTTCGTGGTAGAGTTTTTTTTTTATTTATTGTAAGTATTGATTAAAAAAATGTGAAGTAGTTGTTATTACACCTAAAATCTTTTTTGTTAGTTTAGTCTGTATGAAATAAAACATGCCTGTGGTTATTTGTAAGTACACCTCTTCAATCAAATGTAAACTTTCTTGGGAGTTTTACATTAAACATTTCCGATGTTATGATACATATCACGTCCACTTAACCACAATTTTACAAAGAACCAAAATCAACAAACTGTGTTGAAACAAGCGGACCTCACGGACCAATGCGATAGGATCGAATGAAAACAGACCACAATTTGTGAAACAACATAACCAAAGGCAAAATACACACGTGGGAGGCCCGCATGTTCCCACATAAGCCTCTCTACACGATTTTGTACACGATCCCATATTGGCAACGATTAAATTCCCACAGCTAATCTTCTATCCTATATTTCCCTTGTTTTTCTGACGAAATGGAAATGATTCCCGGAAAACCGGACGCAGGGCAAAAAATATTGGCGAGAGCTTCAAACCGCCGCGTTTTTCATGTCAGCTCAATTTTGCAGGGCATGATAGTCGATATGTGTCTGCTACATGTCAAAAATGGTTTCGATTTGATCTGGCGCGAAGTTTTTTCTGTGTTGTTGCAAAAGAGCGCCACCAATTCTGTGAAGTATTGCTCTCTAGTGGAAAACTCGAAAGTGGATTGCAGATGAAAAACTGGATGGGTGAAATATAAATTTTCGTGTACACTTTCATAATTTGGAATTTTATTGGAGGTTAGTGGAATTCGGTGGAGTTTTGGCAGAATATATTATGCCGTAAGAATACAAAAGTCACGATTGAGTTTGAGTTTTTCCAGTACCAGCTCAGTTGTTACCACTCTCGAGGCCTAAGTAAGGCAGAAGGCAGTAAAAAATCGGGTAAAGTAGTTCCGGCCGTAAAAAGACCCCGAAAGAAGGCGAGATTCACGACAGAATGCTGAAAAACTATCGATCCGAGCAGAATATTGGATCGTTAGACCAACTTTACGGTTAGATATATATATACGTGCGCAAAGATTTGTATACAAGTGTCTGCTTGAAATGTTGGTAATATTGTTATACTGTATTTGAAAGATGATACAATGGATAGAATGGCGTCAATCAACAGTACTTACAGCGCACAAACAGTATCCTGCAAAAAACATTCTAAGTTTTTCCGATGACATTCGAAAATTTGGTCACGCACTACTTAATATAAGCATTAGTATTTGTTACATATAAAAATACCATAACACGTAGAGTGTGATGAAAATCACGCGGTTGAACATTGACTTGCATTGGTGCATTACTGCAGTGCGACGATGTGAAGAAAGGCTCGGTTCCGGCTCCAAACACAGGTAGGAACTAACTGGCAGCCTGCCTGATTTCATCTCACTATACGTACTCGTAATTGCAACCGGTTGAAACCGTATATTGAGTATACAGGTACATATGTGTAATAGGATAGTAAAGCTTAGTATATCCTGGATCTAGGGTGTAAAAAAATCCGATCTGCAACGATAACGCGTCTCAGCCATTTATATTTTGTTGGTTGAAATGTAAGGAACAGAAAAACTATTAAATGTTACAAAATTATATGAATAGAACAATTCAAAACCATAAAGTAACAGTTTCTGAAAATAGCATGTAAAATTCTGTTTATTGTCCACCTAAAAATGATCTTTATCACAATGTTCACAAAGATAAACGGCAAAATTCAATGGGATCGTGAAAATAAATCACGACATTTTAAATCCAATATTTAATCTCCGTGTTCGTCGCATTTCAGCTAACAAAACCTTTGCCCGTTTGTTTGCTCGTGTCCATTGGGATACAACTCCGATCAAAGATCTACAAGTACGTTTTGGATTAAAATATGTAAGCAAACCTTGTTTTTTTTATCAACCTACTCGTATACTCTCCCACTCCTGGGCAAAGGTCTCCCCCAACTCCATCCATCCCGGTCGAAGGCTTTCTCACGCCAGGCACCCCGAAATCGAGTTTTATTGTTGTAAGCAAATCTTATAACAATAAAACTCGTGAGTGTAGACCTCTGTGGTGCCAAAAACTAATAAAAAGTTAAACCAAAGACAGCAGCAAGATAGACATTTCATATTGTTATTCTCGTTATTAACTGGCACAATACATAGTTTTGGCCTAAAAAGAAGAAAAATCGATTCTCGTTACCATGAAAAATGGATGACTGAAAAAGTATTGTACTCTGATATCAAGAGAGAGAAAAATAAGAAATATATCTGTATTTTCATGTAAATCTTCATTAAATTATTCGGAGATTAGCGTAGAACCAATAAATAAGACAGATGTTATGTATTACCGATTACGAAGTAACTGTAGGTGCTGTCTAATGAAAATTGTGTTCAACAGATCACCATTATTATCATTTCAGCCCGTATCTACTCACTGCTGAGTATATGCCTTCTTTTCGTCCACAGTACTGTCTCCAGCCTGTCTAAGCTAGTTCTTTCCAAAGCGTTTATCGACGTCATCCAACCATAGTTCTGGTGATAAGATTACTCAGTGATAATTATTTCGTCGCAAGGTATCATATTATGTATATTTCACGCTTAGACCTTATTCAAGCATATTGTGAAGGAATATTTAAATTAATGGTATTGAAAAGAAAGAATTCACTAAAATTTAATACGTTTTAAAATAAAAGTGAGAGAGTTTAACTGAGTATCTTAACCAACAGGCAAATAACATTTTGTTAAAAAAAAACTTTCAGAAGACTTGATAACCTCCTTTTTTGGAAGTCGGTTAAAAAATAATAGGACTGTCTAAGTAGAGCTATTTAAGCACAGTAACGCTCATATTCGATGGACTTTCCGTCATTTTTCTATAGAGTTGGCTCTCGTATAGCGCATCGAAACAACGGAAACGACCCCGGTCCCTTTAATTTCCGGCGCCACTTGTGTCTTGTTTATTTTCATCTTTCGCATCAAATTTTAGTGCCGTATTTGATGATATGTTGTTATTTTTAACGTTAGGTACGTGAAGAGATGTTTCGTCAGAGTGTGTTGTAGTTAAAATGAAATATATTTTTAATTCAGTTTGTTTACGAAAAAGAAGAGAGTATGCAGGTTAGTAGTTTATGATAAACGGTATCAAATTTTTCCGCGATGAAAAAACGCAGTTACGCTGTATTGTTTCAATTTATATTTCCCTATGAACTGTTTTGATTATAGCATGTATACTGAGCTAAGTAAGTAGTAAATAGAGGTAGAGGTTTCCAGGTCAACAATTTTGGTCTACATCTTGTGAAAAATATTTCATTACACATGTTAAAATTTATGACAAATACAAAGTGACTGACATCAATAAATCAATAAACTCGACCCTTTTATAAAATCCTTCTTTATATATTTCTATCAACATATTCACACGAGAACTAATAAATTAGTTCCAGTAGGTATCCGAAGTTTGCATCTTATTCCAGTATCGCATTGAAGGTTATTCGAGGTCAGGTGCCAAAGATGAGGAATAGCTCGGCTCATATGGGCAAGTTATTGCTTGAAGCGGGCATCAATCGACTTCATATAGCTATTTGTTTTGATATTTTCCATTTTATGAAGAGAATATAACAGAGAATATTGTAAAAGCGCGTGTCAACGAGGTCAGTCCTTGGATGGGTGACAAAAAAGTGGCATTCTATGTATAATAAGTATGTATTTACTCAAAGGAAAGGTTATAAGTATTTTATCCGTTATGTAGTAGGTAGTCACGACACAAGTGTTAGATGGCGCTGTGTGCAATTTTCCGGATCATTTATTTTATTTATTTATTTTAGGCGGTTTCGTGTGTCGGTTCGCACGTTATATTGTAGGTTCTGCCTGTTTTTCGCAGTCTTTAAGTCATGTTTAATAATTAAATTATAAACAGTGCCGTGCTGTGTAACGACCTGTTTTGTATAGCTTAATTGTTAATCAGTGCATTCATTCACATATTTCACGAGCTTTAATCTATTTTGAGACACCTGAATGAACATCAAACAACTACACAAAGCTCTTTTGATTTATTCATCGAAACGTTCGACACAAAAACGCAATTTTTCCAATTCAGGTCCATCCGAGATTTCTCGTTACGCTCCTTAATGGAACTTGTTTCAATTTCTTTCAAGAGTCTCATCTTTTGCGAGTGGCAAATGAGAGGGAATTCAACGCAGATGTCAAACAAGTCGTTTCAAAGAGACACTAATGAGCCCCCAATCCGAGTGTTTCGGCATTCGTGGCCCCAGCTCGCCTTTGTTGGAACTCTGGTGTCGTGTCACCTTCATAGACATTACAACACTTACTACGTACTAGCATCTACCTGATGTACTATACAGATATAGATAAATATTATTTAGATAGATAAACTCATTATTGTTGACACACAATTAAAAAACTGTCCATTAAACAAATAATATTAAGACTAAAGCTACTAGCGGTGGCCTTATCGCCAAAAGTGATCTCTTCCAGGCAATATTTGGCTGGAGAGAAATAAGTACAGAGGAAAATAAAGAATGTGGTGTAGAACAAGAGGAAAGAAGACACATGTACATACATCGTTATGTCTTATGACGCAATTGACATTTGGTACTATCATTAAGTATCTAATTTGGCGCCCACCACAATATATCAGATTATCAGAATTCCGCCAGTAATTCGTTTATGCAGGAGAGTCTAGTCTTTAAGTAATAAATAAAAAAAACGACTCTGAGTCTACTATGATGTTGGCAAAAGACCAATCAACGTGTGATTGCTAATTTGTTCTAACTGGTTCATTATGTAGACTTAATTAGCACTTTCTCTCTCTTAAGTCGTATTCCTAGTGACTGAGGGTCGTGACTCCGCCGCACAATTAACTCGTTAGGGGAGTTTTCTTGGGCAGATACATCGCGGTGGGTGCCCAGGTCCTTCCACGGAAGACACATGTCCTCGGGTATAGTGGTCCTCAAACATGTCGGTTTCCTCACTATGTTTTCAAACAGAACTTGTTAACAAATATTTTAAAGAAATATCGGTTCGATTCACTAGTAAGATGTCTATTGAGTAAGATGCAAGACGCCTCGCACCCAATCAGTCTTTGCAAATCTTCAAGTAATTAGACTACATGCACTCGGAATAGGTAGAAATGAAGTTCGCGGACTAATGCTACTTGTTTGTTGCTAACTTCCTCTACCTCGGAGAGATATTATCTCTGTGAAGTTAGCTTCTGTGAAGTGTTTTACGGGAGTTTTGGCCAATCTTTCACGGGTACTGTATGCATATTGATACATTTTTCATGAAATAATTATGTGCGGTTGGTTGAGTATCATTTAAATAGGCCAAGATATAGAATATCCATGGATAGATAAATCTTTTATACTTACTTACCAAAAATAAATAGGCACTATCAATCTTTAGTGACTAAAATATAGAAAACTTTCTAATATTCATCTCATACTAAAAAAACTTCGTATTATAATATGTCTCTTTTAATTTCAATAAGAATTTTTTGTGACGAAAAATCCTTACAAACTTTATTTTTCCGCATTTAGCCTCTACTATGACGAGTTGACCGTATCAAGATACAATATTTCATTAACTAAGTACCAAGACTCCACTTTCAGGAAACCATTGGTTACGCAAATTGCATTATCGGGTCATGTTTCCTTCTAATTAGTCATTCATGGCATCAGCCCCATAAACAGGGCCGTTAACCCAATACTGGTTCCAAAATGGCCGCCCTTTGACCGCCTACAGGCCGCTGGTGACCGCCCATACAATCGACATTTTGACCAACATTTCGACCAAACATTCCGTCAATTCCGCGTTTCCGCCGTTTCTGCTAATTGGATTTCCGTCACACAATTACAAAGCAAGATTACTGAAGCCGCTCTGATTGACACTGGGACCTAATCCCGACGATCTGATGTTGGTGGTGGACATTGGACACACGGGCAAGTTGACTGACGATTATTCACTATATTTTGTTACATGGAATATTTTTGAGTGAGATAAATCTTTCTTCATTATAAGTTTAAAGGTTAGTATCATTTACTTATAATAAATAAATAAAATAAATAAATATTCCGGGACATTGCACACAGCGCCATCTAGCCCCACACTAAGCAAACGCTTGTGTCGTGGGTACTAGACAACAGATATAATACTTATATACTTTTCTTTTGTAAATACATACTTATTATACATACAAACGACCAGACTCAACACAAGTAATTATAAATTTTAAAATGCATAAATACTTGTGTCGCGCGGGAATAGTAACTTCTCTTTTTTGTAGTTAAAATAATTAGTTGTCTTTAATAAAGCTAACATAGGCACATACACACACACACACACACACGCATAATTTTTTTTTTTTGTAAAGATTTATCTGATTAAACAGTTTACAAATCGGTAAATAGCTCGATGCCTACAGCGACATTAATTTCGTTTCAAACTAACAATATCATTATGTCTCAGCTATTAATCATAGTGTAGCAATCATTAAGCCACATCATGTTTGAAATTACATATCACTATAGTTTTAAATAAATAAATATTTCAGGACATATCACACAGCGCCATCTAGCCCCAGATGATACATATATACTTTTCTTTTGTAAATATATGTACATAGAAACGACCAGACTCAACACAAGTAATTATAAATTTACTATTCATAATTACTTGTTTTATGCGGAAATCGAACCCGCACCCCTAGCTAACAGAGCAAAAAGCAAAGTTGATCCCTTATTACATACAAATTAACGTAGTCTTTGAGTTATTTAGAGAATTTTAAGAGCCGTATATCTCAAACAGCGAAGCACTGATCACGTAAACAACTACAGTTTGTATTGGTCGTTAGCAGGTAGTAGTCTTGTGCTTAATTGCTAATTGTGTTTGTACGTACCTCGTTTATAAACTGGCCAATTACATTAGGCGACTGCTCCTGGGGTGCTGTAGCTAAATGAATACAAGCGCGTAAATATGTAAGGTATAATGTACAGAACTTATTTAAATTGGGTAATAAGGTGTCTGCTGTGTTAGGTGTTTTGATTTATTCAATTTTACTATTTGAATAATAATCGGTTCGGATTTTTGAAAATTGTATACGTTTTAAGAATCGCCAATGTCTTTCCGTTTATATTTGACGTTGAATCATGTATATTTTTAGTAATTTATAGGTACTAAGGACACATGCAATATGTTCTCACATATTCATTACTGTAATATGTTTGATCATGTGCATATTATAGCTGTAAAATTTAGTGAATTTTAAGCTAAATAGAGAGCCATAAATGTTTAAATAAAAAGTTTAATACAGATAGCCATAATTCACAGTTCAAACACGGTTTTATGCATTGTTTGTATTATAAAATTCATGAAATTGCTCCATTATTAAACGGTAATTCTGTTTATGGTCCGTGGGAAGCACTCAATTTAACGCACCTCTGATAACGCTGTTTTATTCCGGTGGTTCGCTTTACGACTGTATAAAATATGTACCTTAAAGTGCACATAAATAATACTATAACTGATGTATGAGCCTCGAATATGGACTTTAAATATGTGCTGTTACGATTCATTTTACTATAATAAACAGGAGAGCAATTATGAGTTCAGGTGGCAATGTGATATGCTTAAACATAGAAATGCGTTTAGTTTTGAGTGCCATACCGAATTACGAGGTGACTTTCATTAACGATTTAGGGACTCGTCAAATCAAAATTTTCAATTCAACTCAATATTGTACCGTGGACAACGAAAAGTTGAATATTTAACAACACAAATCAAACTGATGACATGCGGCATTCACTACCAAATTTAATCGCTTTTTGAGAAAGGTTAAAACAAAATAGTTATTTGAGAGAACTGGGCTAAATTTTTATAACGTCTTTTTGACATTAAAGTCACATATACTCAATAAAAGCCACTCAAGGTTAACACAGCTTTGCATAATAATTTAATAAAAACTAATTTATCACTCCAATTATTTCTTCACCACGTTTTACGTTCCAAAACACCCCATGCATTCAAGCAAAAAAGGATACGCTGTATTAAATTAAATCCAAGCTCAGTGGTTTGAAAAATTCAAGCGCTCCACATCCTTTAGTCCAGCCTATAAAGAAAGTACTTAGTGAAAGATACAAGTACATATTCATGCAGAAATGAAAGAGGCATGTACATACGTACGTGTGTGTGTGTGTGTGTATGTATACTTTAGAATCTTTTATGTTAGCTTGAATAGGAAACCAATGTTTCTGAGGGCTCTATACGTTGTGGTTAGCAAGTATCGTCAGGTGTGCCCCTGTTTAATCTCCTAATGGCCCAGCGTCGGGCTTTGCCCTCTCGGCCCCTAGGGTTGAGCACAAATAGGAAAAAATATGGCGGGTGTCAAGCATTTGTTGATATTGAAATGTCTGCCGCAGCATTTGCTCGGTTTTCCGATTACTTGTTGAGAAAAATTGATACTGGTAGTAAGAGTTTAGATGATTGCAACAAGAAACGGAATTGTTGTTTATGATTTTACTTTCATACATTTTATAAAATAATAATAAATAATAAATATGTCAGGACATATCACACAGCGCCATCTAGCCCCATACTAAGCTTACGCTTGTATCATGGGTACTAGATAACGGATATAATACATATATACTTTTTCTTTTGTAAATACATACTTATTATACATAGAAACGACCAGACTTAATACAAATAATTACAAATTTTATTATTCATAATTACTTGTGCTGAGCGGGAATCGAACCCGCACCCCTAGATTAGAAGGCAGAGCCACTACCAACTAAGCTAACGGAGCAGTCAAGTCAGTCAGTTTTATATAAGTTTGAACTGCAATTGAATTGGCTAGTGTAATAATCGTTTTATAGTTAACGTTTTTGCTTAAATCAGTTTCCTTGCAGAACAGTATGTACATGTCATCTGTCTCTAGCATCATTATACGAGTAATGTTAAAGTACTCTCTGGTATCTGCTCGCTTATTACAATTATTATGTACCTTCAAAATGTAAACATTTTCGTCTGTTTGAGTGACTGTGTATCTGTGCGTAAGTGAGTTTGTGTCAACAATGTGTTTCTACAGTTTCAGTTACATCCAAAAATTATTCCAAAACATCCATGTTTTCCTAAGTATAGTCAATTGTACGTGAGTCAATCAAACCATTTGTAAACAAATGCTTGATTGTGTATTTGTAAAAAATAGGTATCTAATGTAAAACACAAGCAACCCTATTACTTCTAGAATCACTAGAGGCGATACGTGGTACGTGATACGTGCAATTTATTTTACGACCAGTATTAAATTAATTCGATGGATTTTTGAACCGCTTAGCGATCGGGGGTCGTTTCGGTAACGTTAAACCACCAACCGATGTACTGTCATACATTATGGTGAAGCTAGTGGTAGCCTGTGGTCTCACCTGAGTTAATTGTGCCATAAATACTGGGTAATTATGTCATATTATGGAATTAAATGCTGGTAAAATGATTTTTTCGATGTTGCATTGCAGAAATTATAATGGTTTTTGCAAACAGCCTTACACTTAAATATATATTATATAAATGTCCAACTAAAATAATTAAGTACTAAAATATTAAAAAAAGAAAAAAATATATCTTGAATCTTTCACGCAAAATTATATTGAGATATGTATTATAAACATTGAATAAACATACCAGAACAACGATACAATTCTTAGTATCGCATTCCTTTTGTTATTTTAACGGTAACATTTGAAACTTCAAGCATATCACTGTTCCGTCGATCCACACAACCCTTGCGAATAAAAATAACAGACGTAATATGAAACATACGGTAAGTGGTACACAGTAGGTATCGTATAACCTCATAGTAGTGATCAAAGGGCTTTCTTTGCTTTGAAGTTATCACTACAAAGAGACGGAGGTAAGCGACCGTAAAGATTTAACCAATAACCCTTTGCTTAAGCCTTTGTCAATTGTAAATCGTCTGGTTGAACGGTTTCGATTGTATCCTTGAAAGTGGACGTTTATTTTAGCAGTGCAAAACATTATATTTTGCGTGAATTTTATCAATATAAGAGCATTTTGTAGTCAAATCACAATTTAAATAAACGCGCTATGCTTATGCGAAGTTTTGCCAAGTGACCTCCGAACTTCTATATGAAGATGGCATCCGATGATGATGATTCTTATGCAGAGACACGCATTCTGCGCATTGAAAAAAAGATTGTGGTTGGCAATTGTGTAACATTTCAGATTTCAATGTGTCATATTTTTTGCCAGAGGAATAAAAATTAGAAGTCGTTTGTAAAATAACCTAAAAATGTTGCTAAGTTTGCCTCGGATAACTCCGTCTCACATTTAGTATTTCATAGAATTTCTGCTGAAACCTTAATATTTTCAACAACACGTTTTAAAAAAAAACACGTTATCGAAAAACTTTCCTCAGGCAGAAGGGCAGGACGTCTAGGCTAGGACACCGAATAGGTACACTTATCTATAAAAATCATAATGCTTATTTAATGCTTATTTGAGTTGCTTTACTTTTCTAACAAACAAAATTGCACAAAATAACAGAGAAAGGAACAAAAAACAACGACACAAAAATCTCTTCACTGTTTCCGCCAAAGCCAAACATAACCCTAGAGCATCTAAATCAACTTTCTTTACAAACAAGTCCGACACTCTCGAGATATAAACAAACTACTAAGTTGTCGTAAATATGTATGAACAATAATAGGTCCATTAGAGAAGGAAGAGCACTCGTGGTGGCATGAATGCCAGTAACACTTCATTTCTTCGCACAATACAAAACGGGTGAATTATTTGTCTGTTTGTATGGAGGCGTTTTGGGTTATCTCTGGATTGTGTTGAGGCAGTATGGGTAGTAGTATCATTTTAACCATTTCACTTACAAGCATAAATTCAGTGTTTTATCATTTACAATATAAAATATTGAATCAGGCGTTATTTTTCTCTAGAGTTTTATTTCTCTTGCAATACCTATAAAAATATCACAAAGACGTTACAATGCATTGATTTAGTAATACCATATTGATTCTAATACATAACAGAGCAGTTGTAATAATTATTAACTGCATTTAACTTAATTCAGGCGTTTATTATTATGAAGATATTATTTGAAATTTTGTTTAATGTAGATGCGTAGATATTCTACGACGTAGAGCTTCTACGCCGTAGTAATGATACCTATAGTTTCGTTATAATAATTGGACACAGTATTTTAGCATAGAATATAGCGTTTATGAAACCTTGCATAAATTTCTATAGTGTGGAACTAAGTAGAGTTAAAAAAAATATGTTAGAAATAATTTACATATTTTAAGTTTCCCAGTCATAAGTTAAATTGTAGGCCCAGCAGTTTGTCTGTACGGCAGTCGTTAAGCCATGACAGAGGCCCTAAGGGCGGCCTAATAAACTCTCAACACCAGAGTTGGCCACTATCATTCGATAAGAAGGTGGAGGAGAAGTCATAAGTTCAAGTATTTACTACTTATTTATTTTATAAGATAGAATGTCCATACTGTTATTTGCATTATGATATCTCTCTTCACGGTCCATAAAGCATTCATACACGCACACACCCGCATATAATTTCGGTATCTGGTACATGAAATTGCCTGGAACGTTTGCCTATGTAAATATTTGTAGAAAAGTTATGTAACCATCGTTATTGGTAAATCATTTGCGGTGTTTTTTGCTAGAAAACTTAATATTTCAATAAAAGTGTCTACTCAGTCAATAGCTTAAACGTATAGGTACAATTTTCGTGTTTTACGATTTTCGTGTTTCAAATATTACACCAAAATCCAAACCGCCTTGCTAGAGTCAAATATTACACAAAATTAAAAAAAAAATCTTAACTAAAGTTACACTTTTTAGGAAAAACAAATCATACTTTTATATTATTTTAAAAGCACTAGTTCCAATTTGATTTCTTTTCCAACTATTTCCATGGAATATTCTAATTCCATAGTTTCGGTGCGACGAGCTCTGAGTCCGGAATAAAGATTCGACTTCAGACTAAGCCCGCTCTAAACCGAATAGAATTGAATCGGAATCAACTTACGCTGAATTGAGACGAGAGATTTCCGATTTGGTACATACTTTGTAAATTCGTGGTGGAGTTTGTATTGCAGCGATCGATTTATGTACCATGTATATTCGTATTATAGAATATTATCAAGTTATTTTAAATTATTAAATTTCTTAAATATATATTTGATTTTTTTTTGCTATCGGGCCTGGCATATAGTGGAGTGGTATTATAAATTTTACATTATTATGTATCTGTATTGTGAATTAGTTTTATCCAAAATATCCGAGATTCCAAGTATTTTTTTGTATGAAATACAACGGAATACAAGTCGACTTCGAAATATAAAGCTTTGAGTCAAATGTTTCGAGTTTCGTCTCTGAAATATTAGCTTTTTCTTTGATATGTTGATTAAACAGAGTGTATTTGTTACCCCTATACAGCTAAAGTGACAGTACCAAGATTTATTTAAGTTGACATATTGTATGATTACATACATATTATTATGTTTGACATGTTTTTAATAACAAACATTTTCATTATGTTATTAATAAAACTTGACATCGTAACTTCTAAAATTTTATTAAAACTAAATGTTATAAATTCAATTTGACGAGATATTGTAATTTGTGTAGCATATTCTATGATATTACTACTTATACCTATGTTACAACTTTAAATTATCAATAAAGATTCTTTATCTTTAATTACCAAAGTAGTAATTAGTTTGCACAGTTTGTATTTAGGTAATGTGTTGTAGTAAACTAGTAATTACTTATTAGTTTAATTAATCATGAAATATGAATGAGAGCGAGGAGTTATGTTTCATAAGTAAATTTTCTGTCAAGACAAATATATTACCTTATAATCATCAGTTTTTTTGTAATTAATATTTAGATACTAAACATTTTATTTCATCACTATTTTCTTACTTTTTTGTTGTTATATTTATTGCTTTACAAAATGTAAATTTAATATGATTCCTGTTTTAAAATTAAATGACATTTAATTAGGAGTAGTTTTAGTAATTATGTTTTAATGCTTTTTTTCGTAATAAGAAATCGTTATAAATTATAAATTTATTCGTTCAACAGATTTTACTAGCAGCATATATCCCCGTCGTATATTTTGTGACAGTACTTTCTATGTTTTTATGAAACACAATATAGACCAATCAATTGCACATTTGTTTCGATCTGCGTTAGTTTAACTTTTATGGCAAAACTTTGGTCCTGTATAAATCGAATAAAGCATTTAGCCTCACAGCCGCGGGTGCGCCAACTTTGTTCTTTCAATTGTCGACCGAACGCCAAAAATAACCATCAAAACCTAACAACGGAACGTTTAAAAGTTTTTGTTCTGGCAGCTCGCTACGGTTAGGTACAAAAGCGAATAAATCGAGCGACTGTAGTGCATTGTGACCGTATTAAGTGAGAATAGGCGACGGCGTGAGGAAAGCGCCCAGTGCTTGTGGACTCAGATCTAGATATTTTGGAGAAGACAATTGTTAGGATAACTTCATAAGATCAAAATGATCAGTATCATTAAGATTAAATTTTGGATCTTGTCATTATACACCTTCTGATTCCTAAGCCAATGTCTGTCTAAGCCCAATCCAGTCAGTCAGTCAGTCAGTCTTTTCGTTGGTGGCGCTAAATTAAGCATGCTGTTCAGTTGCAGTTCAGTTCAATTGCTATTTTTTTTTATTTTTCAAAAATACATTTCATTGTATGGGTGTTATTAAATACCGACAAACGTAAATACAAGCCACTCTGTTACTGCATAGGTACATAATAAAATACATATGACGGTCTTTTATATAATGTATGTATTTTTGTTGAAATACGCATATCTAGTGACAAGCAAATCTTCGCAACCAACACGAAAGGCCTGAGAGGATTTCCGGCTTATGCCACTTATACTATAATGGCAGAACAAAGTCATTGGACTTTAAATCAGGACTTAGCGAAATCGTTAAACCAGTTATCTATTTTGATTATAACGAAAGGTTAACGTTGCTAATGCAAAAAAATTTAGCTTAAGAATTCGGGATGACTATTACCTTGTTATATGCTAATAACTAAGCGTGTACAATAAGTGTGTTTACTGTATAGGTACTAAAGTAATTTTGTATGAGATTGATTATGTAACTAGTGCGAAACATTATTGTCTGAATTATTTACATTTTGCCTATAAAACAACACAATCGGAATATGTACTATTTATTAATGAAGCTCAATACGTCATTTGAATTAGTATATTTGTAAATTTATCTGCTCTAACATTTAACGAATAAAAATTTGCTTGCAAATAATAATATAACCTTCACAACACAAAGCTATGTTTAAATCACATATGCATCACAAATAATTTGTACAGCTGCATTCAATATGTAGATGAGATCCTCAGAATGCATTACGCAATGCAAATCATCTATTTGAGAGTACTATCTATCCAAGTATGCATTGACATAATACAGTCAACAAGAGTAGTAAATTCGAAAACCGACATTTCATTCTATTATTCTGACTGACATAGTGATGTATCAACGCACAGCCCAAACCACTGGACGGATCAGGCTGAAATTTGACATGTAGGTAGATGTTATGACGTAGGCATCCGCTAAGAAAGGTTTTTTGGAAATGCCACTTTTAAAGGAATGAAATGGGGGATGCAAATTTTACTTCTTAATGCGAGTGAACTCGCGAACACCTAATACTCGTAGTTTCATACATACAGGGTAAATGAATAATCTCTTTTATAACAGGATAACTAGCGTTCACTTGGCGCTAACGTCTTGTTTTCACTGTTTGTTTTTTGAACGGATGGAAGTGGCCATTTTAAATCCGCATATTTAAAATTCAATGTCGTTGTTGGGTTTTAATGATAGTATTTGATGCAATTGAGGGTAGTTGTGAATTGCAAGAGCCGACCGGACGTCTGCGCGTCGCAGACCCGGCGAGTAGAAAAGATCGCGCCGTGCGCGGTGGTTGTGTCCATGACACACAGAGTCCGTGACTGGAACAGAACTAAAGGAATTCGTACAGAAGAGGAGCAGGTGCAGCACCATTCGTCTGTCGCGCATTACGGAGGCTATCCCCGGAGAAGCAGCGTCGTGGATGAAAGGTTGGTGAATGCTTTTTATGATTGCCCTCTTTGCATCAATTCTGTTACGTCAAAATCAACCCCATACAGTCCACTTAGTATCGAACAGTCGTGTTTTTTGTAATTTTAGCCATTAAATAGATAAATAGTGAAAAATACAACGATGGTACTGCTTAAGAAGTTGGTTAAAATGGCCCTTGCTACATTTAAATAACAATAATATCAACATATTCACAGTATCCAGCAAATCACTCTCAGTTTCACATAAGAATTCTTAGCGTTTTTATTCCATGTATTCCTATGTGAAACTGAGAGTGATTTGCTGGATCGTGCCCACTAGATCCACTGTCCAAATTCATAATGGATCATATTTCTTTAAGCTTATGCCAATCTATTACTATGTCTATGTCAAACCAAGTATGGGTCTGTGCCTTTGACAGCGTCTTGTTATGCCACTTCATTGGTCAAACAAAGCTCGGACGACTCATTTACATTCTGAAGGGAACTTGGATTGGAGTTGCTTGTAAATAGGGATGACCTATTTTTATTTGGATTTCGCCAAAAAAATCACTTTGGATTAAACTTTTTTGTAACTCTTTTGCTGATTTGACTATTATTCTTTTAATTTATAAACTTTAAAGTTTTATTCGGGGAACAACATCGTACTTACCAGAACATTTCTCTTTTTGGGCGTCAAGGTGTCTTGTGTAATTCATTATTGTGTAAAGATATGCCTACAAGATTCAATTTTGTAAAAATAGGATCTATAGCACTATATAATTTTCAACGAGTCAACATACTATACGTATATACATGATGATTGAATAGAAATTTCTTTTTCAACCTTTGATATATCTAATAATTATCTATACACTATTTCAATATGCGCTTCCCAAAGCAGTCTAGATCATAATGCAAAACAGATGCCCCTTTAATCCTAAGTGCCTAAATCTACTAAACCTAGACTAGCAAATCCACAATAAACAGAACAATAACTCGGACTATTAATAATCGCAGTCGTAAGACCAACTTGTAAAACGGTGCCGAAGCAGTTCGAGGGAAATTATCATAGACAATCTAGGCCAGAGACTGCACATTATTCATCCAATTACGATGTAAAATAACCAGCAAAAAACTAAAAATAAAGTACTCCAAATTTTCCATAACATAATTACGAAACTACCAAAAATACTTATGTACTATAGTGTAAATATTCAATGAGAATTGCTTATATTTTAACTAACAATCGAAAACCATGTTAAATTAATAAAAAAATAATTTTAACGGTTTGGTTTGACAATTGCAACGACTCGTTTTAATCAAATTTATCACTAAAACAATAAGAAAGTTACGTTCAAAATTATAGTATATAATGTTACAATAATTTATGAGTAAGTTCGTATGGTAATTGGCTATATTTGGTGTCGAGAGAGTTTAAACTGCCTTAAGGGCCAAAATATTAATTATTTATTTTTTTAATAGTAATCAAAACGGCCGAAGCCAATTACATTAATTATTATTACAGTTACAAGAAAACAATGACGTGACTTAACGATTGCCGTACTATATAACAATGTGGCGTCAGTTACAATGAGGCGTCTATTTGAAATGAAGTCTATGGTAATGCTTTAGTGTCGTAAAGCCATAAGACAACTTAAGACGTTTAGTCTCCCGCTTTTGTTGGGCAAAGTCGAGAACTTCCATCCCGCGGTTAGCGCCTAACTTCCGTGCGGTTGCGGCCGTACTATCTAGTATCCAGGGATGCTAGGAATAGATGCTTTAGATATTTTAATGACCATATTATTATAAAAATGTATTCTGAGTTATTTGCCTAGTAACCTACACTAAGGACGAAGAGCTTAGAAATGAGTGGATTTTTGCGTCAGGCAGTCAGTCGTCACTATCTATTATCCTATATACAAATTACATAAAAATTAAAAAAAATATATAATAGTCAGAACCAATTTAATGATGTTATGTAAAGAGTAACAACGTTTTAATAACGTTTGTTAATTTATTCAACAATACTGTAGTCTTACCAAACATAACTTCAAATAGCATGAATAAACCTCAAAAGTACAAACAAGTAGGTATTTCATGGAAATCTCTCCAAATCCGTACCATTAGCCAAACTAGCAGATTGGCTCTCTCATCTCCTGGGAGCCATTAACTCAATCAGGCTCATTCAATTAGGTATTTTAACACATTACCCGAAGCACGTCATAAGTTCGACGTAAGCTTTTAAGTTCTTGTCAACTACAGCTTTGGATAGACTGACTGTTTGTTAGTTTAGTTGAGAGGAAATGGCGTAACATGTGTTTTGCTCTAGTAAAGTATTGCTTACTTTAGTTTGTATTGAACTTTTCTTAATCGGATTTGACAATGCTTTGTAAGTTAAAAATCTAAAGTGGATGAAAATTGAACTTCAGAATTTAAATAAGAAGACTCCTAATACAAACGAAATATAATGTATTACATAGTTATGTTAAGTATTGTCTTTAAAAAAATAAAAAAATAGTTTTAGTTGGTCAAAAAAGATCTCTCAGGTCTAAAACAGAACTTAAAGCTACTACTTAAAGTTTAAAACATTAGAATGTATGATTAGTAATCAAAAAGGTTTTATAAATAAACGAAACTTAATGGTCGACACCGTCAAGCGCTCTTAGCATTCAAATCAGCTGTTACTAATTTTAAAAGCCTTAAACAGAAAAAGGAACAAGAAAGAAAACAGTACTAATTTGAACAACAATAAGCAACAATCCAATTATGCAGCGCAGAAACAGAATACTAATTGTTCCATCCGGTAACTTGACACGGGCAAAAATATCGAGTGGTCAACGGATAAACGATCATTTATAAGTTCAGATAACAAGCGTGTCAAACATGTGCCTTTCCGACTTGTTTCATACCTTGTTTTAGCTACATTTTATCATCTGTTGTAATGCAAATTATGTTTGTAATGTACTGAGATCGAAGTAAATGACACGACTATTTTTATTCCTCAAGTTTTGTTCATTTATACTTAAACTAAAGATATATTAACATATTGATGTCCAGGCTTCACCAACTATCGTATAGTCCTAAGCCCTATTTCATAGTACGATTTCAAATGTTTACTGTACCTGTATCTATGTAAACAGGCCAAAAAACGTTTTTTCTATTTTATTAATAAATTTAATTGCGCAAATAGAATTGAAGTTCATTGGAGGGAGAGTTTTAGAGTTTGATATTATTTACAATTTAATTTCAAAAGATACAATCAAATAGTCACCATTAAATTCATATGAGAATATCGAAGTCTGGTATTAAGAAACGGTTGATTAACTTCACAATATTTGACACTCAAAATTACCTCAATACTATATTATTTTCTGACACGTTCCATATCTGTACATATAATTTAGATATAAATGGGGCTTCCATTGCTATCGACTGTACTCGTATTATGACAGAGTTCATTTACAGTTAACGTTGTTTAATCAAGGCTTTCATGGCTTCAGTTAAGTAGAGCCTAGCAATACTGGGAATTCATGCAAGCGAGTTTTCGTATGCAAAGTACATATGCACTTGTATTTGATTGTGTAGTGTGCAAATGTATATGAAAAAGCGAGCGTGGCTCAGCGTTTCCAGTGTCTTCTTTTCATCCAGACGCACCCTGGTTCTAATCAGCCCTACACCAATGACTTTGAATTTGCACTCGCTTAGCAGTGAAGGAAAACATCGGGAGGAAACCTACATATTTGAGGACCACAATATCCGAGGACATATTATTGTGTCTTCTGTGGTAAGACCTGGGCGCCCACCATATTGTATCTACCTAAGAAAACTCCTCTAATGAATTAGTTCGTCGGGGGAGTCACGACCCTCAGTAATGAGAAAATACTACTATGTATAATTATGTTTATGAGAAATTTGTAATATTATATGTGTAAATATTTCATTTAAATCAGTCGCGCCGTTTAAAGGAACATACAATTTTTTTATTATAGGTATATAGATTTCCTGTAGAAAGTATCAATATACGTAATTATTTTTAGTGTACAAATTTGTTCCTATTCTACACTCTTCGGTTTTAGTTTAATTTATCATACATAACTTCATCAGCATAAAGTTCTAATAAACATTTTAAAGACAACAAGAAAAGCAAACAAGAGAATAAGAGCCTGAAATTTAAACAGAAATGACTGTTGGTAATTAGGAGGGATCTAATTTGCGTCACCTAATTATAAAGGAGATGTCCTGTCCCTTGCATTATTGTGGCCACCCCAATTACTGCCTTTAGTTCTGTTTTAGAATAGTTCGCGTCATTGTCCAAGCTAGGTAGATAATGGTAGGACCGGTAGCCCCCGAGATATTGTTAGAAATATTACATCTATGCTCTTTCTCCTTAAATTGATTTTCGGTATTACTGAGACGCGTGGGGACAGTTTACATTTTTATTCAAAGTAACAGTGTAAATCTATTATTCTATTGAATAACAATAGGTTACTTAAAATAACGAAACGGTACGTCAATTATTAAGAAAATAATAACTAGTACCTACTCAGATTATGTTCACAAAAAGAAAATGACTGTTTACAAATGTAAGCATTTTTTTTATAATCATCCTTACAAAGGAGATTTACTTACTTTAAACATCTTACACCCTTTGATTCGTCTCTGGTTTAACCTGATACAATTTAAACGTTCTCTTTTTACCCGTCCGTAAAACCCTAGTTACAGTCCTGCCTTGCGTTTTCATAATAGCCCCAATTTTCCTAACAGCACCATTCATATGAACTGTTTTCAACTCGTTGTGGAAAACGCTTGAATTGTATTTAAATGGACTACTGTTTTCATTAGTTTTATGTGTTTATACAGTAGTTCTGCATTAGAAATTTGCATGCGGAATGAACAAACAAGCCTCGTTTAAACCTTTCGAAAATGTTTACCTTTAGGCTTTTGCTTAATTTATTTTGTTTTAGTGATGCGATGCGTCCACGGAACCCAATTTGCAATTTAATTTAATCCAGAGGAATTGTTGATAGAGTGTCACTAGCCTAGTTTTGGTTCTTATAGTAAAATTAATAGTTAACATACGCATTTGACAAAAATAGGTAAACATAGTCTAAAATAGTTTCCAGCGTTTGCTTAGTGTGGGGCTAGATGGCGCTGTGTGCAATGTCTCTTATTAATGACACAGACGCAATAAATATTAACTAATTATTAATTTATTAGACAACAACATTCAACAAAACAAAGCACCCACTTCCACAATTAAAAACAAAAAAATAACAAGACCATGTCAATAGACAGACAAATAAATAAATAAATAAATAAATATTTCAGGACATATCACACAGCGCCATCTAGCCCCATACTAAGCTTACGCTTGTATCATGGGTACTAGATAACGGATATAATACATATATACTTTTCTTTTGTAAATACATACTTATTATACATAGAAACGACCAGACAAGATGAGAGCAATTTCCCAAGTGCCATAAAACACGGGGAACGCGCGGTTGGTCTCTTTTTTACGCTAAATTGAACTAAAAGGCTTTCAGCAGCAGACAGTCGGATACGGCAACCGCCGGACTTCCCGTCCTGTGAAGCTTACACTTTATATGCAGCGGTTTTTTTGCTTTACCCTTGTTTATGAGAATGTATGAGGTTCAGAAGTTTCCTTTTAGATTGTAGCTGCGTCGTTTAGCACTGTTTTGTTAAAATGTTGTAGGGCCATTTTAAACAGCGCCATCTAGCTCCAATCTATGCTAACGCTTGGGTCATATTTTTGTCATTTTGTTCTTTATCTCTAACTAGTGCTCGCGGCTTCGCTCGCATTGAGAAGTAAAACTTGCAACCCCTACTTCACCCCTTTAAAGGAGGCATATCCAAAAATCCTTTCTTAGTAGTTGCTTACGTTATAACATCTACCTTAATTCCAAATTTCAGTCCAATCCATCCAGTGGTTTGGGCTGTGCGTTCATAGATCACTATATTCGTCAGTCAGTCAGTCAGCCACTTTTGAGTTTTATATATTTAGATTATCTCTAATGTCTAGAAACGTTCTTAGTAAATTGATTATTATGTTTTTATAAAGAACACACTTCAAAGATAAAATATCGTAGTATATTACAAAAAGCCATTTACAAATGTTCCGAGAAGTCTCCATTTCTAAAAATACATTTCAATAAATTTTCAAAGTCCTTCCTAAAATACGCTGTCCTTTTCACAATATTGCACAAATTCCAGTAACGCATTTAACGAATGACTTGACTAAATCGCAATTAAGTTAGAAGAAGGTATTTAACAAAATTGTCAATTTCAATTGAGAATTTCCATAAAATTCCTTTCGTTCCGTCGTCGTGAAGTGAACGTAAATACGGTGGATGCCTTAGTGATTTTATTGGACTAAGACTAAACAGGACAGTTATATAGATTCACTGGAATTTGTATTGCTATATCAGAAAATACCACGAATATCAGACGACGGTCTTGTTTAGGTATTGATTTTATTAAAAGGCGGTACCTTATTGAATGGAATCTATCAACTTTGATCGGGAATTTACTTAATAATTTGCGATGATTAAAATATTTCTTTGGTTCTTGTTTGTTTAGTTACTAATTTATTAAAATGCGGTAAGCAGGTAATTTAAAAGATTTTATCAAAATACGTTCGGCAATTTATTCAACGATTCACTTTTGTATACATTTTAAAGTGTTTTTTTTTTGTCTTATTCATTTATTTAGAATAGATAAAGATGTAATTATGAATTTGGTTTACATATACTGCATGCGAGACATAGATCAATACACGTGTATTTGTTGGTCTACTATTATATTGGTCAATACGAGTATTAACTCCTGCTACGCGACTCAAAGGAGTCACAGAGTCACAGCATGTAGCTGCAAGAATGCTGGGCATAGCCTGCTTGTGAACGAATAAAACCGAAATCAAACCATCACCAAGTTACGTAAGCGACGTAAAATTTACTGAAATCTCCATCGCCTGTACGTGACGACATCTGCTTGACCACAAAACCCTTCGGCCGATTCCTATAAATATTACAACCGGCTATCTGTTCCCGTCCATCGGTTGCGAATAAAAACGATGCAATATAAAGGGTTTGCACTGATTACGTATTATAGATTAGATAATTTGACATTATTTGAAAATACTTCGCTTAGAATTTCTTTCAATATGAGCCATAAAGCAATAGTTTATGTGTCCCTACAATGCAATATAAATTTTGTATTAAATCGATGACAAAAATCATTTAAGTGTTAACCGTTTTAATAAAATAACACGCAAATATCTTCCTAGTTTTTATTTCCCTAATAACGACTATTACAATAGTATAATTCACACACAATTTGACCCAGTACGTCAATCGAATACATGCATATATTATGATGTATATGCCGTTATTTATACTTACTATTTACTAGGTTTTCAAGATATATAACTACATCACTCTGTACATATATAATAACACAATCTATCAGGGGTACCCTCCGAGGGTCTGTAACCATTGTTTCCGAAGCGAACGTGATTGGACAACATAATATGAACAAAAGATGCTGAGAGCACCTAACGCGATATAACTTCTGTTAATGAGATTTCCACGAGTATTATTATGATAATAATCTTTTATCTTTTGTTTGTTCCTTCTGTAGCCTTTATTAAGAGAACAAAGATTGTGATAAGTAAATGTGTGGTATCAGATAGCGGATTTGTTGGTATTATGTTTCGCATGTCGCATACAAATGAGATAGAAGTACTCCTCTTTTGAAGAAGTAAGATTATAATATTGTGTGATAGAAATCTCACCTTGTAATTTGTTTGAATAAATGTTACACGTTAACTTATTGACGAGTATCAGTAGTTAGCTTAAGATGACTTTACTTTCTTATATTTTTTCTGTCTTAACTAATATTGTGTGCAGAGATTAAATCGAATAAAAAGTATCTTCTTCTTCTTCTTATCGAATGAGAGTGGCCAACTCTGGTATCGAGAGAGAGAGAGTTAATCAAGCCGCCCTAAGGGCCTCTGACATGGCATAACGACTGCCGTACTAGACTGACAGCCGGGACCTACAATTTAACGTGTCATCCGACCCACGGAAGCGCCCAAAATGGAATGCCACTTTTCGGTCACCCATCCAAGAACTGACCGCGTCGACCTTTGCTTAACTTTGGTAATCGCATGCGATTGCCTCCGCTAGCTGAGCTACGGGCGCTTCATAAAAAATAGGTATAAGATGTTGAAACTACAGACTCCTTTATCACTTCTACTTGATATGTTCACTATTTCGCGTAAATATCCTAACATCCACTATCCTAAATCTCGCTCTGTATAAAATTCGACACATTCTGGCAGCACGTAAGGATCAGGAAATTCCAGTTACTCGCAAGCTTTCAAGGCGGATTACAGATTTACTACTTCCAGTTTTCCCTCAGTTTTCAAAGAGACAGCCATTCTCGGAACCATGGGGGTGTAAATACCCCGTTAGGGAAAGCCGATAAAATCACGTAAACGGGTATTTTGTTATGAGATTTTGTAAAATCGGAAGAGATTTTGCGTGCCCTACTTTTAAATCGGTAGGAAAAGATTTAGTTCGAAGAAAGAGCGACAAATAATGTAATAAGTATGATGATTTTATTGAAATGCAAGCGATAATTTTTTTTTTTATTTAAATGCCAAGGTTCTTTGCTATTAATATTTCTCTAAAGGTGCGAAGTAATTTTGCATGATTCGTTATTTTTTCTATTAGAGATAATCATGCCTTCTTCATTACATGTATCCTTATACTCCTTATCAACTATTATGAAGTTTGTTTAAGATTATGTTCCGATCTACTTTGAAAACTTTGAGAGTTGACTCAAAAGTGGAGTAAATGTACATTTTGCTTTGTTTAGTTTAAATTATATTTGCCAGACATTTGTGTTATTGTTGGACTCATTGATTAAGGTTTAGTTTAAAAACATATTTTAAAACGATTCCCTATATAGCCCTAACATTACAGTTTTTTTATAAAATAATATAATTAGATGATAGTAAAGTTCACACAGCTACAACCTCAATTTTCCTACAATTAGTTCTCTAACACAGAAAGCTACAGAAAAAACTCGTAGTTAGCAGTGCTATGTTTACCGCAACGCATCGCAATATTGCACATTAGTAGGCAAAGGCGAGCAAAACTCGTTTCCCACTTTACTTACAACTTTTTTCCTGCAAATGGCTTTGTAATATCCCCTGCACCGATATTACGTTAGTCTTGCACGCAAACCAACATTTGCGGTTTTAATATCCTAATAAGGAATCCTAATAAGGAAAACACCTTTTAGTCGGTAAGTACGTACGAGTAAACGAAACGAACTTGCCTTGAATTTTACTGCTAAGTACTGGATTAAGCTTACATCCATCCATCCTACGGTTGCCTGGAAGAGATTGTTTTTAGCGATAAGGCCGCCATTTGTGGCATAAGATTTAAATTTTCTCTTGTTTGTGTTGTGTTCTATTTTATTTGTGTGTCCAATAAAGCGTTAATCTATCTATCTATCTATCTAAGCTTATTTATATAGAAATTTATGTACCTCACAAATTACTTAATTAAAAAAATCAACGACTTAATTATATCACTCAGGGCGGCTTGATAAACTCTCGACACCAGAGTTGGGCACTCTCATTATCATACTCGTAAGAAGAAGTACATTTCATTTATACATTTATATGTTCATTGAATCAATGTGAATGTACAATCATTATGTACTTATATATATTTATAGATAAGCAGTAGTCGTCTTAAAGTGGCTAGATTATATATATACTCGTATTATGAAGGTTTGATGAATACATTTGTTTGCCAAAAGACCCATAAATAATAAACAAGTTAACACAACAATACGATTAGGGGTTTATCCAATGCAACATTATTAACATATTTTGAGGCCCGAATAAGTAAAGTTAAATGAACTAACTTCAGCCAGGCCATTTCCCTAGCCACTTTTATAGTAAGTATCGTGACCCAACTGGCCCAAACATTGTTTAGCTGTCCTGTCCCGCCAAAGTTGAAACCGCCTATGCATTTATAAAGAGCTTATATCTAATACTCCCCGGTTGAACCACGCAACTATTAAGTAACTTTGTGTAAGCGACCCGTTTCAGGACAAATTACCAACTGTAAATTGTAATTCGGACCTTACGAAGTTAGAGCCAGGCTAATATTATGTACTTTATACGTATTGAAAGTACATATTACTCATTATATAAATATTATTTAGGTAAATATTCATAAACATATTTCTGTAAATATTTGTGAATTAAATTGAACGTGGTAGGTTGTTTGATTGGTTCATCATCATCATCTCCATATAGTTTTGCTCCATTTCTGGTAATAGACCTCAATCCTTTCACGCCAGGTAAATTAAATTTTAGTAGATCGTGTGCTAATAATTGTTTGGTTGGTTATTATTTGCCAATTTACAAGTATATCATACCACTAGCTGTGCCAGCGACTTCGTCCGCGTGAAATAGTTATTACCATAAAAACGGTCCTAGTGAGTTAATCTTTAAAAATATACATATGTACACTGTTGCGGACATTTCAAGAGGAATAATTCTTTCATACATATTTTTTTGATATCTTGAACCGTTTTTGCAGCACACGCAACGGAAGCCCTCAAAGATGAATAATTTTCCCCGTTTTTTTCCACATTTTCTATTGTTTCTTCGCTCCTATTAGTTGAAGCGTGATGTTATATAGCCTAAAACCTTCCTCGATAAATGGTCTATTCAATACAAAAAGAATTTTTCAATTCGCACCAGTAGTTCCTGAGATTAGCGCGTACAAACAAACAAACAAACTCTTCAGCTTTATAATTTAAGTATAGATAATGCATGTTAAAATAAAGAAGGCTTATTAAACAGGTTTCCTTACGACTCCTTTACAAATTAAATCATAGCTAACTTTACTAATTACAAAGCAGAACAAAAAAGACACATCCAAGCGGTTCAAAAGACGCAAAATTCGCTGCAGAGAAATTTACCAACTGTAAATTGCCTTACAAAGTTCACGTCGTCACCTATTATATTCTGTGCTCGATTTAACTGCGGCGAGAATTACGTTATTACATTAGCTGAATTGTAAGTTTTGTCCTCGCATTATTAAACTCAATTCAAATTAAATGCGCACCATTTCACTTTTAATCTATGGTTATATTAGTTTCGTTCTTATGTATTGCTAAGATAGAACCACATGCTTATGTGATAGTGAAATTGTTTGTTAATAGATCTGCTTGTATCTCTTGACACAACAATAGAACGGTAATATTGTATAATTTAAACACAGGGTTAGAATAATTTTCCTAAAGTGCCATGAAATCAAAAGATGTAAATATTTCGGTATTTTTTTTAACAAACTTTTTTATTTGTAAGGTAATTGACTTCAAGCTTGTCTGTAATTTGACTACAAGTGGGCAATACTTATAAAGAAACACTAATTTACATATAGCCATATGTTGATTTCTGTGTGTATTTTTAAAAGGATGCATTTAATAAATATCCCTCATGTACTGCCATTGCAAACTATTTATATTTTTCATATTTTGATTACTATGTTATTTGCCAGACTCACAGAGCTCAAATTTATTCAAAAACAGCAAAAATAAATTCAATTTCAATGTAGCTCGTCTAGAAAATATTTACTGTTTTGTGTACAAAATTGATACGATTCTGAATTGTTTGATTCTCTCTCTGTTGAATATTGTTCAAAAAGGAATAATATTCTATTTTGAATTTTTCAATCTTCATGTCTAGTTTATGAATTTTGTCTAGAAGTATAATTGTTTATTATTTTATTATATAATATTTTATTCGATTCAAAAGTCAATTATGGCTATCATTAGGTGGCGCCTACCTCGCATGCAAATTAAACTATCATAGCTCGGTCAAAGTGTCCACCTTACATTCCGACACACCGTGGTTAAATTCCAGCTTTAATACCAATGACTTGTTTTTCAAGTTATAAGTAGATTAGCACTTATTAAAAGATGCTAAAAAAGGGAAGGAGGAGGAAACCTACATACCTATTTAAGAACTACAAAATCCAAAGACAGGACACTTTGTTACAGTGCTAAATCTGAGACTATAGTGGCGCTTAACATCAGACAGGCTATAGTCATTAGTCAAACGTAAGCCTATTTCGTGTAAAAATATAAATAAAAAAATGTTGATTTAATATTGTCATACATCTAAAACATTTCTCCCATTGTTAAATAAACGATCTCAGTTTTGTTATACACAATATTTCAGCGTATAGAAGTGTAAACAGATGTTGCACAATTTGTGCAATACGACAAGGCGCCTTGCAGTTATAGACAATGCAACTCATAACTGGCTCATTATGACAAATTCCGTTACCCATATGGCATAATATGGTAGTTGATAGCTTAAAAATAATTTTTTACACGTTCTGATCGGTCCACCATATTTTTTCATGTGACAAGTTGGCTTTCGAAACGCGCAGGACACAGTGAACAGCATGGTTTGTTTATAGATGCCTATGAGACATTATATTTTAGCTATAAGCGATAAGGCCGTCACTTTTGGCACTAAAATAAGCTTATTATTTAATTGTATTTTTCGTTGTTTTTTTCACAATAAATATTTTTTTTATTTATTTATAGATAGTTAGGTGCCTCTTGGTAGCATTGTCTTTACTTGCAGTTCAACTTGAAAATTACTGCCATACGAAATCATATTATACCCGTACCCGATTGCAGCAAACTCTATTCCGTTATATTGAACCTGTATTTTGATTTTACAAGTCTTGGAATTTGCAGTGGATTGAGTTGATTTTAGTACTATTCGAATAGTAAGCGAATTATAGATTATATTTGGTCGAATTGAGTATGTTTTTTTTTTTTAATATTGGCGTCACACTCTTCGTGTATTTGCCAGTGTCAAGTATTTATTGAGTATGTTTTTTGTGACATTGCTATCTATTTTCATAACATATGGTATTTATTAATGTGACAGCAATGAGGCTTTTTCTGACAGCTGAAATAAAAAATAAAATATGGTGTAAAAAATGCTCAACAGATGGCGTTGTATGTTGCCCCTATAAAAGCGAGTTCTTCATAATACGTGAAACGGAACGTTACATAAACTTTACAATGCAATTTTATTTATATTCAGTATGAGTGAGACAAGTTTTTGGTAAAATTAATTTATTCTGGTAATCAATTTACAAAATACTATTATAAAAGTTAGACAACGATGTCTTTAAAAATATTCCACATTTTTTTTTGTAAGAAATGGAACGTTTTTATCTGACATGACATATATTTTGACATCCCACCATCCATGATTTGTGTTTGTGTTGTATACATTTTGTTTTGTGTATGTATTGTCTGTGTTTGTGTTTTCGAAGTAAAATGAAGAAAAACTGAAATATTGAGTTGTTTTTGATACACCAACCTACAAGTTCAGAGTTCATTTAGTTAAACAATGTCGTCCGAAAAAAGAAGAAGTATTTGCCTTGTGATGTTCTGTAAGAACATCTTTGGTGTACATTAACAGTATACAGCGACATCTATTGAACCTATTTTAAACTATTTTTTTTAATTTGCTCCCGGAAAAAGCCTTATTGCAACATGTATACAAATATTTTTTTAATTGCATAATAATTTTACGAGTAAATCTGTTACAATTAATTTGCCATTTTGGGTTTGGACAATATTCAGATATTAAAAGCGACAGAAAAATAAAGTTACGTCCTTGGATTTCTCAAAATGTATTAATAACTTATGTATCTCATACAACATGATTTATGTATCTCGCGTGTATAATTCTAGGGTAGCGGGTTCGATTCCCGATTTACACAAATAATTATGAATTTTATTAATTTATAATTGCTTGTGTTGAGTGTGGTTGTTGTTATCTAGAACCCACGACACAAGCATTTGCTTAGTGTGGGGCTAGAAGGCACCGTGTGCAATGTCCCGGAATGTTTATTTATTTATTTTATGTGATTACGATAAATTTTAAACGAAACAACATCGCCTTTAGTCTTTGATGTCTCGTCCTTGCACTATATGCAAAGAAACACCAAAACTAGGAAGCTAGTTTCGTATCTCACTCAGGTACAGCTAGTTTTCTCAGTCTCAGTACGAAATGCTTTCTCAGTACGAGATAGACGTAGAGGATGTACCAAAGCGTTGTTCTAGATACGTAACACGATAAGCCCGTTCTACGTCTGGATTCACAACACGTCGCTAGCACATTCGCACTCAGACGATAACCGGGATAACAATACAATTCTTGCTTTGATTTTGTTGGTATTTTTCTGTATTATTGGTAAATTTTTGCTTCACATGTTTGTGTGTTTAAGGTATTGGTTTGAATATGTCTGTAAAGAACTTCGAAAATATAATGTTGTAAACCTATACAGGTTAACTTGATGCATAACATTGAAATACTGAACATTTGCTAATTTGCTATGAAGCAGTACACTTTTAACGTCATTGTACATATTCACGTTATGCAGCTAGACTAGTTTGTTATTAACCGTGCTCAAATAAATATGAATCACAAACAAAATAACCGTTATAGGTCAGAAAATCTAGTTCTTTTTACATTGAATAAACTGTAGAACAATGTATGTAAGAAAATGGTAATATTAAATTCATATTTTGTTGTATTGTATTTGTAACAAAAACAACAAATATGTCGGTACATCGAAAAAAGATCGTTACAGAAACATTGCTAGACAAGCCATGTTTTCGATCTACATGACAAAAATGTGGGTATTTCAAAAAAAGATCGTTACTATCATTTGTTGAAAAAAAATCTATATTTACGATCTATTCGGTATAGTTTTATAAAATATATAAGATTGTACCAAGAAAATTAAAATCGATGATGAATAAATGCAGTAAGATTGCTTGGTAAGTTAGTAGTTGCACTAACCTTTATCCTTTGAGCTGGTTGATGAATTGCTTAGTTTTTGTACCAAACGTCGAATTTTCGAAAATTTCGATGCTCCTTTTCCTAATTTACCACCTAAACACTTGAAATAAACACTTTTTTCCACGAAAAATTCAAATAGTAAAATTCAACGAAATTTATGATGTTGCGACGCCCGCACACAAGAAATGAATGGGGTTTGACAGGAGGACGGCGCTACAGGCGCGACATTGACAGTGACATTTGTTCAAAAGATTTTTTTTGTGTTTTTATTTTCACAGCTATAAAAAGTGTGACGCCTAGTCTGTCGCCTAGACAGAAGTGAGACTAGTTAATAAAGAAATCTCGAGCATGTAACGTCGTCGTTGTATAATAAATAGTAGAGCTTAAATAAAACGGCCATTTTCGAAGCACTTAAATATAAATACGACTTCTTGATGCTTTATTCATGATGCATATACTTCTGACAGCAATCTGTCAGAAGTACATACTTTATTATTGTTTATACCGTAGAGGGAGGATCATTTTACAAGTAAAATACACTGACTACATAGATAAATAGATAAACGGAAAGTACTTTATTATAATAAACGAAAAACAATACAAAGAAAGAGATTAATTAAAATAAAAAATAACGATAAGTAAAAGTTACTAATTTTACTAACGTAACCTAGTTTTCACTAACTGAAGAAATGACTTTAAATATAACGCATAGATCGTTCTTTATAATCACCAACAAATACCTCATTTTTTTTTTAAATGTATCTTAGACTGTCAAGCCATTGGAAAAGATCAAATCACGCAACATTACCCAAGCGTCTGCAGCTTAAAGTCGACGTCTCACATAATCCGTCCCACTATTTGGCGAACTACAATTGCGGGCGGTCTTAAAAAGGCTTCCACGTAATGTTCCCAGGACCTCAAGATTAGAAGGTAATCCTGCCAAACTGCCGCCCAATTACGGATACTGCTCAAACGAGGAAGCAATACAAGACACTCGAGAATTTTCTCCTGTTCTTTTCGTGTTTTTTCGGATACAAATTCGATCAAAATGTTTTTTGTGTGCGGGATTTTTTGGGTTGCAATAAGATTTTTTTGCGCTACAAAAATGGTTAAATATTTATCAAAAATTTTGTAAATATTTACAGCCTATATCTTTATAAATATTGTAACAAATCCACTAAATAAGAAATCTGCATGAAATTCGACGTAGGATATAGACTGACATAGTTATTTAAGCCAAAAACTGAAAGAAAAACAATGCAGGGTATCCTACATCTTTTGAAATCACCAGAAACACACATAAGTAAAAGAAAATTGATACAAAATCAGAATTAGTCCATTCAACATGCCATTTCAGAAACCAAAATAATAAGCTTGCATGTTTACCGAACATTACAGTGAATATGAAATATAACTATTAAAACGGTGTTAAATCTTTTTATAAACATTCCTAATGTACGAAACCCACGCTATTTCACACATATTATGATGAACAATTGGGTAACGTAATAAAAAATATTAACTAAATATTATCATTTTCTTTTTCGTACGATTATGAAACTATGTAAAAAATATTTTTTTATTCTGATTTATTTTATGCTCATACTTGATTCGGAATAGCTAGTTTTTAGTTATAAAATATTATTTTTAAGTAACATGTTTTAAAGTATAACAGCAGTTACGCACACAAACTGCCTATTATATTTTACCTGGTTTCTTATAGGTAAGCGCGCTAGATCGTAGATACACGTGACGTGATCGTGACGTTGCTTAACATCAGGCAAATTGTAGTGACACTATCTCATGTAAAAAAAAAATGAAATCAAAAGTTATCTTCTGCATTTCTGAGATGGTACGGGCAGATTTTTTTTTCTACATACTTGCATAAAGCACCTCAACTAATTAATGAGTAAATTCGTTAACAACATTTTTTTATCACAGCACAACAGAAAGTTTCTACTCCAATACATTAATATTCCAAGCTGTATCCACGTAGTACCTACCGGCCGTTACAGTCCAAAGCAATTAAGGATCATGGAAAATATTTTTCATCTTTTTTGTTTCAGCTCAGGGAAATTAAAATAGATCGCTTTTTAATATCTTTCTTCTACCAAAATGTGTTGGAAATCTGCGGGGAATGATTGCACGAAAAACTGAAGTTCTATTAATTTGAGACCGAAAGTCGTAATCATGTTTTCATTACGTAGTACATATTTGTATGTATATATTATGTATTCAGATCAACTTTTTCAACTGTTTGTTTTGAATTGTGGAAACATGAAAACCAGTTTGTGAAAAAATGTCTCTTTTAAAAAATGAAGCAAAGTATCATAATTATAAGATTTTGAGTAAACTTTGGTGTTCAAGTCCATTTTACGATTGCTCCAAACAAATTATACTATGTTTAAAAACATTCCGTGTTTTATCGAAATATGTGAGTAACAGCAAAATCCACTAAAAAAGATTGATGTGAGAAAAGGGTTGGTCTATCTAGATCGATCACAATACACTGCGCGTAATGTACGGGGTAAGCATTAGATTTCAAAGTTCAATAATAAATTACCGAAAGGTTACCTCAGGGTAGCTTTTGTAAGATAAAAACGTTTTTTTCTTTGAATGCGGGAGAGCTTTCGTATAGAAAGTCCGTACAAATTGCTGGGAAGGCTCCCGTGGGAGTGCTGAAAGCTTGTTTTGTGGATACATGTTACCTGCCGCCTTGCCGCTGAATAAACTCTCACTTCAAGTGGTTTGTCAATACAAGTCAGACTTCACTTGCTACAGCTGCCTAGCTCTTTCGCAGCGCACACGTTTTAATACCTATATATATGTTACGGCTAATACCCGAAGTGCGGCTACACCTAGTTTTAGCCGGTTAGAACTAGGTGTAGCCACTTACTCTTGGTTAAACCTAGTACTAGCCGATTGTTTTCGGGTAAAACTAGGTCTCAAGTCCTGTTGTAGTGCAAGTGTTAGACTCGAAGTCACTTGTCTGTGACAGAAGGTAGATTAGGTTCGTTAGGTTGCTTTCTACCACGCACATGCGACGACGAGCGAAGCGAGGAGGAGCCAACTTCTTTCAAAACATGTCTCGATTCGGGGTTTAACCAAGACTAAGTGGCTACACCTAGTTCTAACCGGCTAAAACTAGATGTAGCCGCACTTCGGGTATTAGCCGTAACATATACAAATATTGTACCTTCAAGATATACGAGGTGTTACACTAGTTCTATTTCGTCTTGATAAAAGAGTTTAAGCTTGAAACTATTATTGAAAAATCAGTTCCATGCTTTGTTTTTTTTATTAAACGAATTATTTGAAAATGTTTGCCATAAATAACCCTGAATCTTTAAGTCATTACTCCTTGTATAAGGCAAGACTTTATTGCCATCATTTTAACAAATATTTCTGAACACTTATAAATTTGTTTAGTGAGTAAAGATCACTTAAAGTTTTATTAACATTTAGAAAATAATGATAATATATTCTATGTGTCTTACAAAAATGGATGTCTATTATTTGTATAAACAAATACAAAATTTATTTATTACCATTTTACAAAAATAACCTTAATTCTATTAACTTATTTTTAGTAGGTAACGACTATTTATGCTAAAATTAAAATTAAAAGTAAATGACTATTATGCTGAAATTGCTTTAGAAATCTTCGTTGAATTACAAATGAGATCTCATATCAAATGAAATGGAACAACATTGAAACGAGCGCAATATTCTCTCTTCATTCTCATAAAATTACATAAATACATAAAGTACATTAATTTGTTAATTTAATGTCTATTGTTTGAACTAGAGTGAAACAGATGAAAAGGTTTTAATCAATTTAAAAACAGGAGGACAATTCTTTCATTTGTACTCATTTGTGATTTACGTGTATTATTTTAAACATCATCATCATCAGCTCATATAGCCCACTGTAAAACGTAAGCTGTTTTGCGCTTTCTGGTTTTCAATAATTTAAGGTTATCGTCGAACCTCTATTGCACAATTCTTTCTACATTTGCTTACCGTTTTTTTTTATATACAATATTGAAAATATATTAAATATCTTCACGTCAAATATCCCTGTATAGTAAATACAGAGCTAACATTTCCTAGTACAGGACAGAGCGGACGTATTTCCAGGCGATTTAATGACTCAATGGCAGGGAACGGCGGACATTGCTGGATTTAATCGCAAGACGGGGGGGTGCACGTCAGTTTTAGATACGTTATTTGCACTTTGAGTCTCACTTACCTATAAATATGAATGTTGTTAGTTGATCAGCATTTTGTGTTTGGTAGTAACCATAGCTCACAGTTTGTAAAAACAAAAAAAAAGAGTTAATTTAGGTAATGTCTTTTAAATTCGTTTAATTAATTAAATAATCGTTTTTATTAAAATTGCATGTTTTTTTAGAAATTATTACTGTTTACTGTTCTTATTTTAAATGGAACTCAAATTCGTAACATTATCAACGGCCAAACTTACTCTATAAAACTACAAAAATACAAGAAGTTACCGAACAAAACTTAGATTTTATTTCAAAACTTAATTTACAGCAGTGTAAATACAAAACTTCCAGCCTCGGTTCCTTGAAAAGTTCGCAGCACGACTATAAAGAAACGCGATATTATCACGAACATGAATCAGGCCGTAATTACAGATTCATTACCCGCCTTCCAAGTTTCTTTCCTCGAGAGATAGCATTTCCATTACACGGTAGTTACGTGGAACGAACTGCATCCGTATGCTAAGTTTTTACCGATGAGCTCGTTCCAATTCAATTTAAAACCCTCCTGAAACTAAGACGATATTGCCGCACGTAAAGTTTTATCAAACGACCCCTCCAGGTCTCCACCTACTGGGTTCTCTCAGGATATTTGCGAAGGTGACCTCATCGAGCTCGTATTAAAAAACTTCGAAAATTAAAGTCAATAGAAACTTTTTACTTTTCAATATTGCGGCCAGTTGCTCCCTATTGACATTCTCTTTGAGCAGCAAATGAAGCCCGTGTTGACTGAGAACTTGATCCTTTTCTAACATGCTATAAAATTGACTTAGCATCTTTTTTATAAATAAAATACCACACGAAACAGATACAATAACTCGTCTAACGTTTCCACTCATGACGCTTAACATCTATATATATACTATACTATAATATTATAAAGCTGAAAAGTTTGTTTGTTTGTTTGTTTGAACGCGCTTATCTCAGGAACTACTGGTCCGAATTGTTTTTTTTTTTTGTGTTGAATAGACCATTTATTGAGGAAGGCTTTAGGCTATATAACATCACGCTGCAACTAATAGGAGCGAAGAAACAATAGAAAATGTGGAAAAAACGGGTAAAATTATTCATCTTTGAGGGCTTCCGTTGCGTGCGCTGCGAAAACGGTTCAAGTCGTGGGTAACAGCTATAATTTATAAAGCTGAAGAGGTTGTTTGCAAAAATAAATACGATGCCCAAAATAACTATTCCACGCGCACAAAGTCGCGCGCATAGCTAGTTTTACATAGAAATCGTCTGACAAAATAGCCTTGTAGTATATTAGTGTATCGCCAGGCGTTGTTTCACAAGCTATGCTTTGACTAACAAGTTTCCATTAGATCTGAACAAGCGCAGCTCGAGGAGTGAAGTATCAAAAGGAAGTTTGCTTTCACGTCACTTTGCGACTACTCTATTAGCATGTAGGGTCGTCTATTATGTTTTGAGCTGTCTCATCCTTGGTTTCTTTGGAGAGTTGCGAGAGAGAATTTGAGACGTATAGGTTTAGCGCAGGTCACGTGTTTCTGGTGGCGTGTTACTGGTCGTTCGTTAGCCGGAGTTGGGCATCCGGTTTCCTATCAAGACGTATCCGGCTGTGCCGTTTTGTTTCTTTGAGAATGTACACCGGATAGTCCTCGGGTGCGCATTAACGATATCTCACTCTGCTTTACTCGGGCTTTGAATGAGATTTGCGGACAGATTTGTGAGCTGTAGTGAATGGTTCGCCATTTTTATTTCTATTGAGGACTTGTACGTTTTGTATAGGATATTTTGGGTTGAATCTTTTTATTGAAGTATTTTTTTTTCAATTCCGAACTTGTCTATATTATTCATCTTACTAAATAATACATTTAAATATTATTTATTTATCTCACAGCTAAATTTAATCACGTATAATATACGAAATGAGAATGTAAACATTCAATACGCTATAAATAATTGAGCCAGTAATAAAAGCTTTGATTATTTCATTTATTTGTATCAATATTTGATTATAACTTAAAGCATAACCAATGCTATTTACCCAAATAAATTTGTTTAAATTATAATAAAATGACTTACATTACAAAATATAAAAACAAGGAAAGAAAAACTAAACATACTACTTCTAACTACTTAAAAATATATAAAACTTTAGAAAAGCCTAAAGATAATCTAAGTGCTCCAGCCCACTACCAGAGGGCAGCGTGCCCAGCATACTGGCCACATTACCACGCTGGATGGCAATACATATGAAAGTGTATGATTTTATTAAACTGAGAAAAGCTCTTGGCAATCGAAACACAGTCACAAAATAGTTTGACAGCCCTTTAATTTCCATCATAATTATGTTTGTACCAAACTTTTACATATTTTATTTATATCTCTTCCCCAAGACAGCACAAACAAGCCACGTTCCCCGAGCACCTTGACGTGGCCAGTCACAATCTGGAACATTCCATCTGTTCTCCCCACAGGCACATCTCACGCGATATCTCAACCTACCGTAGACTTTGATCTGATGTAACATATATATATTTGGAATTATCTTATAAAATAAGCTTAAAATAAGAGCAAATCAGTGAAGTGGTTGGATAAATAAAACCGTATTGAATGTTTAAATTAATTAGACCTTTGTTTAGACCCTAGATTAACAATAAATTTTTTCACGGATTAAATATGCAACAGTCTCCTCCCATTTGCAATTATGCCTTTATATTAATTCTAAGAAAATAATCGTAATTGTAATCAACCAAAGCACCATAACAACTAACACCAATCCATTATTATTGATGACTAGCTGTGCGCGCGACTTCGTCCGCGTGGAATAGTTAATTCGGGCATCATACTTATTTTTGCAAACGGAAGCCCTAAAAGATGAATAGTTTTCCCCGTTTTTTCGACATTTTCCATTGTTTCTTCGTTCCTATTAGTTGCAGCGTGATGTTATATAGCCTTAAGTCTTCCTCGATAAATGGTCTATTTAACACAAAAATAATTTTTCAATTCGCACCAGTAGTTCCTGAGATTAGCGCGTTTAACCAAACAAACAAACTCTTCAGCTTTATAATATTAGTATAGATGATTATAACGGGTGACCAAAAACTTAAACACAAAATCAAATAAACGTAATTTTTTCGTGTCCGAAGACACTTTATATTCCGTGTATGTTGTTCTCTTTTGCAGGGTGCCTAGTGGGCGATAATTGGAAACGACGTGTTGTCTGAACAAGCGTTCGATTTATTCTGCTAACTTAGCTAGTTTACTTACACACTACACTTTCATAAGATAGTAACGGTTAAATTAATAAAACCCCTCGAAAACTTATAATAGAATCAAATTCAAAACCTCAAACGAATTTTCAATCTCACTTAACCATCTTTAATCACCTACTTTATTATATATTTATCTTTATTATTCCGGTACATTCCACACAGTGCCATCTAGCCCCACACTCAGCAAACGTTTGTGTTGTGGGTACTAACTTCCATCTATTTTACTCCACATCTATGTATTCTACACAAAAGCGGTACTTTGAATGAGCGCCATCATTCAAGTGTCGGCCGTAACACAGGTAAGCTCTTGCTACCTCGCACACTGGATAAATAATTAATCCAGATGTAAATACAGTAAGTACTTCATGTTCTCATGTTCTCGTACTCGTAGTATGATTGTTGCATCTTTTGTTGGGGATTTTGTGAAGACAGATGTAAATGATAATGATGAACCTTTGCAAGAGCAAGAATTTAAAAGGAGCTATTTGAAATTTATATTATGAAAGATAAATATGTTTTAATTTGTTTTTGTTAGCTGACCTGTTGTTAGTTAATTGAACCCTCGTAGGATTTCAATTTTTAGTGTGAACGTAGAATGTAATATATTATATGGTTATAATAAAATAAAATAAAATAAAAAAGCCTTTATTTCTATCACACAATTAACTCTTACATTACTTTCTTATTTAAAACCGTAAATGAAATCTTACAATTACAAAATCTTTAACAATAGTAGGTAGGCAAGGTAGGTAAGTACCTACATATATTTTTGAATTTCACACATCTGATTTATAGGTATATATTTGATAGAATTGAACACAAATTTTATCTTAATAATTTAAGACAAGCATAATTTAATTTAAAGTATACTGGTATATATATATATATATATATATATGGTTATAAGCTACATTTTATTCTAAAAATAGTAAGTAAAGGCGCGAGTAGCTTCCAAGACAAACAAATTGAAAACAAAATAAAAAATGGCTCGATATTCATTTTACATAACTGATAGCATATAAGCAAAAACAGAATTTAATAAAAATCTCCATAAACTTTGTGTGATACAATATTTATTAAGTATACAAACCCTTAAAAAATTACTAAGCACAATGCCAAATAGCATCAACTTCTTTCCACAACCGTCCTTGATTCGACCTCACTATACGTACTCGTCCAACCACGGACGCTAATATCCAACCATTAAGCCAAATCGAAATTGTTGCTCCCCTAATAGACCCTAACGCCGAAGCAATATCGCTGATTGCAGACCAGTAAGGTTGGCGTATTACAATAGTTGGGTTGTTATTGACAAATATTTTACGCGTAACGCTGTTAGATCTGGAACTTTTTCGATAAGAAGAAGAATATTGGTATAGGTTGGTTTGTAGCTTAATGTGAGTGTTGTGTGTACCTCTTTAAGGAATTATTTTAGTTTTTTTTACGATCACACTATGCGAATATTCTTAATGAATTTTGGATTAGTATATAGCCTCAGCTATGACAAGTTTTTTAGATAATGTAAGCAACTTTAGGGTTACGCAAAGCCACTCGTACTAAATATTGACTATCAGTTTATAATCTATGGCGTTTGCCGAAATGATATCAATCTATTTCGCCGTATTGATTAGACTGATAAATTGTATTTCAAGAAGAATATAGCACACTTTCTAATGGATTGCATGCAAAAAATATAGATAGATAGATAGATAGATATACACTTTATTAAAAACACCAGCACAATACAGAAATTTACATAAAAATATTAAAACTTAAGCCTAGTGTCTTAACTGGCGGCCTTATCGCTAAAAGCGATCTCTTCCAGGCAACCAATCTGGCAGGGATAAGACTCAAGTATAATGGTAGACGAGGTGTTTTAAATGTATGTGAAATTACATAAATACATATCATAAAATAAACATACATAAATAGCAAAATAAACAAATACACTAATACATACTTCTATACATATGATGATAAGAATATGAGCTATAACTCGGGTTTATTTAACTGGTAATGTTATTCCAAGTGTGACGACTTTCGATAAGTTTGCGAAGTAACAGCGCTGTTAAAGTGACATCAAACGATGACCATAAAGGAAGGAATGGTCGTAATGGGCTTCTTTTCCCATTTAGGTTAAATGATATAGGGCTTAGGGATGTTTACTTTTTATTATGTTTAGTGTAATAAAACATGGGGATCAAATGTGACATTATCTTTATAAAGGTCAAGACCATAAAAAATATTAAAATAAAAAATTAATTATAATAGGGCTACATAATACAAGGGCTTATTTTCAAACTATTCAAAGTTAAGTGTATTTTTTTGTTATTAATTGTCATTGAATTCTTTAGTAAACAATTGACTAACATATTCACTTGTCTCAAGCAACAGCAAATTCAATTCCACCGGAAGCAATCCACACACATTTTTATAGTTCCCCTAAACTCCACCGAAAAATTCTCTCTCCACTCCAGTCGTTCTTGCTTCCAACGATCAAATGGCTTTTGTTTAGACATTATGGGAATGTACGAATCGTCGTGAACATGGGTTTTAGCGTCTAATATCTCCAAGTCCCACGTCTTATCGGAAATGCTCGGTCTCTATTGTCTTTGCGCAGTTTTATTTTTATGTCTCACTGTTGTTCAAAGTTTCATACACGACCGTTGGCTTTGGGGTTTATAGTTGTTGAACATGGCGTGTAGTAAACTGTCTTTGTAAACTACTTAGTAACTTAGGTGTAGAGTTAGGTGATAACTTTGAAGTCTTAAATTTATTGCCGGTTATTATATGTATTGTAGAAGTTGTTGTTGTTGTTGTAATATCTTGTTTAGCGATCAACAGTTTATGAACTTTATACGATAAAACACTTTCTTGAGGCACATGATATACATATATGTAGACAGACCTGTATTTTCATTAAAATTTCGTTTTACAGTAGCATTGAATCTGTCATTTATACATACATAATGTAACTTGTTAAATTTAAGTTAGTAAACTTGTTTACATATAGAAAAACTATTGTTGGTAGTAACGTAACTGAACTCAAGTCGAAAAACAGAAATAAATACACATTTCTCAATTCAACTAAGGAATCCCAATTGGCTGCGGTATAGTATCGCAAGTTTTTTCGCAATCTCCATTGAAATTGACGACAGCATCCCTTTACAAATGTCTGGTTCATTTGAATGCAATGCGTACAGCGTCGGCGCTAGGGAATAGCGCGAGGCATAAGATACTTGCGACTTTTGTCTTATAATTATTACATGTATCCGACATATAAAATTGTTAATTTTAGCTTTTTGCAATAGTTCATTTTAACTTAAAGTGAATTAGACATTTATTTATATCCCTACCCGACTTGATCTTAAAAGGCAGCTGGAAAACTGGGGCGTGTTACTCTCAAACGATCTAATTCTACTTCGGTTTATTTTTAAGTAACTGTGCAAAATTTATCGTTTGCGGTTAGCAACAAGCCGTCAATTGGCAATTTTTCTATGGTTTCATAAATTCACAGAACTTTATAGACATATGATGAAATACACAATTCAACACTATATAACAATGAAATTTTTCATCAACTGTTATTTATAATTTAAATAGCCTAAATGTGGGTACCTGAATAAACAAAACATAAATTTTTATCAATTCTTATTCTTCCAATTCTAAGCAAGTACCATTACTGTTCAAATCACAATAAAAAGCACTTTTTACTTTTAGGCCTTTAGGGTGCATTGAAAACTTTGACATCAGAGATGGCCACTCTCGATATGAACTCACTTACTATTACTATTACGACAAAAAAAATAAGTATGTCTCTTATCCCTTGCACCACATCCTCTCCGCTCGCATCAGACTGCCTTGGACGGGCTAATATAGTGATATCATCTGAGCGGCTGTCACGCTGAGAACGCTACGATTTACAAGCGGAAACTTATTGTCTGAGATGCGCACTAGAATCACGTAAGCCGATTCAAATGCAAATTGGTTTAGAGACTTTAGAGTTTTCATGCATACCTGGTAACGTTTAAGTGGAACAAAGGAACGTGAGCTTTGAATAGATGGAGTAATTTTCTATGGCTGCTTTGGCTGAAGGGTGGGGATTTAGTCTTTTAGTAGTATCATCATCATCAGCCTGTGATCGCCCACTGCTGAGCACAGGCCTCTTTTCTACTACGCCACTCGTACCGGTCTTGTGCAGATTGAAGCCAGGTGACCCCTGTGGTTTTTCTGATGTATTTCTTTTACAAAATGTTGTGACCACATTTTGGAAAATTAAAAATGATTGTACTAAGATTTGTCCTGATCAATCGTTATTAAAACCGAAAAATACATGGCAGTTTTTATACATATATGGTCATAAAGTTTTTGAGTAACTGACATTTTTAATAAAAACAAAAAGTAAAAATTCAAGGCATGTTCTTGTCAAATGTGTTTATATAATATTTTATAACTGACATAACTTCGTTTCGTTTCGTTTTCGTGCTGATAACTGACATTTACAATCCAATGCTTAAACAAATTATGAACAAATTTGATAGTAACATAAAGGTACACACATAGATGATTGACCTTATACAAACAGTTTTTGTCGTAAAATAAATTCACATCGTAATCTTTGCTGAGTTACATTTTCCTAAGATTTCCAAGATATTCCCCACTATCACGTTTTCTCTAGATCTTTATACAAAAATCACGTACTCACAATTTTTTGGGGTTTTTTATATCTCTAAGGCTTTCTTGTGGAATTTGGTGACAATTTTACACCTCTTTATATGTAAACGTGATATTTTGAAAGTCGACACAATCTTCAATATTAATTGATTAATAAGTTAGTGTAAAAAAATCTATCTGGCAACAATACTGCTATAAAAACTGTTTTGAAATGTATTAAAATAGATTAAGAACAGCTAGAATTACAGTAAATAACTAGCAATTTCTATAAAATTATAGGTTCGTCATGTACAATATTTTATTATTCTTGAACTGGCTTTTTCATGGCTGAGAAATAGACAGGACTAAGTTGTAATAAAAAAACAATATTTTAGATTGAGTTTTTAGTTTAATAAGCACTAGTTATTTTTTTTTATTATTGCTGGTAGATAGTATTTAGTTTTTTGAGTAAGTTTTTAAATATTTACTTATATTTTATAAATTTTTAATATATCCCATATCATACAATTATCTTTCTCATTCTGTGACACACATAATGTTACTATTGCTTTACTTACCTTGACACCGAACAAGAAGAAACATACATTAACTCATCATAGTATTTGTTTTTAATAAACCGTCAGCCTACTTTCTAATAACCGTATAGCTATCACGTCGCCGCTGGCGTTGTAAAGAAGGCTCAGAAAGGCTTAGTCGCCATTATCCTGCCGCAAGCAAGCTACTTTATTATGTGCCCTAGGTACTAACGTGCTGAAAATTTATTGTGACAAAAGAATTACAGTTGAATTTATGTAGAGAATTATGTTTGCGTATTTGTAATTTGTATAATTGCTCGGTGGGAAGCTTGTTTTAGAAGTTATTAAAGTGGGAGTTGAATCGAGGAAGAAAGGGTGCGGTGCTCGAAGTGTTTTATGTAAATAAGTATAAATAATCTATAAATATAAAACTCAAAGGTGACTGACTGATTGACTGACTGATTGACTGACTGATTGATTGACTGACTGACTGATTGACTGACTGACTGACTGATATAGTGATCTATCAACGCATACCCCAAACCACTGGACGGAATGGGCTGAAATTTGGAATGAAGGTAGATGTTATGATAAAGCGAGCACCCACTAGTAAAATATAAAACTAAATATTTCAGGACATATCACACAGCGCCATCTAGTTCCATACTAAGCTAGTATCATGGGTACTAAATAACGGATATAATATATTTCTAATTGTAACCAAAGCAAAACGCAATAATTAGGGAAAATATGATTAAGCTTATTCGATTTAATTTTAAGAACATCGTATGAATATCAAGTCCATAGGCGACGGTGACTGCTTACCATCAGCCACATTTTTATAAAAAAAAAGTTCGAATCAAGATAGCCAAGAAGGTTATTTAAGAGTGATGATATGAATTCTAGGTCTATATACCTGTAAAATACATTTATCTGAACCGGCTTAGCAAACCTTTCGTTCCACTTTGATCTAAATATACAAATAAAACCAAAAAAACTATCTCCCAGGCGCTAGAGTACAAAATGTAGGTAAACATTTTCGACGATAATGTGCTTTCAAAAGTGGCAAGAGTATAGGTATGCTATCGCCTCCACACACCGCTGCGCAGCTTTTACCAGCCTGAAAGCGCTGTTCACATAATATTGAAAAGAACTTACCTTGCCGATAAATTCCCATCATCCCTCTAATATGGTAAAGGCAAAAATTTGTACGCATGCGTGTGTGTGTGTGTGTGTGTGTGTGTGTGAATGTCTGTTACTTACGCTTAAACATCTGAATAAAAATATAAACATAATCATTTGTTACGTTATATCCAGGATGAACGCAGGGTGCAGCAAGTAACGTAAAACTAACGTAACGTTATAAGTCGACAGAGTTAGATTAGTACTGGCAGAAAAAGTGTACCAAAATCATGTTATTGTATCAGAGAGGCCCACTCCGATGCAGAGACTTTTCAAACCACCCAAAATGAAAAACTCTCAGTTTATATGTATAATAGTGTGTTCTGTGCGCTTGCAAAACAATGCGCTTAGGCCAGCTCAAATGTGCTATGTCGATGGAAAACGCCAGTAAAACCTTCGCTTGATATTCGCTGGGAGGTCGATTCTAACGTGTTAGGATATCCTGAGTAGTAGAGGTGATAGCTTAAATATTTCGAGAGTGAAAATTTTTCAAATCTGATAATGACGTCATAATATTGTTTTACCGATGCGATGATAAGAAAGCATACACCATGTTATGTCTGAATGTTTTAAGTAAGGAAAAAATAAGCAACTAACTCGTATGTTTTGTTATTTGTCACGTAAGCTAAGTAAAAGGTAAATGTAAGTGGCTTATAATTATAATTTATTCAGTCGTATGTAAAACTGGAAAGTTCATGCGGACTAAGGTGCTTTTAAATTTTTCTCAAGTCCAAACTATGATAATCATTGCATACATTTATACAACCAAATACATTATACATATGTAAGTACGTAGTTACATTTTTCGTATTACTGAAAACAAGTAAGAACAGTACGTATATAGTAACACAAGCATACACACATAGAAGTCTGTGAGTCCAGATTTCTGAGTGTTCTGTCGAATAAGCTGTAAGCCGCAAAACTATTAAAATCTTGACATACCTTTGAAAATATAAATATGTAAGTACGAAGGTACATTGGATTGAAAACTACGAGTAAGAATAGTGTACGTACATGGTAACACAAGCACTTTGTCTGTGCGTCCAGATTTCAGAGTGTTCTGTCGAACAAGCCGTAAGCCGCTTATGGCCTACGGTATACGCTATGCCAGGAAATATTGAATCAAACGTTGGTTTGTTGCGACAAAACTGTTTTATACCGACTTAAATTATAAATTATCTATTTGAACGGTATTTATGTGATGTTGGCAGAATTGAATATAATTAAAATATGAAGGTCATTTTAGACTTCAAACATAATATTTTTACTAAAACAAACTTTTTAATAGTCAGACATTAAAAAAAACCGACATTTATGTTACATGGATGCTTATAACAGACTACAAAATGTGTTTTGTCTTTAAAAAAACATTAAAATCACATGTTCAAAAGAATACAATTTTAAGAATACTTTTTATTGATACATAACATCAAATTATTTTTATCTAAGAAACAAACACAGTAATTTCAGAGTTCTTATAAGACATTACGATCAGCACCCCCACGATTATTGATCGAATTCTCTCATTATCACAACTGCACATAAACAAAAAGGCGCCGAAAATTCCATCGTTACATTATTCCGCCGCAGAAACATAAAAGATGTTTCAAAACGTACATAAGCCTTGCAAAGAGGCTGTCAATGTCTGTAATCCGCAAGTAAACAAGGCGAAATTCTTTGTTTGCAGAGCCTGTCGACTTGTGTGGCGACAGAATCTGGGGACGGGCATAGAGTGTGTTGAAGCTGGATGGACTTGTCATTAATTTTATAAAAAATTACAACCTACGGTGTTATCAGCGGTTAGTAAAAAGTAGTTAATGATTAATCCAAGATATAATAAACCTTTACATAAATCTTTTTCGGATTATTGATGATTAGGATCTTATGGAGTATGGAATTTGGATGATATCTTATGGAGCTAGAACTTCGATCAACAATATTGATCGAAGAGCTAGAATGAGGTAAGTTATCATATTTTTGTAATGCTAAGATGATAAAGGTTCACACTACAAATGTTGTTGTCTCATCAAAACTCACCAAAGGGCTAAATAATTTTGTATGGTTTTATAGCTTATTTGAATAACACAACAAACTTGGGGTTTTAATAATGCTATTATATTATAATACGATGTCTTATCCAGTTCTTATAATCCAGTGGCCAGGCATCTCCTTTGTCAATCCTTGGCTGTAAAAATGAAAAATGCTGTAAATGTGTGGCTTGGGGACTTCATCATAGCGGTTTTTTCCCCATTTTGGTTCGTGGAATTTGGACGCTCAAAAATGTGGCTACAGTTGAGTTTCCAGTGTACGTTTGAACTTTGGTACGGTTTGAGTGGATGTAAGTGCTGCGACAATTTCTGTGTTGTTTTATTTATATTTCGACTCAGGGTAGGTATTGTAAAATCGTATTTTGACTACCATTTAGACTGCAGAGATCAGTGTTCCATAGTTTGATTATAGTTGTAACTGTTAGTATCTTATGATAATGAAGTACGAGTAAAACGCGAGTATAAGTAGGTTAGTAGAGTTAATTGTCAAACCATCAAAACGTTTATCGCGAATTGAAATATACAAATCTCAATGCCTATTAATTTAATTTAATTGTTTCTCCTTATGAGAAGTGCAAGTACTTCACAGCTCCGCAACAATAATATTCTATACATTTATATTTATATTAATGTTAATATTCTGGCAAATATAGAAGGCACTAAAAAATGTTATTATTACATCACATATTTTTAGGCTTTTTTTTGCTCTGAAAATGTATTTAAAAATCAATTAATTTTTAATTAAAAAACTTACAAAACAAATTTTACTAATTAAAAATAAAAACTTAACTAATTAATACCTAACTTATAAACTAAAACTTTTAATAAACTTAAAACACCTATAAAAAAAGTATATCTGTAGGCAACGTTCCCAGCATGCTGGCAGCATTGCCACGTTGGATGGCAATGCTTATCCTTTTATTAATTTTTATTTAATCAAGATCCAAGTCAAACACGTTGACTCTGATTAATTTGTTAATTATAAGTCCGTTCTGCCTTAATGTCGGAAACGTTAACGACTTTTCCAAATATGTCACGAAAATTTATTTACCCTTCGTCAATATTGGGGTCATACATCATCCCGTGGAAGATTGATGGTTCCTTAGCGATCGGTTCATTAGCCCTCATAATTAGGGGCTGGAGGAAATCAACGCCTTTTTAAACTTGGGCGAACTGGGTTGGGGAAACAAATTTACTTTGTTTGACTTTAGCTTTTGTTATATGAGTAAACGTCATAGATTTGAAAATTTGTAAGTTTAATTATTGTATAAAATATTAAACTCTTTATATTTTAGTGTTCTATTAGTCAGCATTGAATACAAAGTCAGAGTTGATTGTGTCCTGATAAAGAATGAAATAAAAAACATATTGTTGTGCCACAAGTGGCGGCCTTATTGTTAAGATTAATCTCTTCCAGGCAACCATTAGACGGAAAAGATGAAAGTAGTAAAGTATCCACGTAACAAATAAAATATTATTCATTTTGATAGCCTTAACTTAAGTAAACAATTAGCATAAGTAAATCACCAACGTAACTTCTAACAAACTAACGTTTACATGTTGTTTTCATCCCACTAAAACGAGTAATTACAACATAAATCACAAACGATACGAAGCAGAATCCATACGTTATTGTCTCCCAATTCCACATAAGTTCATCGTTCCCAGAAACTATTCAATATTCATATTATCCGACAAGAACACTATTTGCGCGGCGCACTAAATTGTAATAGCAAGCTCTGTCAGTGCAAGATATAAATTAGTTCCCAAATAAGATTTATTCTCCAACACGTACAAGGCGCTGCGTATTCATCATAACTGTATTAAATCCATTGATGATGTTATTTAGAGACGCCTGAATTTAACAGTAAGATAAAAAGAAACAATTTGTAGCAGAATATGGTCTAAATAAATAAAAAATATTCCGGAACATTTCACACAGCGCAATCTATCCCCGTACTAAGCAAGTGCTTGTGTTATAAGGTACTAAAAAGTTAATAAATGTATCTATGTAGGAATTGGAAAGTTCAAATTGTTTTTATTATACTTTTTTATTTCTCAGGGGTCAATGACGGCCACCAATAAGCAACTAGCCGGACAACGCGAGATGTACCTACATTTGCCCTATCACGTAAATTCAATGAGCTTATGTGAACGTCTGCTAGATGTGATGTCGCTGTATAAACCCGAGGCGTAGTTTGCATTATTAGCCAAACGCAGGTTCTCTTATTAAAATTTAATAACAGAACCAAAATGGAGGCCCTTCCTTGTTCTGGCTAATAAGGCTCGTGTATTCAGACCCGTAGCAAGGATCAAAAGTTTTGGGGTTGTTTCAGCGAGAATGGACCTCAAGGAATCAAAGGGATCCCGCTAAAGTTGACAGTTTGGTTGTTAGTCTCGTTAGCGGATTGTTAGTTCTGAATAGTTCGATCAACTTTGCTTTTCACATTCAAATTCGTTCGATTATCATATCCTTCCATAGATATTACACAATCTTAGTAGATGTTAAGATGTAATTTAAACAAAACTTAAACCATTGCAATAAACGCTTAAAAGCCCATTTTACATAAAGTTTTAAAAGCACATATCTCGTCCAAACTTGGGTGCTGTTATGGGCATATTTGCGTCAGAGCGTAGTTATTTTATGTGCTCTACGACTATTCCTAAGTAGAATATTGTAATATCCATAACTATTACCTCAAATGCGGCCCTTTCCACTGCAGAAGGCCCAGGTGTTTGCTAATACACCTAAAGCCTACTTACCAAGATTATGGCCGCGTATGTATTACGTTCTCCCGTGTGTGTCAACCTTTATTAATTCGTATGAGATGTTTGCGTGCAAAATGGCAGGTTCGCAATTAAGTTAGCGAAATTATATTACGTTTTAGATTTTCATTTCAGACTCATTAATTTAAAGACGTGGGAGAAGCATAATTTATAATCCAGGTTTAGAGTATTTTTAGGTTGAGATAGACTGATTAATGATGTAGGTAGCTGACAAGACTTGGCCCACATTTTGATGTATACAAATTATTCGAGACGCAAATGGAATAAATAAATGGAACATAGGTATATTATTTTGTTTATAATATTTTTTGCTGGTGGGTCAATGTATAAGTAGGTTTTAGCACCATTTTCATGCATGTATTTATTCTGATATTTATATCTGGTTAATCAAAATATATTTTGCTTGTTTGCAAAGATTTCAAAAGTAAGTTTTTGTTGCTGCATAAAATATTTATCTCGTTTTTTTACATTACCCAGATTTATTTGATATAAGTTTTAGCCGTAAATCCTTACAAGTTTATCGCATTCGATTGTGAGAAGTAACCAAACGAAAGCTACCTTATGTGTGCTTCATCTAATAAGACATTTAAATCAAAACTAAGTTCGAACTAACTTCTTTATATTCTTTGCTTGTAGCAAGACAAACGTAAAAAGATAAAGAAATATTTTCAGCTGATTTCATTCATCACATCATTCGTTGATGTGGAAACAATTCGTTTTAGCTCTTTAAAGCTTTAGCTCTTTAAATCCTGTCCGTCCAAAGGTTACCTGGAAGAAATTGCCTAGAGCGATAAGGCCGCACAGTGCACATTAAAATAGTTTTTAAATGTCTTTCATCATGTATTTTTTTTGGTGTGCATTAAAGACATCTTATCTTATCTTATCTTAAAGCGTGAAAAAGAGCAAATATACAGAGTTCCGACTATTTAAATTCGTACAGTACGTACATAACCAGTCAATGCCTCATCACAAATGTAAAGCCGCCTCGTGCGGGTGAAAGTGCTCGCGCCGCAGCACATAATTGCGCGCTCCATCAGCGACTGCGGTTGAATACGGCGGGGCTGATGGCTGCGCTCTTTTGATGAAACCATGATTACGCCGTACATACCCACACGTGCCTGAGTTAGGGCGTCACGGAGCAAAATCATCTGGAAATGCTTTGTATTTATGTACCTAAACAGAAATTCAGTGCGTCAGAATCAAGTTGTAAAAAAAAATCTGTAAAAATAACTTAGGCTGTAGGCACTGAGCCTATTTTCAGCAACTGCGGTTCAATATGGTGAGCCTAATGGCTGCGCTATTTTGATGAAACCATGATTATGCTGTACATACCCACACGTGCTGAGTTAATGTTATGGAAATGCTTTGTTTCATCTTATTAAAAAACTTTACGCGCCAGAGTCAGCTCAATACACAGTTTAAAAGACATCAAGTTATCTCGATGTACTTAGATTTATATTAATAGCTTCTGCTTTACTTTATGTCATCATAAAAGCTCGAATATTTTTTATGTTTGGTATCAAAAACTTTCAATCGAGGCAAAAAGAGCAGTGCTCTATTACTGAGCATTATTTACTATTCAGCTTCGAATAATTTTCTTATACGAAACTATGATTAAGTACAAACAAGTTACAAATAGATTTTTTTGCTTTTCAATTATCAGCATATTTGTACAGTTTGTACCTAAGGATCGTGCCCAGTTATATAATTTCTTTTATAACGTTCTTAATTTTTCGATGCTCAGAGACAATCACTTTTGTTAAGAGCAAGTCGTACCTGATCAGACCATAGTAACTACTAGTATTAACGCAAGTAAATTATATTAGTATTATATTTTATACCTTCATATCACATCCAGCATCCCACATCTCCTCTCGTCCCCTCACCGGTAGGTTGACACGCCTTTGTATTGCGCGCATTCAGCTATGGGTTAAATAAAAACTGCTGCAAAATGTGAATAAAAACCATAGAACAGTGAAGTAAGGGGAACTGGCATCTGTCAAAATTTGTATTGCATGTCTTGTCGCTGAAAAACAGAGAGAAACAGGTTTTTTTTGGTAAGCACGCTCCATGTTAAGCCATAGCTTTTGCAATCAGGCAAACTACGGTCAAGTGCAAACCCGTCTTAGTTTAAAAACAAGAAAAACAGTTTTGGATTATCCATCTTATAACTATGAAATAAAGTTTTTTTTTTTCAACCTGATTTTGCTTAGACTAGAGACCATACCAATGGCGCACTGGAGAGGAGGCCTATGCTCTGCCATGGGTAGACACGGGCTGTATGATGAAACCTGACAGTGACAGATATATAGATAAACGCTTTATTAAAACACAATACCGAAATTTACATGAAATATAACAAAACTTAAGCTTAGTGTCCTAGCTGGCGACCTAATAGCTAAGAGCGATCTTTTCCAGGCAACAATTTGGCAGGGATGAGACGCAAGTTTAGACTTGTGTCGTTACCATTATTGGTAACGCAGTGATTGTAGCTTTTTACATTGTATCTCTAATGAAATTAAGTCCAGTCGACATATTGTCGTCAGCTTGGTCCGCCTACTTGCCATTTTCTCTTTAGTATAGCTGTCTTTTTTCCATAATAAAAACGGACACACACGGCCCCGTTCCGGCGCAATCAGGAGCTCGCAGCTGGGAATAACTTGCGCTACTTTACACCGCTTTGCAACTTTTCTCCATTCAAATAAACAGGTTTGAGCTGGATCAAAGTTTTGTTTAGTTTTGTAGAAAAAATGGTTACAGTGAATGTGCTTTTGTTTTTTATATATCTACATAGGGCGTCATGGGTAAACTTGAAAGGGAATAATAAAAGTGAACCACCAAAAAACCTCCTAAAAAAGATCTACCATGAATTCAATAGTGAAGAAATATGAATCATGAAGAATAGTACTTTTCGCTACTAGCTTACGCTGATGATATCATTCAGATAAACAAACAAATATCTGTTCTTCTAAATATTGGATAAATATTTGTCATGTAAAATGTATTAGGAATGACTTTCAAATATTAACATCTTATTTCAAATATCTATGATAATAAAAATGTTTTCTGCACCATTCGAATATAACATATTTGCGATTTCTATGAAATAAAGCTAACATCAAATGTTTTGTCACAAAACAAGAATGTTTTCAAAATACAAAACATTTTAAGTTCAAACATTTTCTTTTTGTCCAATTATATATGGAGCTTTCCATTTGTTAGCCTATATTAATAGCTCTTAGCTTTATAAATTTCACTTATAATGCTCGGGGATAAGAAAATTTAATTATCTAAATGTAAAAGGGCATTACTGTTGTCGAGCGTAAGGATGGGACCAGTTACTTGGGCAAGTAACTAAGCAGTTGTAAATCTAAATTAGGACAGCTTTAGAAATAAATTCTGCTTTTTAAATAAGGAGCTTCTAAATTAAGGTATGGTATTGTACCTTAGAAAATGTTAACGGGGTGTCTCTAACCAAAACCTCGCTTATGGTTTGATAACTGTTTTTCTTTGTACCTGTAGTGTTTAAAAATATTATTTTAATTTTAATAATAAGAAATATTTTACACAGCTATTGATTTCAATACCTTAAGCTTGATACAGTAAACTGCGTAAATTTTATTTGATTACCAATCTTCTTCTTCTTATCGAATTAGAGTGGCCAACTCTGGTGTCGAGAGTTTATCAATCCGCCCTTACGGCCTCTGACATGGCTGAACGACTGTCGTATTAGATAAACAGCCGGGACTTACAATTTAACATGTCATCTGAACCACTGAAGCGTCCAAAATGGAATTCCACTTTTCGGTCACCCATCCAAGGACTGACATTCTATATTCGTAACTTACGATATAATTGTAGCAATATGCTACGCTCCCAACTTGCTACAATTGCTACGAACATGCTACGAACGCTACAATCATTCTTGTACAAGCAATAGATATAAAGTTATTTAAATCCTCAACAAAACAAGATGCACAAACAAGTAGCCATTGTAACGTTCCTCTTCCTCCAATCAGCAGTCTGAATGGCAACAGTAAGTGCTTCGTCTACGCAGAGTTCTCATTACACCGCAATATAAACAACAAAAGACGTATTGTTATCCCTCGAGCCTCAGTGTTTGCCATCAATCCAACGCTTTACCTATAAGACGCATCAATATGGAAAATAATCATTTTTAACATAATGTACATCCATTAATATTAACCCTTTCAGATTTCAGAGAGGTTAGAAATGAAGACATATTCTCTTATTAAGAAGAAAAAGAAGCAAATCATAAGTGACGGATTCTGTTTACTGATTAATTTAATTTATATTCATTTGATAACCTCTTTGTTACTCATTAATCTTTCTTGTGAGTGACGAATCATCAGGATTTTGGTATAAAACTATAAAGAAAAAAAGAAGAAAGATTCTAAAACATACGTGGACTAAATTTTGCCACCAGACTATCACGCCATTTTTTATATCAAATAAAAAGCACTTGACAGGCCGAATTGATACAAGCATAATAAAACTATTACCATCATGTTTTCAATTACTGAATGGATCAACCATGGACAGCATGACGTTTCGTATAGAGGATAAGTCTCAAGATAATATGGCCTATGATTGAAACCGATTTGAAAACCCTCTCATTATTACTACCCCATTACCGTTTCATACTGATATTTGAATTCAATTAAACAGATCAGAATTCAAAATTTTACTGCGCTATAAATTGCTTACGCTACGAGAAATTTGTGTTTTAGCATTAAAATTGTAGTGTGCTGAATAATTCAGTGTTTCACGTGTAAACTAACATGAATAAATTCACATTAGGTTAATTGGTTTTTAGTTTATTTAGCTTTGCTGTAGAAAATTAGAATATGAAATATGTATCTGACTGTATTGTAGATATACCTACTTAGTAGCTTTGTTAAACAGTATTTTATTTAATAATTGAAATAATAACAGACACTATTATATTAAAATGTTTCATTACATTAACATATAAGCAATATGTTAAGCGAAAAAGCCTGGTAATTGATCTCGATCTCTTGAGTCGTATTTCTTCATGATTGAGGGTCGTGACTCGCCCGCAGAATTAATTCATAAACGGAGTTCTCTTGGGCAGATACATTGTGGTGGGTGGCCAGCTCCTTCCTCGGAAGACACATGTCCTCAGATACTGTGGTCCTCAAACATGTCGGTTTCCTCACGTTCTTTTCTTTCACCGCTAAGCGAGTGCAAATTCACACATAATTAAAAAATACTAGTCATTGGTTTAAGGCCGGATTCGAACCAGTCTGAATGAAAAGCAGACACTGGAACGGCTGGTTATTGATGTTGATAGTGATAATCATAGTTATAATCATATAGATTTTAATGAAACTAGCAATTTAGAATTTATCGAGTCAAAAATTTGGCTTGATAAAATGATTTTATTAAAAAAATACTTCTGAGTAGTTACAAAATCTACGAACAAGCAAAATACATATTTACTGATACAATCCAGAAAATTACTCATTTAATATTTATGCGTTTATTAGAAGTTAATTTCATAGTTCAGTCGGGTGTTAAATTAACTAATTTTCAATGTTGGATTTGAATTTAATTAATCTGGTTATGAACTACACAAAATTGCAAACAATATTAGTTTATGCATGGAACAAAGATGCTTTAATATAAAATAAATTTTATTTACAATAATAAAATATAAAAACAAGGGAAGAAAAACTAAACATACTACTTCTAACTACTACAAAAAGGGGCACTTAGAAAATCTTTAGAAAAGCCTAAAGATAATCTAAGTGCTCCAGCCCACTACCAGAGGGCAGTGTGCCCAGCATACTGGCCGCATTACCACGCTGGATGGCAATGCTGATACGTTGAGCCAGAAAAAGGCCAGCATTTTGGTCATGCTTCGCGTCAACCAAGCGCTCCGAGAGGTTTTGGAAATATTTTTTATTAATTATATTTTGAGCAAGCTAGGCTAATTTTATTTATAGTATTTAGATAAGATATATATAAAGGTGAAAGTTTGCACATACACACTTATAAGTGTACATATTATGTCTGTTACTTGGTGGTGCGGTGAAATTTATTTGGATAAATTTGGTATGGAGATAGATTAAACCCTTGTGGACACTATTAGGCTACTTTTATTCCGGATTCATGTGGGTAAAACCGCAGGACACCGAGATTTTACATTTTTCTGTGACGAATAAAAGTAATCAGCAAGTTTTCTCTTAAGACTTGTCACGTTTACTCAAATATACATTCCTAGATATAGAATAGACTTAAGCGTAATAACGTTCAATGACCCCTTTTACTAGAATAATAAAATGCCACGGGTAGCAAGGCAATACGCGTTCGAGACTGGAATATTAAGGCGTACTTTCCGAGCGATTTACCATCAGTTTCCATGAAACGGCTGCACATGGCTAAGATAATGGAAAACTATTTCTGTCGCCACCTGCGCCTTCATTTGCGATAGAGAAATGCCGATTACACGTATTCAAAGACGATTCAAGGTGGCTTCATATAACCAATTATGTATTAATATTTTTATATCAGTTTCATTTTTGTAAATTTTCTTCAAACTTTTATGATGTAGTTCTATCTGTCTGTGTGGTATTTTTTATTCAATTTATCATTTATTATCCATGCTACCGAGAGCCGCATAACCGAGAGGAGTGGCGTCTCTTTGTGTCGGAGGCTAGGATCCACTTTGGGTCGCGCCACATCAGTAATTAAGTAAGTATCATTTATTGGAAATCAAATAGAAATAAGTGCTATACAAGTTCACAACTAACGCATAACTTTTAAAAAGCGACATCTTTTTTAAAAGCGACTTTAGTACCTCAAAAGCAATATCTTTTGTGCTATGACAATATCATACTATAAAAAAAATCAGCAAATAAATTTTCAGTTCTTTATACATATTGACAGAGGGCAATAAGTTCCTTGTTATAAACACTATTGTAAGACATCTCTAATCAATATGTAACTATTTCATTACACCCGAAACGCGTAGGTACACAACATATGGAAAATTAGACGTGACTGAAAACCGTATAAGTTACATATTGATTAGTTTCTTGTATGAAATAACGTTTTTTTTTTGCAAATTACTTTGAAGCATTTAAGTCATTCTTAAAAGGCTTCACGGGCCCTACCAGAAACCTACACGTAATTTTAATATTTAAGGTACTGTAAAAATAATATTATTTTGTGGTAATGCGGCCAGTATGCTGGGCACGCTGCCCTCTGATAGTGGGCTGGAGCACTTAGATTATCTTTAGGTTCTTCTAAAGATTTTCTAAGTGCCCCTTTTTTATGTAGTAGTTAGAAGTAGTATGTTTGGTTTTTCTTTCAGTGTTTTTATATTTTATTATAGATATAAATTTAATATATACACATATATACACTAATAAAACTAAATAAGAGTATGTACATTTAACCTAAATTTAAAACATCTACATGTGGTATGGAGCCAAGAACGCTGGCTGCATTCCCACGCTGGATTGCTATAGAAATCCTTTGCGCAAGGAACCAGCCAGCGTTCTTGTCTCTAGTGATGTCATTCAACCTTTTATTCAATTTTTTTATAAAAGACTTCGTGCTTTTACCCCACGGACCAAAAGTTTCGAAGCCAAGCGGTACGAAAATATAATCAGTCGATAATGATGTATATTTTCGCCGCTTGGCTTCTTCTGCTGCATCCGCCGCGACTCCTGCCGCTTGTACTGTTGTACTGAGGCGAGAAGGAGCTAGTGTATCGACGCAAGTTGCGTCCCATACAAGAGCCCTTCCCCGCTCCCAGGGAATCAGTGTGAGGCCGTCGGGACGCTTACCATCGTCACGGACCATGCCAATCGGTTCAAGAACCGATGGTACGTTGACGGTGGCAAGTGCCCGTCTCACTATGTCATTCAGCGAGCCGTGGCGGGAGAATCTGCCTGCACTGCGAAGGCATGAAAGTCCGTGGAGGCCCTTCCTGTCGACATCGCTACCACATGTGCACCTGTGTTGTTCGACAATAGCAGCTCCAATTCGCAAGCCGATAGCGATTCTGAAACTGCCATTGTCGAAAAGTGTACCGAGGTTGGCAGAAGGGAGGGCATTTTATTATTGTAAATAAACGTTTTATTTTGTAGTTTCATTTGTCTGTGCAGCAAAAATCTTTCCTTTTACCATCAAAATAGAAGGCAGAGATATATGAAAGCTGTTCGTAAAGTCTTGTATTACATACCACGAAGCCGTCGCTATAGAAGCGGTATTTCAAGATATTTCTCTCCATTCTTTAATGTCTAGATAATACTTGACTTGTGTTGAGTTCAAATTGCTTTTCAAATAGTTGTTAAAGAGAGTTTTTGTTATAGAAATCTGATAGTTTGAGCCTTTATTGCCTCTAATGGACCTTTTAGTTTTTCAGATTGCTATAAAAATAAACAGAATTAGTAGCTCTTAGTTTTTATTTTAATGTTCTTTTTTGTGAAACTGTTGAAGTCTTTTAGAGTATTTTAAAATGTTGTTTCAAATAAATATAACATTTTGTTTGTATGCTTTTAAGTTCCTTTCGAATACAACTCTATTCAAATTAGAAAAAGAAACACAACACATTCTGTGTATAATTTATCATGTAATTACATATAAAGTACGGCCAAGTGAAATCAATCACCAAAGCATGATGTTCAGAAGCTAATAACTCCTTTGAAAGCCAAGTTTACCTTGGTTTGCGGTACGCGTGGATAATAATATCAATTGATGGCCGACCTGAATAGTTTTTCATTATAAGACGTCACAGGGTCACGTGGCAAGAAATTCAACTATTATTTTGCTTTGGATAGTTAAGAATTTTACCATTGGGGCACGACAAGTGACACTCAAACAAGCAAATCTTGTACACGTGTACTTGTAGATGGAGTACAACTAGAATGAAATTGGCTCTCAAAAGAGGCTACTAAGAATTACACCACACAGCCTATGAATGATATGTTATGAAGCGCGCCACTATAACTAGCAGATAATGGAGCTATCACAATTGATACAAGTGTTAGTTTAGTATGGAGCTAGATGGCGCTGTGTGATATGTCTTAAAATATTTATTTGTATTTTCTTTTTTTACATTCGATAGGCTCACGCTTGACTACAACTTGCCTGATGTTAAGCAATGTTATAATCTACGATCTAGCGCGCTTGCCTAGAAGAAACCGGTTAATATATATTTATAACAATATCACTACCAGCAGGTTAAAACATCAGTGCTGAAAGAGACAACAATGTTTAGCGAGAAAATTATTCATCAAGTTATTATCATTGTCAGTAAGTCCACTCTTTAATCACTTCAGTTCACGAACCCTGTGTAGCACGGTGACTGGTACACGATAATTTTTCTAACCTTTTGCAAATACTGTCGTAAAGAAAAATTATTTAGCCCAAGCCAATGACTAAGTACAACAAGTCATAATAATGTTGATAGAATGTCGATAGCGGGGCAGGAAATCGAGTGTAATGTTTATTTTGTACCAATACCCTTTGTGCAAACCAAATGCCTATCGCTCTTTGTACAAATTGAGAAATGACTGGAGCCCTACTGTTTGAATCTCACGTTTAAATCATAAAAATAAATAAATAAAGCCATTTATTTCCCAACTTAAGTAATTGGTTCTTGGTTAGTAACGAACTATTATTGAATATTCAATTTCACTTTTTCTTAAAATATGTATTATTGGGAACTCAAGTTTGAGCATAGGCCTCCTCCATGCGCTGCCAGTGTCTTCGGTCGTGTGCTTGTCTTGTCCAGGTACTGCCCGCTGCCTCAACAATATCGTCTCACCACCATCTTCGTGGTCTACCGCTAAGGACTCACGGAGCGTTTTTTTCCCGCATCAATACAGATATGTATGGAAAAAACTCAAGCCCATTTCACGACGCGTTTTACGCCCGCGGCGGTTGCGTTTGTTCGCGGCTCCCGCTGCAGCCGCGGACGGGCGCCGCTCGCGGCACCGCAGCCGCGGCGGTTCCACCCGCGCGCTCTGCGATCAAAGTCCGGCGAAGGTCCTCATGCGATAATCAACCGCCAGGTTTGCGGGCTTTAATCGCAACCGCGGCGGCTGCGGTGCCGCACAAAACTCCGGCTTCGTGAGTTTTGAAAATTAAACGCGATTCCGCCACCGCGGCGGGCGCGGGAAAAAACCGCTCCGTGAGTCCTTAGTGTACCTCTGGATCTTAAAATCATAGATCGGGTTATTATTGGCAGGTAACCAAAAATACTTTAAAATCTGTTAAACTCGTTCTTATTAATATTGGTTTCAAATGCAATGCAATGTATGTAACTCAAAAGCCTGAATACTTACAAAAAATACACAATTTTCCCTTACATGAAAATATAAGAAAGAAAACATTTGATAACAAACCATTACTTGCTGGGTATGCTCGACTGTGAATCATTGAAAGCTTGAATTGCCAATGAATTATTAAATTACAAAATGCAGGTAGTTTTCTTTGTGCGGTAGAAGATTAGTATCGATCCATAAGTGGGGCTTTAATTATCTAGAACCGATTTGCTAGTTTATTCATTAATAAATAATTAACATGTTTTTCGTGTTACGGTAGTCGTTAAAAGCCAGTCAACGACCCTGATATATAGATAGACAGGTAAAAAAAACATGTTAGAGTTGTAGTCACTCATATGAATTTACTGTTTAATTAATATTTTCATACAAACATAATATTATGATTTACACTGAGGGTACTATGTCAGATGCCCCCCGCTTGGGGCGCTAGTGTCGAGGCGCAAGATGGCAAATATGCCTATTTCAAAGCGAACCTCACCATCTAGGTCTGATATGTTTAAAAAAAGTCTTCAATTTGACGACTGAATTTATTTAAAACACAAATAGTACAATAGGACTAAAGTTAAATCAATCTACTCCATTGTAAAAAAAAAAGTTGATATGTAAATTACGCTTTTGTCTTGCAGTATATAGAAAGATAGATATAAAATTCTTTATTGTAACACATGAAATAAAAAAAATACAAAGAAAGAGATTAAAAAATAACTGTAAGTACTGCAGTACTGCGCTGATAATCTTACATATGTACCTACTTATATAGTACATACAAGTACTATTGCAGGTACTTTCGGCTAAATGATATTGGCCAATAGCCAACTTTCCCTGATGGCAAGTTTGTAGCAGACGGTATAAATTCTCAAACTACCCTCCACTTATTTGGAATTGTTAAATTTAGTTTAGTGCTGTCTAAAAATGGTTTCGAAACCCCTAACGGTTAGAAATATCCTAACGGATTAATAATTCTCCGGGGGAGTCACGACTCTCAGTCATGAGGAAATACGACTCAAGGAAGATTGTATGAAAAATGGTCAATTATACACATATATAATATTTCAAGCCTTTTAATAATATTATACGGTGAAAGTTCATGCTGATATACATTAGTAGATAGTGATTTTGTTTATATGTTTTTTTTTTTAACTAAAACAGGTTGGCCCTTGATTATAGTTTGCCCGATGGCAAGTAATAGCTAATAACAAAGACGAATCTTTTCAATTACTACAGTCTCGGCTTTTTTACCATACATAACTTTAAATACCGGCCAACTCCAGTACACTGTATGGCGACAAAAAACCGTCAAAAATTTCATCAACAAAATTGCTTGGTAACAGCAACTAGTAACAAGTGGTTTTTTCATTTATTCATCACGCTCCGTGTGATGCCTCGCTTTACATGTTTTAATAACGTTAAAATTCAAACTGAAACATGCTCCACGATCCAATTACTAAAAGCTAGTTCACTTTTTCACACACACACACACACACACACACACACACAAAATTCCATTTTAATTGAAAAACCGGTCTCGATTCGGGATTTTTAATTAATTTCATGCCAAATACAAAACAAACAACAGGAAAAATCAAAAAATTGGTAGCGCGTCAGATGCGTAAGACACGGAAAAGAAATTTGATTGCCTCCTTCGGGGCGAGTATCGCGAGATCAAAAGAAGTGGGTAATTGTGTTCCCTTGTAATCTCGGCTAAGGGGAAGCATTGTGAATGCCGTATTGATTAATGTTCCTACGCTTTGAAGCGGAACAAGTATATATTATTCTGGTGTAATCTGAAAACGAAATATATTATATGAAAAGGCTTCAAAGAACTCGGTGCTTTCTTTATTTGTAAACGTAAATAAGTTCGCGGAAATATTGTACACATTATTATCCAATATGTTCATTACTTAGGATTGTTGGTATTTTTGGTTGTATTAAACAATGCTACAGAAAGATACACTAATATATTATCTATTTATCTCTTAGCGCTTCTAACTGTATTGAATTTCAAAAACTACTGGTGATAAAATCAAATTGGTCACAAAATATCAAATTACTTATAGAGTTTCTATAAATTTCGATACACAAATAAATGATATATCATAATTAAGACTATATCGTTTTAATTACGTCTTCTAGAAGCATTATATTCTGTAGGATTAATAAAAACAATAGATCGTACACTCGCTCGGCTCTTATTTTCACATAATAATTCCCAGCTACGCAACACAATATCAATGCGGTACAATATCACGGATCCCAATTTCCAAAGGAGCCATTATTCGGGAAAAGCAATTAAGTCACGTAATAATCTCTACAATTATGTTGATACGGGAAGCAATAAATACGAGAAAATTAATATCGTGCCAGATAGAAGCATACATATTCGATACAACGATACATATTGCATGAGACAGTCTCCGCAATGAAGACGCCAATTTCACACTTGACAGGAATTCCAATTACCTCCATTTAATACGAAATGGTAATAATGGAATGGGACAACGGATCTCTAGTTGAATTAGTCATGCTCTCTACAGGTCGAGTCGAACTATAGCGCGCACAATATCGACACCGCAACAATCTGCAGCTGAAATTCAATATACTTTCCTTCTATCCACTTATCTATGTCTGTCTAAAATAGGACTTCATATTTTCAGTTAAAAATTGCAGCATTCTCTGTTAGTAGCGATATTTGTACTTGTCCACATTTTACGCTCATACTTTTCAACCATGTAGGATACTAGATTTTATGTTCTCCATAAATCCCGAGATTAAAGTGGCCACAGTAAATCTAGCGATGCAAAATTTCAGCAGCAATTACATATACCAGTGGCGCATGCTTATGTAAAATACATGAGTCCTCGTATACCAGCTGGAAAAATCTGATAAAAGCCGGCAATGTAGCGCACGCCCGCGCTTCCGTGATGATACTACAAGTTTCCTCGAGAGCGGCCATTTATCACGTAAGCGGCGAGCTATAACCCGAATGTAAGAGCGATTGGTTGCAGGTCACAGCTGAATGATGCATGAGCCACATCTGCGCTCCTGATCCCTGCCTGCTGGCTAATTCCACGCGAAACACGCGCCAGCTCCGCGCATAACTCCCACCTAATGCTTATTGTTAACTCGACGGACGCGCATTATCGATAGCGTTGCCAGTGCGACTGCCGCAATAAAAATTTGTGAGCACCGGCCAGACGCCACTTCGTACGGTAATCGGCGTCTAAAAATCCGCTACATTCTACTTCGGCGCCGTTTGCGTCGCGTTCTACGTTTTATAATAACGGCAAACTTAGAGAATGCTTCTTAAAACTTTGTAGGTATTCGCGGCAGGGATAACGTTGCATCCCGCGGTGTTTGGCGCCGCTCCAGGGCGCCGCAGCCGCGACGCGCTCCTTCTGAATTATTTTATTACTCTATCTATAGTAACACTATGCGGGGTTGAAAAGTGGCGTCTGAGGGTACTGTTTTTACGCGAATCTCTTTTTTATTGTTGTTTATGGGACGCGGCGTGAGTACGTTGCCGATGCAAAATAATGTTCGCGCGAAGCACTCTGTTCTGTCAGAGTAATTCAAACATACGAGTTTGTTGCTGCTGCAGATATTATGGAGTACGGTTTCGTATGGCGTGTTGCAATGCTGGTTTACTATGCATTGTTAGGAGAACACGGCGCGCAGATGAAATACTGCCTGATAGTATGTACCAGTATTTTTTTGTTAGCTACAGTTTTCGCATTGAAACATTTTCTGATTAAAGTGCATTAAAGTCTCACTTTGTTTCATTTTTACTGAAGAACAATGGGTTTTTTTCACTATGTGTTTTAACGTGTTGGTATTTTTATAATACTTTTTTTTTTTGACTGGCCTGTTAGCTTAGTTACTGGCCTGTTAGCTTAGTGACTGGCCTGTTAGTTTGACTGGCCTGTTAGCTTAGTTGGTAGTGGCTCTGCCTTCTAATCTAGAGGCCGCGGGTTCGATTCCCGCCTGACACAAGTATTTATGTAACTTTAAAAATGTATAATTACTTGTGTTGTGTCTGGTCGTTTGTATGTATAATAAGTATGTATTTACAAAAGAAAAGTATAACTCATAACTCATTTATTGGTAAAACATTAAAATAAAGTTTACACGTCAATTATTCACGATACACCTATACAAAATACGATTAGAGTACTTATTTCATTCATATAAAAAATAATAACTTAAATAAAACATAACTTAATAATATTAAATTACAGTTCATAAAATTCTTTATAGCTGTAAAACTATATATATAAGTATTATATCCGTTATCTAGTACCCACGACACAAGCGTTTGCTTAGTGTGGGGCTAGATGGCGCTGTGTGCAATGTCCCGGAATATTTATTTATTTTATTTATTTAATATTACATACATGATTTTTAGTGTAAGAAAGTTAGGTATTACAAACTAGAGATTGGCTATTCATTATTTCATATCTCTCTAATATACGAGTAAGTACACATGACTTTTAAATATCGCTATGATTTATAGCGACCGACCAATCCTGCCAGCATTGGTCTTCACTAACCAAGCCTTAAGTCCGCTTCGTACGTGACCGCTCCAATACCAATGCTAGCCAAAACGGTACAATTCTTGCTACTTATAGAAGAACGAGCAAGCGAAGTGTGCGATAAAATTGTAGCTGTAGATCCGCTTCCCAATCATTATTTTTTTTATTTTTAAGCCAGGATACAGGACATGGGATTTTTAATGAGTTTCCTAAACACAATTTTATGTCCTAGTCGACTTGTTAAGTTTGGTTTGTCCGACGTTTATTTTCAGTATGAACAACAATTAAAATAACTGATCTGGCGCTGCGACTCGAAGTGGATTCGGGCCTTCGATACAAAGTGACAACACTCCTTCCGGTTCTACGCCATCTCCTGCCTTTTGGTAGCATAGAGCTGTTGCAGATCCTCTAATAATTGAAATAGGTACCTAATTAGGACAGCGAGGTTTTAAAACTCTTCAAATTGAGAGTAAATAGGTAGGCAAGCGCGCTAGATCTTAGACTATAGTAATGCCTAACATCAGGAAAGCCGTAACCTATACCAATCAAACGTAAGCCTAAACCATTAAAGAAATGGTGCTCTAAGTTTTACTTTACTTAACTAAATCTAGAGTAAATAGGTGTCTTCTAGGCAAGCGTGCTATATCTTAGACTAAAGTGGTGCTTAACATCATGCAGGCTAAAGTCAAAAGCCTATTTCAAGTTAAAAAAACCTTGAAAATAGATTTTATTATATATAAAAAACTGTCGAATAAAACATTGTACATAAGGTCTACAATTCACACAACAAGCAGCATTCACAGCTCAGTAACGATCAATTGCATTCCTCGAAAGTTGTCGCTGGAAATGCACAGCTATACAATTTGCATACTCATAGTGCGATACCAATAACCGGGGGGAACCTATCAACTGGCTGTATTGATATTGATATTGTTTTAATGTACCATACTGACTGGGAGAAATGGTAGCCAGATCTTCAAAGCGAGAGTGAATCGGTTCTTATCGGGTAAGCACGCTCCATCTTAGGCCATAGCCTTTGCTTGCTATCAGGTAAACTATGGTCAAGTGAAAACCAGTTCAAGTTTAAAAAAAAAAAAGTTGTAGGTATACAATGATGGTATGGTTTAAGTTGAAGAATGTAAGTATACAATTGTTTATGTATGATTATTGCCATTTTTACTTTACTTGTTTAATCTACATATTACGAGTAGGTATATAGGTGTATATAAATCTCAAAGGTGACTGGCTGACTGACTGATATAGTGATCTATCAACGCACAGCCCAAAACGCTGGACGGATTGGGCTGAAATTTGGAATGAAGGTAGATGTTATGACGTAGGTATCCGTTAAGAAAGGATTTTTGGAAATGCCACTTTAAAGGGATGAAATAGGGGATGCAAGTTTTACTTCTTAATGCGAGCGAAGCCGCCAGCTCCCACTAGTCACACATAAGTATGATTGAGTTAATTAAAAAATTGAAAATATTTTCACCTAGCCCCATAAATAAATATGTGCATGAAATTTTGGTCTCTTAAATGATGACATTTAAATTTGTACCACACAAAAAAATATTTCGCCAATCGGTCGGTCGATTGTATTTTCATTATTGCACTAAACCGACATCACGCCAAATAACTAATTAAATTAAAAAAGTTTATACAGTTAAAATACTGAAAAACTCAAAATTACAAATTTACTATGTTATTTGAATATGCAACAAACTGTTGATCTACACATAACAAGTTAAGAGTCCTTGTTAAATCATGTCCTGCACTCTAAGGGCACTGCAGAGTAATTTGTATCATCAGAGTCTTGTCAGCTGCGACACTGTTGTATGCATTTTGTTTTGTTATCTTTCCACTTTCAGTAACAAAGTTAGTTGTTCAACTCCATTTCCCGAGGCGTGTTTACTATTTCCAGTAACTGACGCCAGTGCACTTGAGCTGGGCGAGTCGAGACGTTCGAGTTCAGATGAGAGCCAAAAAGCGTACATTTTACGCGGATTCTGCAGTTTACATGCATCGCGTAACTTTACCCGCCTTTACTGCCTTATTTATATTTGAATTGCTAAAATGCGCTATGAAAAATGGAATGATGCTTGTGGCTTTGTAGACTCACTATAACTTGGTATTGAAAATGTAATGGTTTTTAAACTAAGTCGTAGTTTTGCTTTGTAGGGACGACTGACACAAATTTTCTGTACAGAATATGACTTTATTTATCAAAAGTTTAAATAAAAACATGAAAAAACAACTAGTTTCATTATTTACAATTCTAAAATTTTTTTCTGCACTTATAAACACATCTTAAATGTTATAATAAAATAACGCACATCGTACATATGTATAAAATATAACTGGTTCAGAAGTAACCTTTTCAATCCCTTAAACAGAATCGACTGTAATAGCCTTCAGTTTCAAATTAAACGCATACCAAACACGCTAGAAATAAAAAAAATCACCGTCAACAAACATAAACCCGTTTCCGCCGTCAAATATTTCGACAATAACGTTCTCCAAGTCAGCAATTAACTCGAGCCGGGGTTATGAATCGAGTGGCAGCTTTTTTTATTTATTAAAACTACCCAACGTTAAACTGCCTGCGGCTGAATTAAATCAGAGGTCATTTAGTTTTACTGACGTCGATAATTACTAGCAGGCAGTCGACCCGGATAATGTGCGCCGCGGTACAGCGGCCATATTGGGAGCGACAGTACTTGAGTTTTTTTTATCATTCAAACATCAGTGATGAAGATATAAGTTTAATAATATGTCTTACGTAAAAGTGACGCTTTGGTTTGTATGTCCGGGAATAAATGTGTACCAAATTAACGGAACAATGTGTAAACGTATGTATTAATTTCTTGGTTGTTGATAGTTTTAACTGGTAAATAAGTTCCTTCTTATTTATTTGTAGGATCACTTTTAAAAAAAACCGGTTGGAAATAACCTTTAAATATGTATATTAAAAAAGTATTATGCACTTACAACATTTTATATGAATCATACAAAATAAATAAGAAAAAGTGGATTGTTTAATAAATATACTATGACTAAACTTTTGTACTCACTACATAAATGTAACACTAGAAGTAGTTTAAGTTTTTATTCTATTGTTAGTATTTAGTTTTTTTAATAAGCTTTTAACAAAATGTAAGTTTTTTTGAATAAATAAATAAATAATAATAAAAAAAAAAATGTAACTCTTTTTCTACATATTTTTTTCAGCACATTTCGAGCCAAGTCCCTGTCACCAACATCACGAAAGCTGCATGTAATGAAATAGAATTAATTCCCAAAGTGCGTTGTTAGGCCAAATGGGCAATATCTGAATACTTCAATCACTGTCGCGGAGCCTGGTGGCTGCCGTTAACATTACTGGTCTGAAATTACATGTCGAAAGTAATTTACATTGCGTAAACACTGCCTTAATATTTGTTTTCCAGCGTCATGTTTAAATGGTAACGCGTTTTAAATTTAACAACGTGGTAAGCTGACGCCTCTGTTTCTTTACAGTGCTTATTATGGTTCGTGTGTACTTTTGGTCTGATCAGTTTTCGGTTTTCGATGGACTTGTTTTAATGAGGTTTTTCAGCCGTGTAATTAATAAAACAGTGCCTTAACAGTGTAAACTTATAATTTAACGGTAACATTTTTGTAGTAGACATAACTGACATAATTAATAATAGTACTCAGATGTTTGTTTACCTACAAAATAGTACAGTATTCTGATAAAATGTTGACACCTAATATATAAACTCATTTTATTTTTTATGCTAAAGCAATAAAAATGTATTTTATGATCCCGACGTTTGCTTGATGTTTAATCCTCAGTCAGGCGTAAAGAATGTGCAAATTCCCCTCTTTCGAGTAATATGATGCCGAATGAACGCACGTTATGGTGATGCACACTAAAACTAGACCTATGAAAAGTCCGCGCTGTTTTATGAAATGCCATAAAATGTTATGATAAAAGGGTAGACGTTTTATCACGGCTTCTTATGTGTGAAACGGAAATAAAAGCGTAACTTTTAATCGCTTTTTTAAATGTAAAAATCATCTTGTTTTTGTTTGTAGATTTTATGATTTGTTCGCGTACGTTGTTGTTCGACATATCTCATAATATATCTACTACTTTAATTTGAATTCTTTTCCTTAATCTATAGGAAGGTATGGTACAGATAGACAATTCTCGGGACGCATGGGATTGCTTCTAGTGCACGCTGCTCTGGATAATTTGAGCGACCGTCTGAAGGCATTCTCCCAGCCAAGGACGTGATTCGCATTCTCCCTAGAGAGAGAGAGAGCAACCTCCTTACTCCGGCTGCTCGCCTGGTACCTACGTACAGGAAATGTGCCAAATATTTTGCGCATCCTCAGCTTTTTCATTTGGCTCGAAAACTGGGCTTTGCACAAAGCGGGCCGGTTTAATTTAGGATTTAAATTTTTCATTTCCTCCTGCCCCTTAATTTGGCCGACTATTTCGTGTGTGTAGCGAAAACCACACAGCAGAAACAAACTCGACAAAAAACTATAGACGTGAAAGAAAATGTTGCGTGGCGGTGTTGCCTGTGTTTGAAAACAAAATTTTAAAATAATTTTAGTATTTTATGAAACAAATTTGTTTGTCAGGTTAAAAATTTTGTTCGCCAAAGCAATCGTTTTTGTTTGTTTCAAATTGTATGCTGCGTCAATAAAATAGAGGTATCAGGTACGTACGGATTTAGCTTGGTTGGTTGAGCTATCATGCACAGCTGTTGCATTGACAGCACGCATGGAAAATATAGATGGAGTGAAACTACATATGTACTATTAGAAGAGGGTTACTTAGCCTGGTGGTTAAAAGCTGAAACTGTCATCTTAAATAAGCTTTACATTCCAACATTTCAAGCCTCCTATTTCAGCATAAAGCCATGTCCCTCACATAGACCAGTTTTAAGTTGATAGTAAATACATACCCGTTTTTCATTACGTTTATTCTCAGTGCCATAGATAAGTGAAGAAAAATAGAAACAATTAAAAACTATACTAACTATATCATTTTGATTTTTATCTAGGCAGTAAGGCTCAATATTATTCCAACCTACATAATAGAATAAGATAACGCTCTAGCTAGGTATAAACTTTTATCACAATACCATTATTTATGACCTCATGGTTTATCTGCAGTAAAGCGTATCTTTACGGCCCAGCGTGGCTCCTCTCCGCAGGATATCAGGTCTGCAAAGTCACGCATGGTGGCAGCGACGTGTAATTCGGCCTTTGCCCCTCGGAGCAAATACGTGACCTGTATCGCAATCTATCCTCGACTTATATTAAACGTAGAGCTGCAAAACGTATCGATGGTATGTCAATTTATCACTATTCGATATAATATGTGGCATGTCGGAACAGCTGGTCGCAACAGGCTCTGTTTGTTTTCTTTTTGCGGTGAATAAGGTTTATGTGCAAATAAGTAATATTCCGGGACATTGCACACAGCGCCATCTAGCCTCGCACTAAGCAAACGCTTGTGTCGCGGGTACTAGATAACGGATAATAATACTTATATACTTTTGGAACAATATTATGAATGGAACAATATTATATTTTGAATGCAGAAAAATCTACCTACCGATTACTGATACAATGAACATGACGAAGCTCTATAATTTGAACATCTGTATATACCTAAATTGCCAGACAATAAACAATTCATTCATTCAATTAATTCATTCATTCAATTCATTCATTCATTCAGTTCATTCATTCATTCATTCATGTTTGCTACATCTGCATAGAGTGTGTCAAATCTAATTGAAGAAATTGGTCAGTATTTTTTTTTCTGTCGAGGTTCTAAGATATATCTAGTAGGTAGAGACATTTGCTTTTATAAAAAAAAAACCTATCGATAAATATCTCATCCCTAACATAAAAGAAACAGGAGGTATAGAGTTCAAACTTGAAGTGTATTAGTATTTATCTTAGCAGCTTGTTTTCTCAAGATACTTGCTCGAAGGCTTCGTGAGTGGGTGTTCAGTTATCGGAAGATCAGATTTAGTTCTGTTTTGTTAAAGTGATTTAATTAATGTTAAAATGCCAATTAATAGAAGGGTTTCAACAAAGCGTTTTGGGTTACGCTTCCGATTAGTTTGAGTTTAATTTTAGATTGTTTATGCAAACAAATTGCTAAAGGGATCCATAGAAATCGATTGATATCAATTACTTGATCAAATAACCTATTGTTTTAAATAAGTTTTTGTTTGCAAATAACATTATGAAGCAACTGCCATCAAGGTCAGTCTTAAGATCGGTGACCATTAAAAAAGCCTGTTGCGTATTACTCTTTCTACTCTCTAGTTCTAGAGACTCCATGTTTCAAAAAACGGTTAAAAAGTAGTTTTTGGTTTTTAAAGAACTGGCAGTCGTTACGATTGAAAATTTAAATAACAACAAAGCAAAATATCACTAGGGATGTCGCTCTTCAACTTTTTTAAAACAAAAAGTCGCAGAATATAGTCAAACATAATATAAGTAGCAAAACTTCTTTTCTTTGCTGTGCGGGACGACTTTTAGTTCAGAATTGTTAAAATAAGTCTCAACCCCTTTGTTTGCATCTGCTCAAGTTTCTATAATCATAATAATACAAACGCAAAATTTTCAGAAACCATTTTCAGATAAGTACAATTTTATTATTTTCTCAAGTTTCAGCAACAAGCGTACCAAATGCCTGATATGCGTTTGAAATTCAAAACAACGTTACCCTGTGTTTAGAAATGAATATGTAGCGCTAGTAAAATCAGCTTGCAGAAGTAATCGTGCGTGATCATTAAAGTTCTATGTCAATTTCGATTACATTTATGTCCTTGGATGTTTTAGCGAAAATGATTTAACGGATAGTTACTAAGAAATATAAAAAGTACTTAGTTTGGGAATCTAATCAATCAAACTCAACAAGAGTTGTATGTTTACTACTATCAAATTTAATTAAAATAAATAAATAAATATTTCAGGACATATCACACAGCGCCATCTAGCCCCATACTAAGCTTACGCTTGTATCATGGGGACTAGATAACGGATATAATACATATATATTTTTCTTTTGTAAATACATACTTATTATACATAGAAACGACCAGACTCAACACAAGTAATTACAAATTTTAAATATTCATAATTACTTGTGTTTTGCGGGAATCGAACCCGCACCCCTAGATTAGAAGGCAGAGCCACTACCAACTAAGCTAACGGAGCAATTGAAGTACTTATGTACATACTTATTCCTTCATTAGGCCGAGCCCACATTTGCTTACCTTGTAATTACGTCTTAACAACTCTACGCGCTTAGCCATTACTCTGCTGACCACTATTCTACGTTCTAACACAAATGCCGTACCTAGAACCGTTTCCAATAAGACTGGATGCCAATCACAGGCGTCTAACAATTTGAAGACTTCCAGCAGGCCTACCATAACGTTTTTAAAAGCAGTGTCATTGCCGCTCGGCTGCGATTCCGCTGAAATTCAATGCTGCTAATATTCGTACCACAAGCTTATGACGTAATATCGCGTTCCAGCGGATTTCAAGCGGATTAGGGATGAGACACTGAACGAATGATTTCGCTAAAACTGCATAAAATGAAAGAGTTTGTGATAAAATATAGCACAACCTATAGTAATTTTGCTTTCAAAATTTGTCACTGTCACTGATTTGAAAACAGTTCTATATTTTCTTTGAAACTATCGTACTTGTGTGTTGCCAGATATCGGCTTTAACCGTATTTAGCTCTTTTCAAATACATAATGTAGTAAAAAAGCACAATAACAATTATAAATAATAATAATAAATAAATAATAATTTTTTTATGAATGAGGCATAACTGGCGGGTGCCGTTCCTCGTACAATAGACCAGTTTAATTAAGTCAATGAACAACTCAACACAATAGCCTGTAACATTAATACCATGTCTGCAATAGTTACTTTATATACCTAACATCCTCTATCTGTAATTTTTACTTAATTTTAAGTATAATATTGTAAAAGGCCTCTCAGTGTTGGCTACGGCCCTACTGATGCCTTAAAAATACCGGGCGTAAGTCCCGAGAATCTGTGAAGAGAAATAAATAATAATAATTATTATTACAATTATAATTTAATAATTATAATACATAGAAAAAAATGAGACAAACATATAATTGCAGATTGAAAAGGCACAATTATTTGTGTATGTTTGGTACATAATTTGGTACATGAAGAACACAATATACCTTCAAAGGGTGTTTACAAATAATATTAATTGTTGTGTGCGGGCCGGTCTATTTGTTTTTTTATTATATATATGTTATTGTGTTATTGTGAATCGGACTCGCGATTCTCGGAACTAGAGGCTGAAATTCTACCAGCAAAGCTACGGGTCGGTAAACCAAAATATTGTCAGTGAAATTGTAATGAAACTAATGAAGTCTTATGAAGACCTTATGAAGAACTTATGAAGACTCTGTAGTGACGGACGAGCAATTAAAAAGGCAAGAAAAAACAAGTGACATCAAATACATGACTGATGACAGATTATTTCTGCGCACCACCAAAACACGAGATGCTTAAAAAAATTATACCACTACTACTAGTGTGATGTCGACTTTATCTAACTTGTAAGTACAAATTATATAACACCCAATTTACGCTTATTCCATTTCCAACATTTTACATTTTCCAACTTTTTTCCAAAGTGTTCGTGCTTATTTGTATACAGAAATGGTACGAACTGCCAGATCACTATGTCTTATTCTCTTTTTTGCTTGTGTGTGTATATATAAAAAATGTCATGTACGGTATAAAAAAATACTCTGGTAGCACTGAATGATTTTGTAAACAAACTACCATAACAAACTGCCTATAAATTATAACTGTTTTATATATAGAAATGCATTGGGTCCCCGATTTAGAGGTGATACATTTGGTGCTGCATGAATACTACACAGTATGATGGACAGAATACCGCATGAATGTGTTCATGTACAGTGAAAAACTTATCTAGATAAACCAAACACTTTGGATACGCTTCTTAACAAAAAGTTGATTTCTTCAAGCGGCTTTTTGTTCTCGATACAAGCTGATGGAACGTGGTGGATCACCATGACTGTGATCACGATACCAAGACGGTGACAAACCATCATCAACTTCTTACGAGCAAGCAAGGCTGCAGTCGGATATACTCCTTCTATTGGAGCTGGACGATGATCACATTCCTCTGCAAGCAGTATAACCACTTAGTAGACGAACGTTTACTCGTGTAAATTACTTTTCTGTGTGAATTCTCTATACATACGATGTGGATACATAAACTTAATTTTTTTTTTCAATAAATTGATGTTATAAGCTTGAATTTATTTTTACTGGACGACAGTTATTATGTTGGGGAACATAAACATATAACACAGAAGTTAGCTCTAATTAATCATCCTTTTTAACTCTAAGATATCATTTAGATTGTTAGCTTATGCGTTCTATATTGTGTCTCAACTATACTAATTTATAAAATAGGTTTGTGTCGTGTAGGCATAGTGTGTCGTACATAGTCTAACTATACTGCTACTTTATACCTTTAAGCACAAGATGGGACCTATTTAAGATTTATGTTTAAATTAAACAAATAGTTATTGTACATTTTGTCTTATTAACAGTTAATACCCTATTCACAATAGTATATAACGAAGGGCACTGAGCAAGTCACTGTTCTCAAAGCTAGGCTACACCAACATTCTGCATAACGATGCCCTGCTGCGGTACTGAATCATCGTGATATTGCCACCTCATCTGCTGTGGCGGTAGTGTGATCTCGAACTGGGTCCCTGCTGTAGTTTTGGGTCGTGATAGTTGGCTCTTTAGCTTGCTGTTGGCTGATGAATAATAAATAGCTGCAGCTTGAGATTTTTTTTCGTTGCTCCACATATTCACTGGTGTTCCGTATTTTCGCAAAAATTGTGCCGAACCACACACACATAACCATTTTATATCAATTAAATTCAGTTTTCTTTCATATTTTCAATAATTCAAAGGATTTAAATGGAAAAATATCTCAAATACGCAAGCAGATAGCAGCGTTTTTAGCATCTCAAAATAATGTCAAATTGACAGCTCAGCGATAATGATTCCGCTGGCAATTAGACGTTATGGTACTGATTTAGGCAAAACGCCTAGGAAATGAATGAACAAAATCGCGTGACGTCATCAAAACCTCGACGCGCCGCGACACTGATTCCACCTTATTTAAACGTCAGAAACTAGACGTTGTAGTACCGATTATCGCAGCAGCACTGCTGCAGTACTGCTATAAGACGTTGTGGTAGGCCTGCTGCAGGCCTACCACAACGTTTTTAAAAGCAGTGTCATTGCCGCTCCGCTGCGATTCCGCTGGAATTCAATGCTGCTAATATTCGTACCACAAGCTTATGACGTAATATCGCGTTCCAGCGGATTTCAAGCGGATTAGGGATGAGACACTGAACGAATGATTTCGCTAAAACTGCATAAAATGAAAGAGTTTGTGATAAAATATAGCACAACCTATAGTAGTTTTGCTTTCAAAATTTGTCACTGTCACTGATTCGAAAACAGTTCTATATTTTCTTTGAAACTATCGTACTTGCGTGTTGCCAGATTTCGGCTTCAACCGTATTTAGCTCTTTTCAAATACATAATGTAGTAAAAAGGACAATAACAATTATAAATAATAATAATAAATAAATAATAATAATTATTATTACAATTATAATTTAATAATTATAATACATAGAAAAAAATGAGACAAACATATAATTGCGGATTGAAAAGGCACAATTATTTGTGTATGTTTGGTACATAATTTGGTACATGAAGAACACAATATACCTTCAAAGGGTGTTTACAAATAATATTAATTGTTGTGTGCGGGCCGGTCTATTTGTTTTTATATTATATATATGTTATTGTGTTATTGTGAATCGGACCCGCGATTCTCGGAACTAGAGGCTGAAATTCTACCAGCAAAGCTACGGGTCGGTAAACCAAAATATTGTCAGTGAAATTGTAATGAAACTAATGAAGTCTTATGAAGACCTTATGAAGAACTTATGAAGACTCTGTAGTGACGGACGAGCAATTAAAAAGGCAAGAAAAAACAAGTGACATCAAATACATGACTGATGACAGATTATTTCTGCGCACCACCAAAACACGAGATGCTTAAAAAATTATACCACTACTACTAGTGTGATGTCGACTTTATCTAACTTGTAAGTACAAATTATATAATTCAGCTGGTGTACATTTTCCAACTTTTTTCCAAAGAGTTCGTGCTTATTTGTATACAGAAATGGTACGAACTGCCAGATCACTATGTCTTATTCTCTTTTTTGCTTGTGTGTGTATAAAAAATGTCATGTACGGTATAAAAAAATATTCTGGTAGCACTGAATGATTTTGTAAACAAACTATCATAACAAACTGCCTATAAATTATAACTGTTTTATATATAGAAATGCATTGGGTCCCCGATTTAGAGGTGATACATTTGGTGCTGTATGAATACTACACAGTATGATGGACAAAATACCGCATGAATGTGTTCATGCACAGTGAAAAACTTATCTAGATAAACCAAACACTTTGGAAACGCTTCTTAACAAAAAGTTGATTTCTTCAAGCGGCTTTGTGTTCTCGATACAAGCTGATGGAACGTGGTGGATCACCATGACTGTGATCACGATACCAAGACGGTGACAAACCATCATCAACTTCTTACGAGCAAGCAAGGCTGCAGTCGGATATACTCCTTCTATTGGAGCTGGACGATGATCACATTCCTCTGCAAGCAGTATAACCACTTAGTAGACGAACGTTTACTCGTGTAAATTACTTTTCTGTGTGAATACTCTAAACATACGATGTGGATACATAAACTTAAAAGTTTTTTCAATAAATTGATGTTATAAGCTTGAATTTATTTTTACTGGACGACAGTTATTATGTTGGGGAACATAAACATATAACACAGAAGTTAGCTCTAATTAATCATCCTTTTTAACTCTAAGATATCATTTAGGTTGTTAGCTTATGCGTTCTATATTGTGTCTCAACTATACTAATTTATAAAATAGGTTTGTGTGGTGTAGGCATAGTGTGTCGTACATAGTCTAACTATACTGCTACTTTATACCTTTAAGCACAAGATGGGACCTATTTAAGATTTATGTTTAAATTAAACAAATAGTTATTGTACATTTTGTCTTATTAACAGTTAATACCCTATTCGCAAGTCACTGTTCTCAAAGCTAGGCTACACCAACATTCTGCATAACGATGCCCTGCTGTGGTACTGATTCATCGTGATATTGCCACCTCATCTGCTGTGGCGGTAGTGTGATCTCGAACTGGGTCCCTGCTGTAGTTTTGGGTCGTGATAGTTGGCTCTTTAGCTTGCTGTTGGCTGATGAATAATAAATAGCTGCAGCTTGAGATTTTTTTTCGTTGCTCCACATATTCACTGGTGTTCGGTATTTTCGCAAAAATTGTGCCGAACCACACACACAACCATTGTATATCAATTAAATTCAGTTTTCTTTCATATTTTCAATAATTCAAAGGATTTAAATGGAAAAATATCTCAAATACGCAAGCAGATAGCAGCGTTTTTAGCATCTCAAAATAATGTCAAATTGACAGCTCAGCGATAATGATTCCGCTGGCAATTAGACGTTATGGTACCGATTTAGGCAAAACGCCTAGGAAATGAATGAACAAAATCGCGTGACGTCATCAAAACCTCGACGCGCCGCGACACTGATTCCACCTTATTTAAACGTCAGAAACTAGACGTTGTAGTACCGATTATCGCAGCAGCACTGCTGCAGTACTGCTATAAGACGTTGTGGTAGGCCTGCTGGACGTAACTAGGTTAGCCGCAGGCATTCATTGAAATTGAAGCTACGACTCGTCATTGTCAGTTGAGACGTTTCTAGGTTGAAGCCAGGGTTCTAGAGGTTTCTTCAATTTACTGGATAATGCTGCATCGTTGAATGTAGCAAAACCACAATCACTATGTTGATATAATAATAAATGGTACATAAAATAGACACACTTATTGTAATGAAATGTACAATGTTTCGACAAATATTATTATCAATGTTTATAATTGGTTGTTTCTGATATATGTATTCAAATTTTCAATAAACTTTGTATTAAATAAAGCAAAAAGTGTTAATAATTGCATTTGAATAATATAATACGTTTATAATAAGCCTTAAAACAATGAAAACACATAAACCTGTGAAAATCAATATGATAACTCTGCTATTGGAATGCGGACGCTTTATTGGAGCTAACATTGTAATATTAATATACGTATGTTATCACACGTATGTTACAATTTATGCTTCAGTAAAATGTAAAACAAAAGTACCAGAGTGTTTTACAGAACATGACAGACACTCGTGTCATATATGTTACAATAGACATCCAATATATAGGTACCGAGTGAACAATAAAGATAAAACCGACATTCAAAATAACAAGCTGCGTAAACATTCAGTCGGTATTTCCACAACAGCCGAATCGGTCCAGATTTTATCTGCAATTTCCCTGAAAGTTTTCCAAATAGAAATGTATCAGGCATAAACCGGCACCAATTCACCACCTATAAATTTTCATTGTACGTGAACCTCTGTAAGACGTATAAAATCTATTCAAAACGGGAAAGTGCTCCTTTAAATTCTGTACAAGAACAAAGGAGGGCAAGAAACGTGGACCGTACCGTAACCCTTTTTACGTTTAGGGTTCAACACCCGTAAAAGTATCGAATGTCGTAAAATTGATCCTTGTAATAAAATTACATACCGTGAAGGGTCGGAGTGAAATACTATGGCGCCACTAAGAAAAATAAATGAGCCAGATAATAATATAACCAAAAGGTAAATTTTGCATACACCATGGGATTCTAATATAAATAAATACGAGCATTATGTATAATTTTTTAATCAACCTTTGGTTTTGTTGAGTACAACATTTTCCCATCATTATATCCTAAAGTAACATATTTACAAGAAAATTTGTAACCGTTACGTATAATTCAATTCTATTCAGAAAAGATTTATAATTTATTAGAATTCCGTTTTGTGCTGAATTTTCCTCCCGCTTTTTCTGCATGTTTACGTGCTCTAGATGAAATTTTATGAATATTTAAAATGATGGTACGATTGTATGGAAATAAGAAAATGTGAAGCATTTTGAATAATAATGAGTCTGCTTATCAGTTGGCGCAAAAATTTGATTTGAAAAAGATTTCGGCTAAAGTTTTGTCACAGTCAGTCTGGAAATTCTCGCAACAATTAATTTGTTATTCAGAGAACAGAGTCGGATACTTTTCATTTCTTTTATTTCATTACTGTGAAATTCATGCTCAAGACAAATAAAGAGCTTCAGATGAAACCGGATATCCGGATTTAAGAGCCAAGGAAACCGGCACGGGGATGTGAAGAGCTTTAAGCAGTTTAAGTAGATTTTCATTTATGTTTCCTTTTCATTTAAATTTCTTGTTCTTTGTGGTAAAGTTTTGAATGAGAAGTGTTCTTGTCATAACTTTTACATGCAGCGAAGGAAAGCATAGCAATTGACCTACAATACTAAGATAGGAACTTATCTAATAAAGAATAGAATAGAAGTTTGAGTCCAAAACAAGAAAGAAAGTTTCTCGCCACTTTATTAGAGGACGCTGAGAATTCTGAATCCTGGGTAATTTTAAAACCCCAATTGTGAGTCCGCACAGTCCGTTCCAATTATCTAGAGTCGGATCCAAGTTTCAATTTGTGTAAGTTTCGAGAAGATACGGCATTAAGGCGAGGTTGGCTGGAACCCGGACATAAAACCGGTTGTAATGTGACAGACTTCGCAACGGCCAGCTGCACGGGTAATGTCACCCGCACTTAAAGACTCTGACACACTTAGACAAATGGGAAAATGAAAAAAGTTGAAGAAATCAGATTAATATCTTCAATAGATTCTTATTTTCTAACACCGTTTTTATTGTAATATCGCCAAGCGTATTAGAAAATAATCAAATAATAGATTCAGTGTACCTAATGAAGGACTTTAAAATAATAAAAGTGTACTTAGGTTACATCGAGATTTGTATGGGAAAGTATCTACAGGTAAGGTATGTCAATTGTCATAAACCTTATTTAAGAAAGTAATTATTTTCAAATACAAAATATATTGCAACTCAAACAAGATGATTGCCTATTTTAGGTTTTATCACAATATTAATACTTACTTCCAACCCATTACTAACTCTGTTGCTCATTACGTCGGTGTTTTAGTTAGTTTCCACTCTTTACCCTCAAGGTTTATCTCGCGACATTCAGTAGGTACTTCTCCCTGATTTATACATGAAAACTCCCGATTTACACAACTATTCCTGCAGTTAATAGCACAGAGTTCTCCTGGTTAACCGCTCCAGGATAATTAGAAGGACATTGCGGTACTCTGACTATGTGTTAGAAATGTTAGCGTTTCAAAACTTAGAAATCTTAGACTACAAGTAACCTAAATGGTTTTGATGGTAGTCAAAGATGTTATCATTCCTCTTAAATATTTGCGAATGAATGCTATAAAAGTCATCATCATTATAAGGCTCCTCGATAAATAATTATGTCTACCTAAATTACTGCGCTCTCCAATCAGATTCATGAGATTTAATCAATCAAATTCCCGTTCATTACATCGCAACGTGATCAAGCGCGGTTCTTTCATTTCAATTTTCACGCCGTAACTGCAAACAGTGATCGGGAGTTTCACCGCCAATAATTCTAAACTGCGGTATCTGAGGGAAAATTTCAATTTGTGCCGCGGTTATGAGTCGTGATCCGACTCGGAAGAAATGAAATATTATATGGCTCCGGAGGAGGCCCTGACCCATGTCAAATCAGCATTCGCAGGTATGCCACGAATTATTTACGGCCGACTCGTAGCTATGAAATTTTTTATCGTAACGATAAATCTTTATTAGCTAACTTGAAGAAAATTTCCAACGAACGCCCGCTTTAGGGGCTGTGTAGTGTTGATAGTGCTCGCTTGCCCCTCCAAATTGCTAGTTTCGCACAATAAAACTGAAATAAAAAGTGATGTATGTGTTTTTCATTTTCCTCATATTTCTTTGGCCAAGGTCTGTCTACACAATGTTCAAATTACTACTGTTACGGATACATTAGAACCAATTACAATAATTGTTTTTATGCTAATTTCGTATACCGACATATTTTATTTATGTTCCTCAGACCAAAGAATTAATTTAAAATAAAATGCGTATCCGTTAGTTTAATAGTCAAAATATGAGGAAGTTTTATCAAGTCTTAATTAAACAAAGTTCAATTCTTGACCTGCTAATTTTAATTAATAAACAGTTTAATATTTTGACAAAAAAAATAACCATTTTATCTTTTGGTTGTTTGTCGTAGTCGTAGTCCAAAGCTAACAAAGCCGTGTCATAGATCTATAGATCATTGGGAACTAATGAAAACTATCGACACTACAGTTGGCCACTCTCTCAAACAGATATTAAGACATAAATCTGCAACAAAACAAAACAGCAGCTAGGAATATCTCCGATATCTACTTATATCATATACTTGCAAACGCAAGCGAGCTCCAAGCTTCCCTGAGTTGAATACAAAAATGGCCCCAACTCTTGCAAGCATCTTGTATGCAACACCTGTCCATTGCGCAGTGTTCCACCAGATATTACAATGCATAAATTATGTGGGATACAACCTGCACTTCTAAGCTCAACAAATCAGAACAGATGACTTTATTTTGGATTTACATTTGTAGAAAAGAAAAGCTGAAACTAACTGAGTTTGAACCTGAGCAAGAATCAATGAAATTAGTATTTTTAATTTCATTTAAACAAAATTTTCTGGTATACTGGTATATAAGTACTGTTTGTCTATGGTTGGTATTTGTTCTCAATCACCCTATTTTAAATGGTAGTATGTCATTGGATAACTAATTAATTGATTAACATTTGCTTCATTAAGGGTCGAATACTGTTCGTTTTATATTTATAAACTATAATATTTTAATGTGCTTTTTTAAAGGTATTAGTCATTGCATAAATATAAGTATTTTATTTTTAAAGTGAATTAATTAGTAAGTGTTAAACTATTTATATGAAAAGAAGATTGATTTATCAACTACTCTTCCATTAAGGTTTATAAATTAGACGATTTCCATTTGAGAACAACAGTTAATGTATTGAATAATCAGTTTCACACTACTTATCCAAAGGCATCTACATTATTAGATTCACTAGATAAACTAAGGAGACCATTAGTATTAAATCACGATGATTGCTTGGGTTATATCTCGCACTAGCTGTGCCAGCGACTTCGTCCGCGTGGAATAGTTATTACCATAAAAACGGTCCTAGTGAGTTAATCTTAAAAGATAGACATATAATGTTGCAAACATTTTGTTAGAAAATTTTAAGAGGAATAATTCTTTTGTACATATTTTTTTGATATCTTGAACCGTTTTCGCAGCACACGCAACGGGAGCCCTCAAAGATGAATAATTTTCCCCGTTTTCTTAAATTTCCCATTGTTTCTTCGCTCATATTAGTTGCAGCGTGATGTTATATAGCCTAAAGCCTTCCTTACTAAATGGTCTATCCAACACAAAAATATTTTTTTAATTCGCACCAGTAGTTCCTGAGATTAGCGCGTTCAAACAAACAAACAAACTCTTCAGCTTTATAATATTAGTATAGATATATCTGTCCAGAAATAATATCTGGCTAATATTGTCTCGGTTATATCATTAATGTTCGAGAGATATGGCATATCGCATCGACCCAATCTAGCAATGGCCATCAGCATTATGACCGGACACATAACTTAAGATACATCTGTCGTCAGCCTCTATCTGTGAGTATAGATGTGAACTAGTTAGAAACTTAGCAGACAGTATCAATATAGACTGCTTTTAGTTGTCCAATTTTATGAAATATTAAAGTGAAGATTTTCATAGTTATATATGCAATCTGAAACAGATGAAAATGAATTTTATTAGTCTATAGATAAACACAATAGTTATAAAGCAATCGATGTTTTTGAAACTTTAAGGAATCCCACATTTGGTTTTATTAATATTGAATACTGGCAAGTAGCGGCCCAGGACCGGCGAAGATGGCAATTTCTTGTTTTGGGTGCCAATGCTCGCTTCGGATTGCTGCGTCATAAAAGTACATAAGTAAGCGTCCAATATTTCAGTAAGTGTTAAACATGACATACTGTATTATACCAGGCTCAGTCCACCCCATTCATTTTTCGACCACGCCGCAGGACATAGATAATGCCCAAATTGCCGCGTCCTGCCCAATGAATATTACATGAGGATGAACAAGATCACTTTATCATATCGTGGGATAAGCAACGCATGTTCCGCTATTTGTATAGGACAGCCTTAATATGCATAACATTATGCATACTAAGTTTCTGGGAGGCCAAGATAGGATTAATCGTTGTAGCCGTATTTGGCGGGATGTAATCTGACAAGTAATTCTGAGGTGCTTAAGTTAGAACATACTATAGTGTTTTGTTAAATGTATATTACCATAATTTTTGAAATATGAAATCATTTTTTTTAATGGTTCATTTAACTTTTTTATTTCGAGCCCATTATCTGGGTCAAGTTTTGTATTTTACAGGATCAGTTCACATCTTTCAAAAGTATTTTATCAGAACATTACGGCGGCTATAAAACAAAACATCCTTAACAGGCTTATGACTCACAAAGCTTTAAGGCACTTTTATGATTACCCAAAAGTCTGACGCACTGATGTTAAGACAAAGTGGATCAAACTAATTCCAAGTTCGTTAAAGTAATTCAACTTCGCCTGAACAAAGCGATTCGTTTTTTGATGGACGGATGAAGGAAAATTCACGAAACAAATTCTAACTTTTATCTCGCGATATCCAATAGTGAATGATCGATGTTCTTAAAGACGCGACTGTAAATGGACTTTCGATAAGGTAAATGAAAGAGGGATTGAATTGCTTTTTAATACCCTCCTAATTGATGGCTGCTGAATTGTCTGTCAGAAATTTTGATAACTCTCCTAAGCTATTGTTTAGGGAATGGAATTCAAAGAAAAAATTGCCAGTTAAAATAGTATAAAGATGTTTCATACAATTCGAAAAAAAAAAACCAATAATCTCGTTTATTTGTTGCGTAGGGAACGCTTCGACTTATAAATATTTCACACCTGCAAAAAATATTCAAATCACAGCGTAAAACGGGATTAGGTTGGCAAGCGCGGTATTACCTACCGTCATGCAACGAGGGTGGAAAGCCAGGTTTCAAAAAGCCAGTTTTTCCGCAGCCTCATAAATAACGTGACATTCATCTTCCTGACACCTGAATAACACGCCGGGCTCAGCGGACCCCATTAGCCTTTAAACGAAACAATGGTGGTTCAAGAGCTGACTTTATGGCCTTGTCCATTAGTAAAGGTCTGCGGAAAGAACGCCATCACTCACGTCCACGTGACCGCTTCTTTACTGCCCTAAATTATTAATTGCAAAATAATGACGCCACGTTACGTGTTTACTGCTTTTAATGCTACTTTGTAAGCTTTCGGCGTGATAAAGTTTCGGACGGGTGCTTAACTCCATGCATGTAAAGTAGGGCTCAAACTTCGAAATTTTACTTCGTTACTGGAAATATTCACTTTAAAACTGGTATAATGTTGAAGTCTCACGTAAAGTTATTTATTAACATAAAACAAGAACTGATGCGATATTCAGTTTCAGTTGAAAGTTACTGAACTCTGTTATAATATTAATGTGCATACAAATACAAATTAATTATAACGCAAACAAAACTACTTCTATGTGTATAATGTAGCGATGAAATAACAATTTTATTACATGTACTGATAATATTTTTTAAAAAACTTGCACAAACTTCTGCTAAAAGCCACAGCTGTTATCCTTTGGCCATTGGCACTTTAAAATTGCTAAAGAACTTTTCGTTTCTTGAATAAATTCAATGTGTTGAATGGAATTTTCTTCTGAAGCGCTCTCGCTGTGATTTATTCAATTGAAATTTGTTTTATCTAAATGGCAAAACGTTTATGTCTTTGACAGGAAACTTTCCTTTACCCTCAATTTATCAAAACAAATCTAACTGAAAGCTCTCCTATTGTAACTTCAACTCAATATTGTCCGTGAAATATTGCCCTCTGCTTTGAAATTGTTCTCTTTTAATTTTTGCTACAGTTGGCGTTATTGTTTTAAACAAAATGTTTGTAGAAGGCTCTAAATAAATTTAATTAAATTAGCATTATACTTAGAATATTTGTTTTGTAATAAATAGTTTATTTTTTCAATAAAAGTTTTTTGTGTTTCTAAGTAAACTTACGATAATAACACGTTTTTGTCACAAAAATGTGCCATGAGACACATATCTATTTACCTATATATGTGTCATATTAATTTTCCCCTTTTTTACCTTAATTTTTTCTCAGTGTAATGATTTCAACATTTTGCAGACAATCCTACTCTCAGTTCTTATCACACGCACGCGGTTTTTGCAGTCTCCTTATTTAATGGCGTGGAAAGCGTGATAAATTACGTACTAATGCCCTTTTTTCCACATACGTTACGCTCTAGGGTCGCAGTACATTTTTTTGGCTTTCATTATGTTTACTTTGTTTGCTTTTGTTATCGTTAAATTAACGTTACTTATGATATTTGGCATTTATTTTTATTGGTTGTTTTTTCGTATGTTTTTATCTTAACAAGATATAACGTAGGTAAAGGGCAGCCGCCTATTTTTTTGTTATTATAATTATCATCCCTATGATCAAACAATTCTGAAAAAAGTAAAAAAAAAGAAGAAGATACGACTTACACCCAATAAATGGCAAGCATTACAGGCAGAAAAACAAATTTAATTTCTTCACCCTTTTCCTACTGAGTCCGGTATAAAATTGCCTTTTGGTACGCATTCGACCCATTTCAAGCCAAACCGCTCATTCCGCGCATCGCCACACCTACGATTCGTTAAACAGGAACGCTTGATATATTGGACTTGAAGATATACATATAATAATACACAGATAATACACTTGAACTGTGTATGCGACTGCAACATTTCAATCATATGATTATGACTTAAACGTTGTACAGCAAAAGATGATACAAAAAACTAACAAAATTTTATAAAAAAATATTGCATTAAAAGGTATGTTTATAAACATGTCACAGGTAAAGCTATAAAAAAGAAATAATTGTGCACACGAATCCGCAATGCAGCTGTTTGCAATTTTTTTGATTGACCTCAGTATTATGATAAATTTCTTGTTAAAATTAATTTTCAGATAAATTGATATAAAAATCTGTCACAATAATAAAAATAACTATTTGAAGTCGTTAAAAATTGTCATGTATGACCATACCAAAAAGGTGGAACGTCGAACGAGCCGTTTTACTTCGAATAGTCCGTAGGAGGTACTTTACATAAACATCAATATTCAAATACGTGGGTTCTAAAACTCATACGGTCCAGCTTTTTATGATGGGATATTTTTCATCGAGCGCATATTTAAGTGGAAATCCCGCTGGTTCCAGCACCAATTGAGCTATATTTTCACAGGCAACCTTTGAATATTCTATTGAGGTTGAAAGGCTGGCGTACCCGTTACTGTTTGGGTAACGCAAAGCAAACTTACACCACGATGAGCAATGAAAACTTCCCGAATTGATGTGATAGAATATTTATTTTTATCAAAAACGACGTTTAAATCTGAAACGTGTAACTTTTTATTTCGTTTTTGTACATCACGGTATTCTGCCGAAATGACATCTGGGCCAATATAAATATTATGGGCTTTTGTTTTTGTAATATATCGTTCACGTTCATATAAAAAAATTGAATCACTTATATGATGATGACATGACATTACATTATTTAAAGGAATGTTAAGTGTTAAGTCTAGGTAAGTAATGAAACTATACAATGACTAATCCAAACAAATAAACTTTCTATTCAAAATTTGCGTCTTATATACGAGTAGTTAGAAAAAGAAAAGAATGACGTACAAAAGTTACATTAAAAATATTTGAACTGCTGTTACTTCTGGTGATATAATTACATAGACAGAAAACTCTTTAGTGCTCTTGTGTAAAAATCTACTTGCTCCACTGTAATACAACTAAAGAAAAAAATGTCTTACTAATTTACTCCTACCATTTAGAAATTCCTAATTACGACGACAAAACGCGAGAGCCTTTGAATAGAAAATCCTGTCGAACCTTTCCACTGTAGCGCAAAACAGTCTTAATTAGAGACTGCCATATTTGGAGCTCGCACTAACTCCAACACAGTGGAATTAGTACCTAGTTAGTGCTAATTAAAATGGGTTCGTAATTGCGACAGGTCTCAGATTCTACTCGCTCGAGATTAAACTGTTGACGAGGGCCGGGTAATTTATTTCAATTAATTCAGAAACGCGAAGCGACGACAGATTCACTGAATCATTTTTCTCCTTGGCATAGCGAAGACGTTGACAAATGAGGGAATTATTCGGTCACTTCACTACACGAAGCTGAGACGTGGGCCTATTTGTGGTTGTATGTGTACATAGCACCTTAGTAGACAATAATGGATGGGCTTTTTAACTTGGAGTTTGCGCGGCACTCAAATTAACCAAAAAACCTTTTGGTGATAATTTTATTTAATACTTTCAATGTATTTTATATCAATAACTATATTTTTACATATAAAACTTTGCACTTCTGATAACAGTTGTACTTAGCTTGCTGTTTTAGGAACAAACTATTAGTAAACGTTACTTTACTTTTACAACGATATATCAAAGGCTGCTTTTTTTATGGACGCCTCCATTCAGCAAAAGCTCTCTTTTATACATTTTCACCTCAAAAGTCCAAACCGCGCCTCCCAGATATAGCGAATGAACCGCTAATATTTCAGCCTGAAAAATCACTGTCGATTCCCAGCACTGAAACGCTATAGATAAAAATTGACCGACCTACTCTTAAGCGGTAGCGGGTCATAACTCAGGAAAGACTGACGATGCTCCAGGCTCACGAGATATTTCAGAGGGCACAGAGCAAGTTTAAGACTCCAGCATTTTTGCCACTAGTTCGCAGCTGCTAGAAGTTAGAAAACTTTGTCGGACTGTCGAGAAATATGGGAGAATACTTTTATTCTACTGTCGGATGTAAATAAAATGAATGCCTTTTAGCCTTGTGACCTTTTCAAAATAATTCGAGTAAGTTTTTTTTATATGTGTGAACTTATAGTTGTTGATTGGTGAGAAGCGGCTAGAGACCGGGACTGGAGGCAATCTCTTGCAAGTAAGTAAGTGTGGATCATTTACATATTGCTTCTTTGTCACGCGATACAATAAAAATAACACTATTACAAATCATAAAAAAGGCTAGAGTATATCACAACTATTATATGGATATATATGGCTTCAATGCCTCCTTAGTTATTTCACAAAACATATTCATGCTTATAGCATAAATATTATTAGCATTAAGGTAAACATCTTCCCTAATCTATATAAAATCATAATACAATACAAGATTACGCACAATATTCCGCGTACACAATATAACATTGTTCAAACAATAACATCACTGTTTTCTTTCAGTTTTCATCATCTTTTCATTCCGTCAGACAGTAGGTAATATTTCAACGGAACAACTACGGCCAACAAAGCCTTGTGTTTGCCTACAGAGCTTCTCAGTATTTTACTTTTATATAATCTTTAAAAGAGACTGTAAGGTATTACTCTAAAACGGTAATATAATTAAGTTATTATTATTTAAATAAGTGCAGATAATTTCCAGTAATTAAATATACCTATAGGTACCTTTTTTTCTAAATTTAAGTAATGTACGTCGTTTAAAACCACATGTTAATCAATAAATATAAATTTCAAATAATATTATGCTTTTTAGTTTATATTTCTTTTCAATTTTTCTTTAACAAGTATCAAATATACGTTAATTTCGTTACCTTGTTTGCGACTCACCATGATATTCATTTATTGATTCCTCTTTAAAATTATAATCCATACATTCAGTCCTTGGCCTAAAATAAAAGTAGCTATTCATCGTACAAAGAAGCGTTATTAAGATAAATAATTTTGTTTAGTCTGAGCGATATTAGATGGAATAATGAGCTCCGTGGACGCCCCCTAATGAAAACAGATGGTGTTTGGACCGAACATAGGTAATATATACCAAATACACCTAATCATCTGTTGCTATACGAACCAATTATCGTTCTATTGAATACATCAAGACGACCGTTGAACATTTTTTATACGGTAGTGGATACAAGTCAACGGCCAAGTCACACAACATTAACTATAATAATAAAGTAATCACAGTAACGAACTTTAGACTTGGCACGCCATTGTCTAGATTTCATTACTTTTTAGAGATAAACAAGCAGCTCCATCGAGATTTGGTTAGTTTTTGTACAGAATGTTTTGGTGGGATATTAATATTTAAGCATAATGCAAAGAGAAGGTACTTGTCACTTTCCAAATTTTGGTTCTAAGAACCACATATTGTAGCAGAAATCAAAAAGATGACACCTATTTCCAAATTTCAATCAACTACAAGATGACAACGTTAGTATTAGTTGTCATCATCCGGTTTAAATTACCTTGGCAAATATACATATAGGGTTTCTTTCTAGTGATTCACGTAGACTGGTTTCAGTATCTCTAAAGCTACACTTTTTGCTCTATGGATTTAGGAAATTTTTCACCTTAATACGGTCTTGTTGTTATAATGTCGATAGCCCGAATATTCTCGTAAAAATGATAACCTGCGTTTTATTAAAAATGTGCCGCGTTTCTAATAAAATGTACCTGAACTTCGCATCTGTTTGGCGTCTGAAAGGAAATTATGAAAATGTTTTAGGAAATATATTTTGCTTCAAATCTTCTTCTATTTTTCTATTTAAATTTGAACAATTGTATTTGAAAACACAATATATTATTATAAGTATGATCGTACATTTTTGGTAATAAATAGATACATGGGTTAATAGCTACACTAACAATAAAACCATGTCTAAATTGTTACAACTGCTAATTAAAAAAAAATACCATTTAGGTACCAATTTGTCCGAAAACCCACTAAATTTAGAATTATTTTTCCTATCTATACAATAATATTATAAAGCTGAAGAGTTTGTTTGTTTGTTTGTTTGAACGCGCTAATCTCAGGAATTACTGGTGCGAATTGAAAAAATCTATTTGTGTTGAATAGACCATTTATCGAGGAAGGCTTTAGGCTATAAAACATCACGCTGCAACTAATAGGAGCGAAGAAACAATGGAAAATGTGGAAAAAACGGGGAAAATTATTCATCTTTGAGGGCTTCCGTGGCGTGCGCTGCGAAAACGGATAACAGTTATAATTACAAAGCTGAAGAGATTGTCTGTAAAAATAAATATGATGTCTAAAATAACTATTCCACGCGGACGAAGTCGCAGGCACAGCTAGTTCATTTCTATAACTCATCCACGGTAGCCACAGTTGAAACAAAATATCCCGTCAACGCAAACGATAACCGTACTCATCTATCACGGGGCTCGAACCGTACACTTGATACCATGGTGTTACTGCCATATACACAATATGATGGGAAAGATATTGTTTTGTATAGTATGATTAAAGCAAAAAATTAACAATGCTAGATATTAAAAATATTATGTCAGAAAGGATATAGAATTTTACTTAAATCAAAAGAGCATCAGCCTCACTATGCGATTAACAGACACAAAAGAGTTTGTGAAAAGGAAGATAATTTTAGTTTTTGAAGATACTCGTTGCCTAACAAGAGTAGACACACTCAAAGCTATTTCTATCGAAATTATGAATCATTAATAGACAACGTAAATAAACGTTTTTGAGATTAATCCTTTTATTTTAAGATTATTTCATAAATTCTAGGAAACAATATCTTTTCCGTAATACTTAAGGCTTTTTATAGTCCCCCAGTGCTCATGTAACGAGGTACGCTCCACTGAATATGACGGTGGAATCCACCACCGATTTATAACCAGGCATTTGTTAGCATAATCAACCGTGCTGTGCTGTTGACTACGTAGAAACTAGCTGCGGATAAATTGATGGTACAGTGTATAAAGTATTAGTAGGTATAATTATTATAATAGTTATTTTAGACATGAAATAACTATTATAATAATTATACCTACTAATACTTTACACACTGTACCATCAATTTATCCGCAGCTAGTTTCTACGTAGTCAACAGCTTTACACACACACAACAATACTTTACTAACACAGTAATACTTTACACACTGTACCATATTTTTTTCCGTATTTGTGGGTATTTTTATATTAGATAACTAGGCATTTAATTACTAGATCATGACACTAGAAGTGTCAAAATATTATTATGACAAAACGATCTCTTAACTTTTATGAACGATTTTTCTTTTAGTGCTTATTTGACAAGAGATCTGTATAATAAAAGTAAACAGTTTGATTTATGGTGTTGATCTATTAAACAAGTGATTTATTAATGTTTTTATTAGATATAAATACTAGTATAAAGCATTTTAAGAAAAAACTTCTAGCGAAATGCTTTTGAATGTTGAAATAAACGCTTTTTTATGTTTTTACGACATAAACACATAAGGAAACATAAATATATAAGGAAACACGTAATCGTTTCTTTTGTTTGTCAACAATATCACAATTTATAGCCCATAATCATAGGCATTAAATGATAGAAAACAATTTTATGAGATTATTTATTTGAGGGTCATGATAGTGTCCGACTCTTCAAATTTATCAAACTAAAATCCGTCAATTCGTCTAATCTATTTTATACGTAATATTATTTTCTATTCAGAAAATATTTTTGGTGCTTTCGTCGTAATCCATTATTTTCAATAGAGATACGTATTTACCCATGAAAATTACATCACATGATTTAGTTCTGTAGTGTCAACACTCCCAGTAATGGGGCATATGACGTGCGGAGAAGGAGGAGAGTTTTTTTTTTTATTTATGATACGAGTAACATGTCACTATGCGCCACTCACATATTTTTCGACACATTCGCACAATTCACGTGAGTTGCAAAATAAAGTATACAATAATTTACAGTAAATTTCATACTTTCAACGATATGTGTATGGATATTACATTAGTACCTAGACTTACCATTATAATATAATTCTATTTTTTTCCATTCTACGAATATTCGTACAATAACAATTCAAATTTCATAATTTTGGAAATTTTAAATAATTTGAAATTTCATATGCATGCGTAACGAAATTTATATTTATTAAAAAAAAATATCTTCACGCAGGTTTCATCTCGACCGGAGCCTAAATTCAGCGTGTGGCTAATTGAAGCAAATTGCGTCAGCTGCGAGCGACAGAGGAACAAATTTCTGAAACCTTAGCATGGACACCGAGAATTGTAAGTTTGCTTCACATATTTTTGATGAATCATTTTGTGTTATGAGATTTATTAATGAAAACATAGAGTAACGACTTTGACAAAAGATTCGTCGACTTATTTAACAGCAATAGGTCATCAAAGATCAATCTGTTGTAAAATGTATTGATTTATTTAATAAACATATATTATTATTAAAATGGTAATAAATTCTTAAGTACATTTTTTTTTACTTATTTATTATGCATGTATGGAATTAAGATATACTGTTGCAAGTAAAAAGAATTTTACTCTTCGGTTTCAATATTGAGTCCACACCATTTGGATATAAAATCCATTGCCTGGCTCCTTTGTGCGCGAGTTATGGTCTGCCAGGCTATTTTTTTTAAATATTAAATGTTAATTAAAAAAAAAAGCGATCATACGATTTTCATATTAAAAGCTTGTTCAAACCAATCTAAACGACACTGGTTTGAATTTAATAAAAAAACATTTTTCCAATACTAAAATGAATTGCTTTGAAAAGTAAATCTTGAAGCATACCTTGGCAATTCATTATGCCAATGCTATGCAGCCAGGCCTACTGGGAGCATTATTGGGTTTGGATATAAAAGCCATCGCCTGGCTCCCTTGTGCGCGAGTTATGGTCTGTCAGCCTATTGTTTGGCAGAGCTCTCATTTCCTTTGTAGAATGCAACGCGTAGTGGTCGTATTAAAATATTGAATCCGCCACATAGACAAGACTAGTATGGTTTGTTGTATAGAAAACTGGAACAAAATGCATCCTCCAAAATGACAATGAATTGCTAAATATGCTGAAAATAGTCTACATTAAGAAATAAATTTGAAATATTTTTAGGGATTTCATTTTTGAGTTATCAATAAGAAAAAAAAAATTCTATTAAAAACATCTAATACACAGAATATAAAAGTGCTACAAGCCTAATATAAATAATCTCTGAAGCGTAGATTTAATATGACACTTTTTTTTACACTATTCAATTTAAAACCCGAGTGTGAAATTGACTGCATTCTGCAAAAGTACAATTTTTAATATAGCTTTGTCGTATAATTTGTACCTATAAAAACTGTATACAACATTTGTAAGGGTCTCTCTTTCTGTGCTTTGTATAAAACTAGAGTGTCATCATCATCATTAGTGATAAGAAAATCAAAAACTAATTTTATTGATCATATTTTGTTATGAACCAATAGTATTGGTAAGTAGGTATATAATCGTTTTCTTAATTTAGTACAAAATCTGCAATCCTTTCTAGTACCTATATTGTTTGCGTAATATTAATACTCAATCTGCTTTCCTTATCCTATACAGTATCTAAGCCCTTAATATAACGCCTTAGTTGTTCTTGCCTACATAAACATTGCACAGTATCATGAATACCTAGCTTTACGGCTGTGTCCCAAACAACTGCGTGAAACAACGACATCATACAATAGACATTCTAGTAAAACTTTAGCAAAAAGTAAAATCTGTAGGGAACTTACGACCTTCAGTGATGAGGAAGATATGTCATGTATGAAACATATTGCATCACTGACTTTCAGAATATGTCAATATCAAAGTTGTTTTGATATGCTTAACACGGTAAACTACCTACTTATTGTTGATTCCATAGCATAGACGGATAATTGAAAAGGCTTTTAATATTATTAATCGAAACAAGCCTTAACCTTTTTTTCATATTCTAAACACATTGGCGTCGTACGTAAATGATAGATATCACTATGTATCTTCTAATACACACATGTTTCCATACACGTGTGAGAGAAATAGAAAGGCCAATGACAGACACATGGTTTATACAATGGCTTGTATAAAAAAAATCGTTAGTTTATGAGGGAGTTAATCTTTTATTTTAATAAGTACATGGAATAGATTTGCACTTAATAGTTCGCCTGATGGTAAGCAATCATTACGGTCCAATAGATGACTACCATCATGATCGCTTAACGTCTTGGTTAGTCTTTGAGATATCATGTCTACGCCATGAAGCAATCTCTTGAGAACTTGCTTAATTTGCTCGCACAATGTTAGGGATTATTTAAACTATTTTGTGAAGGAACAATAGAAAGTGTTTACACAAGGTTTTCTCCTCACTTAGTTGTAAACATTCTGGTTTATGTACTAAGATTCTTAGAATTTCATGCTTAAGTAACAGTGTGTTCTGACTTTCTTGTTACACATATCATTAAGGTTTCCTTGAATTTGAAAGTGGATGCTAATAAGATAAACTTATTAACAAAATTATGTTTTAGTATCTACCAGGAATATAATATTTTCGCTTTGTTGTAGAAAAGAAGTATATGTAAGTGATGAAGAATGTAGAACAAAAAAACCTTACCTCTATATTACGATGGTAAGACACAGTGTGTTTTAAAATTATGACTTTTCTAATAACATATAAAGATTGTTTGAGCGATTATTATCATGGTAAGATAAAAAATTTGAATGATGATAAATTTTAATATGCTAAAGAGATGATTTATATCATGGTAAGACATTTTTTTAATGATGACATTATCTAATACCTTAGTTTTTTACATACGATACCTACAATTAAATTTAAATTCGCCAGCTTTGTAACACCCACAATGTGTTTATAAATAAATTAGATCAGTCATTGTGACGTGTGGTGAGCCAAATTGTATTTGCGTCGGAACCAGGCCTCATGTCCGTTCAGGTATTATGATTCTAAATTGGAATGACATGGGAACCGTTACTAACTGAAACTGAGCCTGGGTTAGGTGATGAATTCAATTTGAGAAACATCTGTTGACCTCAAAGGCATGATGGTGGCGCGTTTGTACGATTTAAATTAGTATAATAGTACTAAATTGACGCCAATTTGATATTGATAGTTTTTTTTAATTAGTTTTTATACGTTTGCATCAATTTTGCTTAAAGAATGTTAAAATTACTTAAGCAATTACCTAACAAACCATTTTGTAACAGTAAGCAGATTTTAACTTCAGTTAATGGTACAGTGCCACCGATACTGATAAAAACTTCATAATATAGAGAAAAATTTGCTGAATGTTTTTCCTATTTTTTTTCAGTTTCTATGCTTTGACTCAAAAATGATTTGTTTACTGTTGTATTTATAGGAATGTTCATTAAATTATAATCTTTACACCTTATTCTTAGTTCCTCACTTCTCTAGTTCAACTTACTTTACGTACATAGTAAGTGCAATCACAGCTTTATTACTCCTTACTTCCTTACAACTAAGGTCTAGTTAGTATCCTGTGTTACAAGACATTTAGTACCCCTTGTTTCATTACGGATCGCTGTTTAATTATCTTCAAACTTCTTGTCGCTGTCGTGTTAGGTTTTAATTGGCACTTGATCTTTAGGGGTAAATTGCTAACTGCTTCTGACAAACTGTTGATAATACACTGAAAAATAAGAATTGTAATAAGGAAGATGTAAAAATAAGTTGTCACAAAATATTTGATACATTCGCAAACAAGAATGAAGGACTACTTACTGGAAAATATTTCAATACGTAATACTTTATTACTTTTTTTTTTTACCAAAAATAGAACGTGTCGAACCGAAAGTGTATCCTGAAATAGGTAGACCCTTTGAGAAACACCGGTCCTTTATAAATAGGTTATTCACAACTTCCTTACAAGAACCTTCGTAATGCATTCAGCCCAACTTTTTCTATAAGGCAGTACCCAATTAGTTTGAATGATACAACACTACTTTCCTTTGAACTTTCCTCTAACCCGGAATAATTTCCGGAGACACGGACCGCATCCATCTAACACACACAACTTAGTTTAATAAATCAGGGGGTCTAATCTAAACAGCACCCTATTCGTATTCAGGTAGCGTTACAAGTTACTCACCTTGCGAGAACAACAAAATAAGCGACTTCTGACAAGAGTAAGATTGAGCGGTCCACAAATTAAGCAGGAAAACTGTATAGAGACCGCGCTAGATGACTCTGCGAACGGATAGCTTTGTAACCAAAAATTGTTTAGCTGCTATACAAATTAAAAAGCAGCACTGCTGCTTTCAGATGTGTAAATGTTGCGGTATGGAGTGTAGTTGGCAGCGGTGATCAGGGCCGTCGCCTCATGAAATATTCAACGGCAGCGGAACATTCCCGCCCGATATATTTACCGGTGACCGGCGACACAGAAATAATAACTAGGTAGACTACGCGTGGGTATAAATACCTATCTGGAGCATCGGCATCCATTTTCGTGAGGATTACAACCTGTGAAGCGAGAGCAAATGGACGGGACAAAGGGATTGGATCCGGGCTGAAGTTATTTAAATTATTTTGCTTGTTTCGGGCGCGGACCTAGTTGGGGACGGTGTTACTTTAACGTGTTTTATGGTTATAGTAAGTTGAATTTATTAGTAGATTTTGGTTTATTGTTTTGTTAGGCAGTATTTGGAAAGGTGAACAAAAATGACATTTTCAGCTAAATGGTTTGATAAGTACAATTACAAATTTGTCCTAATTAGTTGGTTTGTGATACAATACAATAATACTTGGAATTGATCATTTCTGTTACAAAAAAGTAGACATATTGAACCAAGGTAAATGTAGGTATTTACCTACTCATAAGTGAAAAAATATATTTATTTCCATTTGAAAAAAATGCTCTTGTTTTTATTTATAAATAAGTTATACATATTTACTACCCTCACGTTTATAAAAGCAAATTTTAAGCTTAATCCCACTGTTTCAACAATTCTAATTGAAACTAAAACTAATTCCGTCCATTCGTGATCACCATTTTAATTAAAATACAGAAAAAGCTCATTAAGAGAAGCAGATGTTTTGTCCTTAGTATCTGTAATGAACCTTTTTGCTAAGTCCTGGATACTACGAGTTATGTCCAATTTAGGAACGTAATCTGTTTTAAAGTTTTTTTTATTGCTTCTGAAGTAAAAGATAATAACTTTTATTGGAAAATAATCACGACCGGGAGGATTCAAACCTGCGTATTTCTGCTACCTTCAGAACACCTTAACCAACCAGGCTAAGTCCACTCATTTCCAAACACTGCAGATTCAGCAACTGATGGCGGGTTTAGCACTTGACAAAAATAAGTCACTTGACAAAATACAGTAGGTATCATGCCACGAAGTACCTACTTTCAAAATAACATCATCGTTGAACACGTTATAACTTTTGCGGCTGTCACCTATGATGCAGACGAATTGTCAAATGGTAGTAAAATATACATGAAAATAACATATGTAGTTGCTGGTGATTTTTGGTACCCATGCTAACGATGACTGCGAGAACCAACGCTCTCTATTTTTTTTTTACGCGGGATAGGTTATTTTTGACTACAGCCTGCCTGATGTTAAGCATATAGTCAGTTATGTTTGTTTATGTTTAGTCTATACTTTCTCTCTCTCTCTCTCTTGAGTCGTATTCCTCATGACTGAGGGTCGTCACTCCCCCGCAAATTAATCCGCTAGGGGAGTTTTCTTGGGCAGATACATCGTGGTGCGCGCCCAGGTCCTTCCACGGAAGACACATGTCCTCGGATATTGTGGTCCTCAAACATGTCGGTTTCCTCACGATGTTTTCCTTCACCATTAAGCGAGTGCAAATCCACACATAACTTGAAAATACAAGTCATTGGTGTAGGGCCGGATTCGAACCCGGGTGCGTCTGAATGAAAAGCACACACTGGAACCGCTACGCCACACTCGCTTAGTCTATACTTTAAATGTACTAACTACAACCCAAACCAAATTTCCCATTTTTATTTCCGAATTAGTTTTAACACCGTTCCGCATTGAGTCAACCATTAGACTAGAAAGAAATAGTAGATTTTTTTTTATTAAAAAAACTTATGCGTAAAAATATATTATTCAAAGTAAGTCCCAGGAAAAGTCACGCCATAAACCCTAATACGCAAATGCGTGCATCAGTCGCCTTCGTTTACCTACTTATTTTCCCTTATACAACGTGTATACAATTTTTTTCCAGTTGTAAAAATATAAAAATAGTAGGATATCGTTGTCTCGTGCAACTTCTATTAAAAACATAGTTTGCACATAAAAAAAAATATCACACCACTTTTTATACATTTAAATTGAAATTATTCCGATGCCACGTTAAGAGTTATGACCCGGTCACACTATATCTGTTTTTTTTTTCATACACCTTTTTATGGTTGTGTTCCGATGCCCTTCAGTGAGTAATCGCTAGATAACACCGAATTTAAAAAAAAGTATGGAATTAGGTGGTTAGTAACACTAACCCCTAAGACTGAAAGAGTTAATACATTATGTCACTGTGACACGTTAAATTGTAGGTCCCGGCGGTTTGTCTAGTATAGCAGTCAATAAGCCATGTCAGAGGCCTTTAGGGCGGTTTGAAACTCTCGACACCAGAGTTGGCCACTCCCATTCGATAAGAAGAAGAAGAAGAGACTGTGACGGTGTATCTATTTGTTGACACTCGATTTTTTTCCAAATGATTATATTCCGAATTCACGTTGTACACTACGTGTCTGTCAGGTTGTATATTGTACTGGTTATAATACAGTGCACGTATCAGCTCGCTTCATCCCACGGGGCTTCCTGGAATGAGATTCATAGCAAGCCCCTATACAGGGGTATATCAGAAAAAATAATGTGAACTAGTTATTTTCATTACCTCGAGTCAAAGTTTCCATTACTGTATTGGTGACATTCATTAATTACTGGGAAAATTTCACATTATTGGAAGATTTGGAAAATGCATGAGTCATTGTTATTAGTTATTTATTTTTTGCTTCTTAGATAATAAATAAATAAATATTCCAGGACATTGCACACATCGCCGTCTAGCCCCACACTTAAGCAAACGCTTGTGTCGTGGGTACTAGATAACGGATATAATACTTATATACTTTTATTTTGTAAATACATACTAATTATACATACAAACGACCAGACTCAACACAAGTAATTATAAATTTTAAAGTTCATAAATATTTGTGTCATGCGGGAATCGAACCCGCAACCCCTAGATTATAAGGCAGAGCCACTACCAACTAAGCTAACAGGCCAGTCAAATCGATCGATCTAAGATCGATTTAATAACTTTTATAATGTTATTTTTTTATACTTTTCCTGTAATAAGACGATATGTAACGGTGCTTGCTTACCTTCGGGTAGCTTCTTGACTGTATGGCTATAAATTATTATATAAAAGTGAACTCTAAATAATAGATAAAACTTAAAAAATCAAAATGAAACCCGATGTGAGACTTGAAGTATATTTTAATATTACCTATGTTAAGCCATGTCAGAGGCCCTTAGGGCGGCTTGACGAACTCTCGACACGAGAGTTGGCCACACTCATTCGACAAGAAGAAGAAGACCTAAAACATTATTTACTCCAATTTAGAAAAGCTTTCCTTATACCTCTGTATTACTATACTAAGTTATATTGTATAACAGTATGCTGTTATACGTATTATGACCAGACTCCCTAATGGCACGTGCTGGTAACAGCATTGATTAGTTTTAATGTTTGAGTATTGGATACAAGCGGACAATCTAATCGTTTTATGATTACATTATATCTACTGATATGTGCATAATAGTTTTTAAAATCAAATCAGATCAAAATACTTTATTGTACACCAATAACAAAAGAACACAAGCATATAGAAACTTAGATTATAGTATTGGGACAGAGGGCGGACGTATTACTTATAAAATCTTTATATTAATAGAATTAGTTTTATTAGCTGTTTTGATTTGATTCAGTATTTAACAATTATAACAGTACAATTATAATATAAACGAAAATGTGTTTATAAGTGTTTAGTCTTTCAGTTTAAGTTGTTCATCTTTTACTGCACAACGCAGTGATGGATCATTACGATGTTTGGGCATGGAGGTAATATACAGTGGTGAGGGTGACGTAGGCTACTTTTATCGCAAAATAATGCAGGCAATGCCAGCGACAATTACTAGTTGTTGATAAATACCCATTTAGTATGCGTTAAGATGACGTAGCCTACGAAATACCTGCATTTGTCTCTCTCTTGAGTCGTATTTCCTCATGACTGAGGGTCGTGACTCCCCCGCAAAAATATTTTGTTAGGGGAGTTCTCTTGGGCAGATACATCCTGGTGGCCCAGGTCCTTCCACGAAAGACACATGTCCTCGGATATTGGGGTGCTCAAGCTTGTCGGTTTCCTCACGATGTTTTCCTTCACCGCCAAGCGAGTGCAAATCCACACATAACTTGAAAATACAAGTCATTGATGTAGGGCTGGATTCGACCCTGGGTGCGTCAGGGTAAAAGGCAGACACTTGAACCGCTGAGAAACACCTGCATTCGTAATAGTATTAAAAATTAATGCTATAAAAGTAATATTTTTTTAATATTGTGTATTGTGTATTCTAGAGTTAATAGGTTTCTTCTAGGTAAACGTGTTACACCCTAGGCTGCAACAATGCTTAACATCAGGCAGGCTGTAGTCAAAGGTAAACCTATCCCACGTAAAAAAAAAATGATTTTAAATACGCAAATAGCCCAGACCGCGGTTGCTAAAAAACTTCTTAATATTAATTTATTTTAATAGGGCCATAAATAAAACACGAATGAATAAAAGATAGTTTTACTCCAATAAAATACAAGTACATCCGAAAATCGTAGCTAGTTTCCAATATCCTCGATTTACATATGAAAAAGTTCTGATTCATAGCATGTTGAACCTTTTTTGTGTCGGGTCAGTTCGCGGAACATTTTATCGGTAGCCGAGTTTCAAAGATATACGAATCTATAGAAATCTCACTATGCCAAAATAAGGTCTAGGTAAGAACTAATGCCGTATCTTACTGATCTTTTTAATAAGCAAGCAAGAACGCAACATGTCGTGATGGCAGATGAATTGTGGTGCATAGTGAGTGAAATTGTATAAAAAAAATGTATATACATATAAATATGTCATGGCTAATCCATCTTCTTCCAACGTGCTTGGAAATGTCATCCAACCATCGGCCTGGTCTGGTGGTCTGCATCTGGGTCGGTCTCGGATACTACTCAGTGACTACTTGGGTCAAACTAGAGACTTCTCTAAGCGCCATTAGAGATTATTAGAGACGATTTCATACAAGATTTGTATAGTGGATACCTAAATATATTGTTAGGAGTTTTGACTAAATATGTCTTTGCCGTACGTTTGATCGAATGGTTTTGATCGGGGTAACGCTGGCCTAATAAAACTAATGGTTCGAACGTAGCGCTGTATTTGATTATATTGAATGAGATTGCGTATTTTAAATGGGGATTCGGACAAAGGTTCGAACAGGAAAAGATTTAGGTTTTTATTGAATCACTGTTTTCCCGTTTTCTGTTTTTAATGCAAAGTCACTAAGGTAATTGCATCCCTCTTGATTTACCTTTTTTAGGTAGGTATATAAATATTATGTTATTTTTTTTATATTGTACAATAGTCTAGTTCCCTCCGCGAGGCGGAGGCCTTTGTTTAGGTTTTATTTTGCAAAGTATATATAATATTATGTGACCTTAAGGGTCTTAAATTCTTACTTGAGTTTATGTTTATATTATTAGGCAATATGTATGGAATTTTTATAAATATGTGTAATGTACATGTTGATTAAATATAAAATATTATGGTTTAAGTTTATGTTACGAACTTGATTGTTAATTTATAACTAAAGGTATCTATTTGATGCTTTTACCGAAGTTTGATTTATTGGCAACGTTTTAAGTAGCATGTGTACATACCCGTAATGCTTAAACTACGGAGTGTACACATTTTGTACTGGTTGTATGTTATTATTAAGTACTTATAAATTTTAAATTGAAACGTCACTCATAAGTTCACTTCTGTCAGTAAAATCAATTTAATTCTATTTGTTGGGGTTGTTGGTATTAATCATTTAAATTTAGTAATCCAGACGTTTTATAAACATAGTTGTGAAGTAAAAATAGGTATAATAACTTTAATTAAATTCAATGAATACAACATACTCGTCTGTACATAGATCGTAGATGTATGATATTAGATATTGAAATAAAATAAAAGCATTGTTTGTGTAACCTAGCTAAGACGTAACTTTAAATAAACTAGATATATTATACTGGGAGATGACTCTGGCCTCGTATCACAGCCTAACGGCTACCACGAGGTCAGAGGATTCCAAACATATTGTGACAATTTATTTGGCAAATAAATGATTTCGTATTTTGTATTTTGTACGAGTATTGGGTTCAATTTGAGTTAAAATTTATATCACTTTTGTATCTCATCAGATAAGTGAAATATATACACGCAATTTAATTAATTTAAATTTGTGGCAAATTAATCATTGAGCTCATTTTGGGTTTTAATTGATTGTGTATATGGGACATGCGGGTGCAGTGTGGTTATGCAGCTGATACTGTGGGTTTTGCTCAATTGAACCCGAGAAATTACTATCTACCTATACATAGAATAAAGCTGAAGAGGGTCGAAAATCTGAACAATGAAGATATTTAAAAAAAATGTTTGGAGATACTTAGAATTGATAACAGGACACGTTCCAACAATTTATAAAAAGAGTCTGTTCATATGTTTATCTGTTTCTCTGTGTCTCTGTTTGTTTGTTTATTTTAACGCTCATCACGCAACAACGGCTTAACGGATCTTCTTGAATTTTGGTATGTAGGTAGTATGAGGTCCGGAAGTGTCATAGGTTACTTTTTATCCCGAAATAATGTGAAAGAAGCCGCGGGCGTGTTTTTATTATTATGACAGTAGACAGATAAATTTCGAACAACAAAAACGGACTTAGCATTTTCAAAGTTCTACACTAACAGTTAAACCACGTTTTCTTATACTCGTAAGACCTATTCCATCCTATTACAAAACGCGGTTTAAATATTAGTCCAAGACTTTGAAAATAAAAAATGGGTTCTTGTTGTTCAAACATCACATACAAGCAATCAAAATCTCAAAAAATTTGAACTTTGATTTAACATTGGTACATTTTGACAGTTTGATTATTATGACAGTAGACAGTCAATTTTTAGAACAACTAAAACGGACTTGGTCTAGACTTATATTTAAACCACGTTTTGTAATAAGGCCCAAACAAAATGTTTCCATTTGTGTATTCTTTAATGTGATTTTTTTTTAAATCTACAGACACAAGAAAAATAGCATTACAACACTACTCATACAATCCTCCTCCCCCTTATAGTTATTTTTAGTTGCTTCAGTAAACGGTAGAGGGCGCCGACTTGATCAGGAAACCAATTACGGAGCCAATGCATTATTTATAGAGCCTCGTTAATAGCCCACAGAAATTATTAGACCGCAAAAATTGCGGCGATGCATTAAATTATGTTGCGCCTTAATAAAAGTGCAAATTGTGCAATTTTTAATTAATGTGAAGCGCTAGTAGAAGCGAAGTATAGCTTGATTTTTTTTTATTTTGTTGCAATTTGGCGTGCGATAAATTAAAATTTTGTTACTTACCAGTACCTACGCGTATTTCTTTGTTTTGAGCAACTCTTTTTTATGATTTTGTATGTATGTATAATGTATCAAACTGACGGTATGCTATGACTATAATACCTACCTAATACTCCAATTACCTTTAAATAAACTTGTGAAAAATACTGTAGAATCTAACTTAAAGTCTTTATTTTTGTTTTGAACTATTATTTTTATAAGTTAAATCAAACTTTAGTTTTTTTAGATTATGGAAATGAGTATGGCAAATAATCTATGAACATATTGCGCCGAAATCACTATAATGAAATTAACTCACAAAATATCATTACAATATTGTACTAAAAAATGGCCGTTACATGTGATTGTATCTATCTATACTAATATTATAAAGCTGAAGAGTCTGTTTGTTTGTTTGAACGCGCTAATCTCAGGAACTACTGGTGCGAATTGAAATTTTTTTTTTGTGTTGAATAGACGATTTATCGAGGAAGGCTTTAGGCTATAGAACATCACGCTGCAACTAATAGGAGCGAATAATCAATGGAAAATGTGGAAAAAACAGGGAAAATTATTCATCTTTGAGGGCTTCCGTTGCGTGCGAAAACGTTTCAAGTTCAACAGCTATAATTTATAAAGCTGAAGAGGTTGTTTGCAAAAATAAGTATGATGCCCAAAATAACTATTCCACGCGGATGAAGTCGCAGGCACAGCTAGTCATAGATATTTCCTGAACAATTATATCACTTATTTACTCCACGCAATCCTCTACCGTATTAAAAGTTATTTCATTTGCAGTGACAACATGTTTTCCCACGCGCTTCACTACCAAACTCCCATAGACACAAAATTAATTAAAGTTTCTAACCCTCTGTAGTCGTTTGTTGCGTTGCCATGACAAACCCCCAAGCGACTGACGCTTTGCAATTTTTCTACCCCAATTTTACCCCATACAGTTTAATGACTTGAGAACTGATAACTTTGTTTTTGAATATTGTTAGTCTAGACATGAAGCCTCCGCAGCTCAGCTAGCAGAGGCAATCGCCTGATATTATCATATTAAGCAACTGTTGACGCGATCAGTCTTTGGATGGGTGGCCAAAATGTGGCATTCCATTTTGGGCGCTTTTGTGGTCAGAAACCGCGTTAAATTGTATGCCCTGGATGTTAGTCATAGTATGGCAGTCGCTAAGCCATGTCAGAGGCCCTTAGGGCGGTTCGAATACTCTCGACTCCTGAGTTGGCCACTCTCATTTAAAGTCTATAGGCACTAAAAGGAAATCTACGAAAATTACCTACCCAAGTGAAGTCTCTCAATGAATGAATTGTGCAGGTGAGTCACAACTCTAATAGTAATGAGAAATGCAACTCAAAGAGAATAGTTAATTGGATAATATATCACAATGCATGATTTAGCATAACCTAGAACCTAACTAAGATATAAATTAAAAAAACGAGACAAAAAGTGATTTTTAACATTAAATTATTCTAATTATATTTTTTAGTACACCGCCTGTTTATAATTCTTAGTAATGTCCATCCAAAAGGTTGCCTGGAAGAAATCGCCTAAGGCGATAAGGCCGCCCAATGTGCATCACTTTAATATATTTAAGTTTATTTCCTGTTTTGTTATTTCTATGTTTTATGGTGTACATTAAAGATATATTCTATTCTATTCTAAATTTGGTTACCTTAAGTAATTTCAGAAATTGAGTATGCATGTAACGCATGAGGTGTGTTAGCTCTCAGATGTAAATATTTAGAATAGGCCTAGACAAAAATAGCAGATAAAGCAAGAAGAATAAATTAAAAATTATCATAAGTTCTCTACACAGTACTTCCGTAAGCCATTTCAATATTTAAAAACAAGCAGCAATATTATGAATTCCAATAAAAAGTTATAAGTAAGTAAAGGTTTTATCAGGATTTACTTGCTTCTCGCATGAAAGGTTTCAACGTAGAGGGAAAAAATTGAAAATATTGTTGTCAAAGTCCCTCATTAAAAGTTTCTGAAAGTCATACGTATGTGACTATAGATATGAGTATATTTCATACATATGTGACGAGAAGAATATGCTTGTGTTATATATTTTTGTTAACTAATTATGCTTCATTTGGGGGAAAGTCGTTCTCAAATAAACAGTATTTTCCGTGTAAATAGTGAGGTAGATATAATTAAAAGCAATGAGTCATTGCCTTCATGACAGGGGAATTTAGAGGGTTTCCCTAACATTCATGCGTAAGGGGAACATTTTCAATATTTTGTTTGTGTTTCTATGGGTAAATAGGGATGATAAAAACACGTGGTTCTTGTAAATTTAGAGGGTTTCCCTAACATTCATTCGTAAGGGGAACATTTTCAATATTTTGTTTGTGTTTCTATGGGTAAAAAGGAATGATAAAAACACGTGGTTCTTGTTAAAGTATACTGTTTAATACAAGCTGCAGTTTACAACTCTTAACAACACTGAGTTTCTGAGAAACTTGAAAGTTACAGTAATTACGGTAAAATTTATGTACAATTACAAAACTTAACTAAACGAAGAACAATCCATATCAGTTTGCCTTGGCCGAGATGTTAACACAAACTTCTTTGAAGCTAACAATTCATGAGTTTACCCAAAAACAATCTTTTATCATCTAAACTTATCCTCGCACTTACATCAATACCATATCCTAAACATAGTAAAATATTTTCTTAAAAAGTTTCTTTACAAGCCGTTTTTAAAACTATAATAGTATTTATAGCTACTAGTAACATAATTGTCTTACTGGTAGGTATATAGGTAAAAATAAAATACGTGTATAATCAATGACTATGAAGAACTAAGTGTGAGTCGATACAGTGATGGTTGCGGAGAAGTCAGTCTTTACCTCACTAAATTAAGGAGTGGAAATCAACTACACTTTGTATGCTACTGTGCTGATCACTTTTTTCTGTAGCAAGGAGAGGTTGTAATACGAGCGGCGCCCGTCAGAGTCTATGTACGAGTTGGAAGAGAACTCGAACAGCCCGTCTCTTTCCACCCTCAACACGTCTTCGGATCGTTCGTGCAATAACGCTATTTTCTCTACGTCGGTGATTTCGGAAATTTTCTCCCAGAAATTTGGCTCGTTCCAAACAACAGAGTTCCTCGTGTCACGTTGATCTTTCAGGAAAGCGTACACGGAATTTTCCGGTCCGATATCTACGAAAACGAAAAGCGAGTCTACCTGTCTCGACATTTTGCTTTGTATCTTCTTGATGTCTACGTGACTGTATTGTGACATTAAATAGTTGGGGGAAAACACTATAATGACTGTGTAGGTCGGAGGGCAGAAGCAGTCTCTGAGCCATCGAAGCAGCTTCTCCCTTCTAGTCGGGATCGTAATCATACTCTTTGGTCTTGGAAATCCAATTTGAGACTTTCCGTATTTCATTAATCCCGGCATCAATTGCTCGTCAACGAATTGGCTGTCTCTCGAATCGAATTTGACTAACATTGCGACGTCTCCCTTATCGTAGTAAATTGAAACTGCGCTTTTGTCGATCGGTTTTATGTGGGGGTTTTTGTCGTAATGCTCGCATATTTCAGTTTTGATTTCGTTGAATGTGTGCAGTTTCTTTTTGAATAGACCGGTGAAATGTCTTCTGTAGATGAAGAATACGACTAGAACGGCAATGTTCAGTATTGCTACCGTGGCTATAATGGATGCGATCACAGTGAACCTCACGTAGCAAGAGCGTCGAGTCCAGAGCGGGCAAGTAATCTGATTCACGTCCACGATCTGAAAACACAGCAACATCTGAAGGCGTGCTAACTCCGACGGTCATTCACATAGGTCGTTGCAGTAAACGTGCTTAGTTCGCAATACTAGGCTTAGTAGCGGAAACCCAATCTACGCGAGCGCTCAATGGATACTGCTAATGGCTACGCCGCTTATCTAGATCAGATTAGGCGATAGAGCATGAAATGTGGCAGCTTGGCGCAAAGTGCCTGAGACTTAAACAACTTGCTACTGTTTTTCATTGGTATTAAAATTTATATTACGTACCTGGATTTTGTGTTTTTCCGTGAGGTAATCGATGAATAAGTAATTGGGACATTCGCAAGTAACAGGGTTGTTTGAAACCCATACTCGCTTCATTGGCTTTTTAATCAGATTGTGGTAGCTGCCATTTATATTATCTGGTGCCTACAAAGAGAAAACATATTGTTAAAAATTTGTCTGTTTTAAATTGTATGTTAATATGAAAAACTTATTGCAAAGTATCAGTAAAAAACGTTCATAAATGCATGCCATTGTAATATTAGGAAAATTAAAAACATCGGTGGCATAACAGTGTAAAAAGCTTACATACGTCACATAAAATTATATATGTTTTACGACATTTGGAAATACACAATTGAAAATTGCATCTGTTTATCGTATGAAACGTATAACATATAATATTTGTAGCTATAGCTGATTAATTTGTAAAATTCTAAATGCTATGAAAAAAACCCTGGTGTACTTATAACCAACTAGAAAGTTTTAAGCGTTGGCTATCATTATTTTAAATAACCCTGTATTCATTCAACTTAAAACGAGTTAAAACATTTGGTCAAATGCGAACCTGTTTAGTTAAAAAATGTGAACTTACCCATAGACTATGAATAAAATTATGGCTTATATCCAAGTTGTCATGTCCATTAATCCACCAATCAGCGAACGTCACGTTGAAACTATTGTGGCTGAGGTTCAGTAGCCGCAGGTTATATGTTTCGGCAAAAGGCGATATCCTTTTCACCACCCACGAGTGGTTTCTCATCTCCTTTTCCTCGAAACTGAGCTTATTATAAGCCAACGATATCGACATTCTCTGTTTATTGTTGCTGAACAAATGCGAAGATATTGTTTTCAGGTTATTGTGCTCCATGTTCAAGTAAATAAGACTCAAGAGGGCTGAAAATGTCGAGCTGAAATGAGATGAGCAACGTTAGATAAAACGAAAATTAAATAAACAGCACACATAAACATGAAATGTTGCGTGTTGCTGCGGAAATAAAAAGGAGCGAGGTGACAAACGGGCGCGTATTAAAATTTTTGATAGCGTTATAAAAGAACTCACCCGCAAATTTTCGTCAGCAAATTATGATTCAAATTGAGCAGCTCCAGTCTTACGAGGGACGAAAATAATTTCGGTTCCAAGGAGTCTAGCTTATTGTGGCTCAAGTCTAGCTCCAATAGATTGATTTGATCGTTGAAAATAGCCTCGGGGAGGGTCCGTAAGTCGTTGTAAGCTAGTGATATGTTTGTGATTTGAGGCGAATTAGCGAATATATCGTACGGCAGTTTCTCGAGTCCACTCCTTTGTATATAAATCTGTTTTAGATTGGCCATTCCGCCGAACAAGTACTTGGGCAGCTCTACAAGCTTGGCGTCATTGTTGAGTATGACTACAGTCTCGAGCTCCTCGTTATGTTTGAAAAGGTTTTGCGGCAGCGAGGAGAACTTGTTCGAAAATAGAGTTAGTTTCTTTAATTTCCTCAACGGCTTGAAGATCGAAGAAGGCAGCTCGTTGAGTCCGTTTGAGCTGAGATCTAGCTCCTCCAGTACATCCACTCCGGTAAAAAGGTCCTTCGAGAACCAGGTGACGTTACTTTGCCACAGCGAGAGCTTTCTCAAGTAAGACAAATGGGAAAATAAGTTCGAAGATATATTGGTCATATGATTGTGACTTATTTCTAAAGTTTCCAACCTTTCTAAAGGTTTAAAGAGCTCTTCGGACAAATTTATAGTGTTTGACCGAATATTCAGCCAGGTCAGCTTGCTAATGTCGGCAAAAAGGTTATCTGGTAAGTGGGACACTCCATTTATTGATAGCAGTAATTTCGTTAGATCTTGAAGTCCGGAAAAATGTTTTCTGTCAAAATATCCGGACAAATTCTTTGCGTTTTGGAATATCAAGGCCATGGTTTTTGACACTCCCATGTTGGTCAAAACATCTTTGAAAGATGACGACGGTAAGGGACAGTCTTTGAAACTGACCGACTTGAAAGTATTCATGCGGTTGGCACATTTTGGTAGTTTATCATAGTCGAGACTTGTTGCGTTCTCGCATTTTATACTTATGTAAGTGTTTGGTAGTAAATTTATTTTTACTGTGCGACCTGAAAACAAACGACATTCAGTATGGGAATTAACTATTCACACAAAATTGTTTGAGAATAACGGAGCCACAGTCAAATTAATTAAGTAACAGCTAACTGTCAAAGCATTCCAGAGGTGTCAACATTTACTGACCGTCGATGTTGCAATTGAGTTCTATAGCGAGCGTGCCGCCGCAAACGCAGTTAGGGTCGCTCGGACACATGACTCGCGCGGCGCCAATTATTTGTAGTGCCAGCGCCACCGCCGCCGCACACACGAGCTTGCGATCCATCTCTGACGTCACATATATCACGTCACATCTACTTCACACCCGTCAGCCACGCTCTCTCTATTCTCTCCATTCTACCCGTCCTCTCGACCATGTTTCATCGAATCTGCGAACAAAAGATTTCAGCAATGATACAAATTGTTTACAACTTGATGCACTCGCTCGCATTGCTCGCTGGAATTGATTCCGCTATTCATAGTTTACAAACGTCGGCAAAAAGCGGAGATAAATCGCTGCGCCAGCGAAAATAATGGGTCTGTCTGGAAGCCAGTTATCTCGGCTCGCCGCTTGCGCCTAGTTATGAATGTTATTATTGTTAGTTAAAATGTTTTGAATCAACCAGATGTACGTCAAAATTGATTCACAGAATAAAAAGACTACAGAAATTTTCTTCTTTCTCACTAGATTCAATTCATTAACAGTTTGTTAATAATACGGTTTTATTCTTTCGTTTTATTTAATCGGCCTTAATACAGACAAGTTTTTATTTAGCCAATGCTCGCATACATAATGCTAAACATCTTTAAATACTAACTATGCAGTTACGTGAATTTGTCTATACATAACATATTTTTATAATATCTTATTTTATTAAAAACCTGAATTCGCAATAATTTTAACTCTTCATCGAGAAACTTTCCATATTCTAGGCTATCAAATAAACTTATTCAGAGAGCGACCGCGCGCCTTCCGTTTCCGTTGAAAATTTATTGGGTGAGGACATTTTACGATCCAAGGATAGGAATATACGTTTATTATTCCCAAGGACGTCTGGAATTGGTCTGGAAACATGTGGCAGATGGTAGATAGAGTTGGAACTTGGGTTGAGTTAATTCACTTTGAGGTCTAATTAATTAAGAATTAAGTTCTGTATTTATTATGACTTATATATAAGAGAACTTAGAGATTTTAATAAGATGTGATAGTAGGTTCTAATTATTTTACTCATAAGGCTATATATGCGTATATGTCACTGCCTCACTAAATAATAAACATGTACGGACATATCTAGTTCATACACTATTCATACACACAACTACATATATATATTAGTACATATATATATTATTATTACATATATATATTAGTACATATATATACCTACCACAAATCAACCATAACACAATCCGAAGATAAGAACAAAAGACAAGCCACCGCATAAATAACCGTCCGAGAAAATCAAATTTATCTTGTTGACATTCCTATTCGGGTCTTCCTCTGAGCATTCCTCAGAAGTCCCTGGGTATTGCGGTCAGTCTGAGTTAGAAAAACTACTTTTTCCTTTATTTTACATGCAAACTCAATAGATACGGGTAAAATAGATCGGATATTGTACGATCCATCACGAGTATGTTCTTGGTGGTAGCAAAATCGATTTGACCCTCCAATTCTCAGAAGACTTCTCTGGCGATACCTAGTTTTCTCGTTGACCCCATTCATACATATTTGCCTCTGTTTCTTATTGTATAGTTTTATTCACTATTTTTTAAATTTTAACCTTTTATCCGTTTTTTATCGACTCGTTTAATGACTGATGTTAAATATTACTTAATGTGAAGACATGAGACTTAGGCCTGTTATAGTCCAGTAAAATTACTACTTTTACTACAGGATTTAAAAACTTTTGTTAATTAATAATATAAAACATAATTATAAGTTTTCTGGAGTACACAATCAGTACAGTCAAAAAATGATGGACGAAAATAATACTGTTAAACAGCATCAAGGTACATAAACATAAATGAAACAGAGTAATCGAAAAGTACCGGAAGTAAAAATAATAATATTAGTAACCTTCTTGCTAAAACCTATTACGGATTAATAATAAAGATTACATTTAGCTTAGGGTTATCTTTTTCTAAGGCTTTGCCAATAAATATGTAATCAGGCGAGGTGTGATCAAGACTAATCCTTACTTTTATAAGAAACGCAACAAGTGACTTTTCCAGGTAAACCTATTTTGACAAAAAGGCCGTTAATTAAGCCGCCTTTAATTATAGCATACCTACACGACCTCTGTAGGCTTGTATATGTTAACCACAGACATTTGGTCCAGTTCGAGATAAATGACCCCTGCGTTTCGCCAACTTTTTATACGACTAATTTAATGTATGGCTTCGACTTTCGCAATAAATTACTGTTTTCTGGATCTTTTTTCGTTGGCAGAGTTAGAGATAAACTTTGTTAATGTTAAAGGTCGTATTTTAGATGAAAACAAATGGTGCTGAAGTTATGTGGAGTAGTGCCAGTTTTGTTTTTAATTTCTGTAAGCGGTTTTTTATTTTACTTACCGTTTATAAGTGTCATATGTATTTTAAATTCATTTAAAATGTAGGATTTAACATTTATGGTTTTATACATAAGGAACTTACAACGTTACAATAATATATGAAAAGTTATACAAGAAGTTTAATTAATTTGAATTCCTTGTGGTCAAACTGGCGTTGTGGGAACTGTGTTGGTAAAACATTTAAGAATTTCAACTCTAAAATAAATACCTATTTTAAATTTTATGTAAGACCAGGCCATGAAGTTTATTCACTTATATTTACATTGAATTTTTTGACCTAAAGTACCTTTCCATGGTGTGTATATATATCAAGGAGTGGTGAAATATACCTTATGAAGTAGTGAACGGCAAATAAAGCCAAATAAATAATTTGTTCAATACAATTATTCTACTTACGACAGCTATTATATGCGACCAATTTCTAGGAAAGCAATAAAATCATTCGTAATTTTTACAGCCACAACATAAAAGCCCGCGCCCGAGCGTGCTAAGCACATCTCTACTTAGTTTGTCTTCAAACACGATCATAACTTCGTATATTTTTATGCGCTTCGCGTTTAGACGTTTTGCTTAAGCGATTTACGGTCGTATAGCTAAGGTGTTAAGGTGTGATTTGGCATGTGAGTTGTGTGAATAAGGTTCGGGTATCAGGTGTGGTGAGGCCGTAAGCTAGGAGGATTTAAAGCTTCGCATTTCAGGTGTTTCTAGGAACACCTACAATTAGACTAGTTCCGTATTTACAATGCACACATAACTATAAAGTTTGTTTCGCGAATGGTAATGAGTTTAGAGTTTTGTTGTTTGTCTTTCTGTTTTGATGAAACTATTATTGCTCTAAGCAAGCTTTGTGTAAGTGAGGTTAAAATTAATGGAACAACATGCAATTACTAAATAAGCTATTTTTACGTTTTTATATAAATAAAATCTATTTTTTTTAATACAGCTAAATAAAAATAAAGCACATATTGTAAACTGTAAGAGTGAACCTTAGTGATTATATGCCTGCCAGATAGGTTGCCTGGAAGAAATCGCTCTCAGCGATAAGGCCGCCAATTAAGACGCTTATTTTAATTTCTAAGTTAATTTGTATTGTTTTATGTGTGGTGTTTAAATAAAGTATTTATCTATCTATCTATGTTAGTGTTAAAAATTTTACAAAACAAAATGTGTACCCAACCTAAAAAACACTTACAAATATAAAAAAGACACTATTATCAACATTTTATTATGGATAAAAGTGGCATAATGTTCTATACATGTTCGTTATAGCATAGAAAGATCGAGTAACATAAAAACACATTTTATTACACGCTACTACATAGCATTAACTTCGCCAATATTATTGGAAGCCACGGTTGAGTATTCTCGTAAATATATATTTGTGATATCTCTATTTGCTTATTTACTGACTTTCAGTGTAGATAGGTTTTTCTAGTATGCATTACTTGCCATTAGCTAATAAGTCTGAAGTAAAAATTATATTACTTTGCCATCTTACTGCCATTAAGATTATATTTGCTTATTGCAATGAAGACGAATCTCGATCGAAAAAGTGAATCCCGAGAATATGCTTTTTTAAAATAATTTTAAGGCATACAATAAAGAAGGTATAAAAAACATATACAAATCCAATGAAAGCAAGTTTCTACGACACAAATTATCACAGCTGGCTCTATCTCAGTATATATATATATATAAATATACATATATACTTCTTATCAATAGCTAGAATTTAGGAAAAACACGAATCTCACTATTTTTAGACGTTATCAATAGAAATTATATTAATGTTACAATTGGTAGCATAAATTCAATTCAATGATGCCTTATCTACCGTGTATAACTCAATATCTTTCATATTTTTTAAGTATAGGTCCTTTCCATAAAACCTAAACAAAAGAAACATCTACACAGAAATACTACAAACGAAGTCGTACAAAACCGCAAAAAAGGTAACAACAATTCTATACTGGAAAGCAAACAAAAAACATCCCCATTCCTACACTACATACCTACATACATATAGGTATATCTACTATATCTAACATTCACACATAAAACGAGGTCACAATACAAAAAACCTCATTGTTTAAGGACTCGGAGAGATCCCTTCTCGACTTCAAAAGCAGCTAATTAATTAACTAAAGCCCCTCCTAATGCGGAATATAACCCTGGATGTGGCCCCAGAGTGAGAGAGATGATAAGGAATTATTTTTTTATGTGTCTAAGTTAGTGAGATGAAAATACTGACTATGTGGTGTTTTCACGTGAAAAGAAAATTCTAAGCAACATGTTTTGAAAAAAAATGTGTTCATGTTTGACTACAAGATAACAAATGTGAGGCAGTAAGTGTAATTAGTAAAGAAGAGTTTTTACTCAGTAAGTTAATATGACAGTGATAAAATTCGGTGTCAAGAATTTTATCCCAGAGGACTACATAATTAAACAACAGGTTCTAATGTTGATTTCTTAAGAGACATTTTCAAATTTAGTTACGTATGTATTATGTATATAGTGATTCAGACTAGGTTTGTCTAAGGGAATAGATTGCAAATAAAAGTAAAAAATAATGATTCTGAGTAGTAATAATCTAATTTTTAGAAAAATCTGTATTAGTTAGATATTTACAAGCAGATTATCAACAAATATATAATTATTGCTATAATAATACTTATAGACTAATACTACCACAAATAATATATTACTATTAGGAAACAAGGAAAAGGAAGCGCTGCTATAAAATTATTCTTACGTAATACGCAAAACGTGAACGTAAAACATACAAATCATAAGATCTTACCTGTTGCGATAAATTCCATCCAAACACTGATTAAAAACTACCATTTAACGTTAACACTGCTGTGAACTATTCGTACAAACTAGATCAAACTTTGATAACTAATTATAAAATTACAGTTAGGATTACAATTATAATGTGCTACGAGTGTTCTGCGTAGGTCGTAGGTGCTACGAGGTGCTGCTACGAGAGCTACGACGCGACTGCTGTGGAGCTACGGCCAAGCTATGGCTACGACCGTACTGCAAATAGACTCATTCGGGGGCTCTCGGCTACGACGGAAACAGCCGAACAGCAAGTTATGTGAGACATGGCATGTTTTGTAAATAATATTCCTGTAAATTCGTATAAAAGGTGTTTTAAATACAGCTGCTTAAATATTAAGTATGGATTCGAAAATACGACATATCTGGAATATATGTAATTTGATTTCGTTGTTTTTGATAACCTACATACGCTTATTATAGTAAAATCACAATGCCCGGATAAAACCCATTGTGCAGAAGTTAAACATGAAATTTAAACCAGAACAAAACAATTTCATTGGCTTAAATTGACACGTTCGTAGCCATTGTTGCAAATCCGATAAAATCGCAGTAAAATACGTCCTGGCGGGTTTTTTGCTACAGATTTGTTCTGTCCATATTTTACGGTGCCCTTTTATGACACCAATGTGCTTTAGAGCGGTTTAATGCATGGAACTGAAATTTGAATGTGACAATCGATGGGATTATTTATGGATAGTAAGAAGACATGAGGAAAACAACGAAAAATATATTCATACTGCTTACGTATTTTTTTCTTGTAAAGATTGATAACTTTCCGCAAACATGTTAATAGATCTATAAATAAAGTCATCCCTAGTAACGATGTATGTTTTGATGAGTTTTTAAAACTAGGTGGCAAAGCAGGCATACTCATACATATCATCATAGCAGAACAAAAGTTTAACCATATCCATTCTAATCTCTATACAATATATTTATTTCTAGATACTATACTAACGTAGGCATAATACACACAACCCATGTGTCTTCATAACTCGACGTAAGTAAACCGATTGTAGCAAGTAACGTAGATCTCGATAATCTGTTTTGGTCCCACGATGGCTCCCCGGCAGATCGGACACAACTATAAATCATTTCCCAATGTTTCCCTTCTTTGCAGATATTCGCGAGGGTTTATCTTGTTTCGATTCAGGATACAGCTCAAACCCTGCATACGAAATTAAGATTTACTTCTTCATAGACAAAAATATTCAAATACAAAAGATTTAGAACTTTCCTTTATGTTTGGTTTGGTCCTCTCCGGTTATCTCCTTTACATTTGCGGTTATCAGACCAAAAGAAAATTTTATGAAAGGTTTGCTCATAAAATTATACAAAGTGCCCCTTAAACTACAAAGGTCGCCGAAATAGACCTGTACAAACAATATTATAATTCAATTAATCGCTGAGCTCCGAATTTTGAGCTCACATAAATTTTCTACCAATTTACATGCAAAAACAACGTGACTAAACAAACAAACGAAACTTGAAAGGGTATCTCGATTGTGTTTTCAGCTGCGACCTTTTGAAGGCACTCCAGTAACGTGCGAGAAAACTCAACACGCCTTCTTTTTGCGGTATAACCTTCTGCCGCTAAAAGGGTGTCTCGGAGAAGCTTTTTGCCATGTGTCGTCTTAATATTAAGGTGTGACGCCCGTTTGCGGATAAACACGCCAGCCCTATACGAGAACAGGTGAACTTAAGGCTTTCATTACATTTTCTCTTTTAAGTGACGAAAAAAGTACACCTGGGCCCCGGGAAATGGCAGCTCCACTTTTTCCTCCCGGCTTTGAATATTTCGACGTACAATAATATCCGGATGACACATCCTAAGACAAGGAAGCGTACGTTTGTTTGCATAAGTTATATCGAGCGGTGTTTCCCGACTTGAATATTTAAGGTGCGAGTACCAAAAATATTTCTTTGAAGCATCCGAAACACTACACCGTCGAAAACGTTGTCGGAATAAATATTTGCGCCCCGTATAGAAAACGTGTGTTATATTTCTTAGCGAGCACTTTATGAGGCTCGCCTAGTCCAAGATGCTTTTAGTGAAATCGCTGTATCGCGTGAACTTCGTAATAAAACTTAATGCTGTTTGTTATTAGCAGACGCACTCCGTTACAAATTGACTGCTATTTCTCAAAGCGTTCATAGTTCCCAAGATTCAACAAATTGCGCACGTCACAGACTGCGAAAGTATTTTTGGTAATTCGAGTAATTTCATCGACAATTTAACAAGCTCTTTGCTCATTCTAAGCAGTCAAGTCTGCAGTAGCAATTTTCAAATAATAATGTTGAGATACTGAACAATTGAGTTGGTTTTTCTAAGAACTTTCTCGAAGCCGACGATAAATATCTTTCACAATATACGAAAATTGAATCCAGTCGAGAGGGTAATAATGTAGGTGCCAGTTGTATTGTAGAGGGGACATACATCATCTCGGAGGTACCTGGCCCGAATTCAGTGGAGGATTTGAATAGATACCCCATATCATAGCGTCGTGAATTGTTCATAAATCTCCTCATATACCGTCTTTTGTTTAGCTCGCCGGGCCGCGTGAATGGAAGGGAAGTTTAGTACAACGATATCATATATGATAGACGCTTTATTGAGATGAAATATTGTAATACATGACTTTTTGAAAGAAATAACAACTCAAATGGTATAATAATAAAACCATGCGTTATATTAGTGTATTGATTTGTATACAGAGACGTGATAATATGAATGCTGATTGCTTTACGCAGGACACCATAGTTGATAAGACGATAAGTGTAAATGTTCTTAAATTTCAATTGTTTCATTTTTCAATTAATTGTGACAGATTGTTTTTATTTTGATTTGATGAACTTATAATTTAAGAGATTAGAAACCTTTGGATTACATTGTCAATGGAAAAGGAAGTTTAGGCAAATTCCAATCCCAGCTTTAGGTATGGGTTGGGAACGTATCGGGACGGATAACATGAATTGTAGGAATGCTTTAGTCTGTGAACAGCTTATGAAGTACATGAATAAATAAAATAGCAATATACCAAAGTTAAGTACAACTCCAACAGTTAAGTTTTTTTATTTATAATATTACACTATACATAAAAATATAATAACGCAAAGTATATTAAACTACAATGTTTAGAAAATTATAATTTTCTGTTATAACTCTTTCAATTTACCTACTTGTAATGTATTGAGTTTGTAATTTATAAAAATAATATCACGATCTTATATAAAAGAAACCTTTTAATACTCAAAAAAATCTAGTCGTAAAAAATATTTCAATGCTGATGAAATTTGGGTACTAAAGAGATACTTTACATTTCACAATTATTCCGTCTCCATGATAAAATCTACAATAAAATTGTACAAGTATTTCACATAACGTAACTTAAGTATCTATAAAATATAACTGTGCACTTATTACTTTATTGTTCAACTTAGTTTGTGAATTTTCCTATTCAGTGAACCTCTTGAGTCGCGACGAGCCGGTAATAGACAGATAGAGATTGTCTAGAGTCTAGTCTGAACTAGTAACATATGGATATAACTAGTGGATGCTCGCGGCTTAGCTCGCGTTAAGAAGTAAAACTTGCATCCCCTATTTCACCCCTTTAAAAATGTCATTTCCAAAAATCGTTTCATAGCGGATGTTTACGTCATAACATCTACCTTCATTCCAAATTTCAGCCCAATCCGTCCAGTGGTTTGGGCTGTGCGTTGATAGATCACTATATCAGTCAGTAAGTCAGTCACCTTTGAGTTTCATACCTATTTATAGATAAGTTCGTATAAGTGTATCTAACTATGGTTTCTAGAGTTTTCAAGCCGCCCAAAGGGACACTGATATGCTTTAACGATTGTGGCCTACCGTTTGGCTTAACGGTGTGTTCGAGCCTTGTTAGAGAACTAGTTCAATTTTTGTATAAGCATGTTCTACTTGAACCAATAATTAATTGTAGGTCCCGGATGTTTTTCTAGTATGGCAGTCGTTAAGCCATGTCAGAGGCGGTTTGAAAACTCTCGACACCAGAGTTGGCCACTCTCATTCGATAAGACAAGGACCTTGAATAGTGTTGTCAGTTACCTAATGGTCAATTGCCTGATTGTACGATGAAAAAAAAAAGTAATTATCGTTAATAATAGATAGTGTACGGTAGTCCATCAAAATATTTGACAGTACGTTGTAATCAGTACACAATTGTCACTTGATTTAATTAAATTTAACAGCTAAAATAAAACAAACGAACAACACACTTGCAATCGTAGAGTTAAGTTATCAAAGTCATGTTCAATGAGAAGCTCCTTCAAGCCACAGTTAAGTTTCTTGAGCATTTTCAACGTGACGTCACGCCCAAGCATGTATCTTGGCAACTACAGTTAGATTTAGTACAACAATTACTGCAATATCATTGTTTTCAATGCTCTCTCTCGCTCTAACAAGGCGATATGAAATGAAACAGAAGATGAAAACAATGTGTATTCCATGATGGTTTAGTTAAATGTTGTAGGAGCTCAAGAGTGTTCATTTATCTCACATATCATGATCTCGGCGGTAACCTCAAGGCGTGTCGCTGCGTTCAACTCTGTCACGGAGGATAATTTAAAACTCAACCAGGGAAGTAAAGTTCAGCTTTAGGTATCTAAATTAATTTAGCAAGGGAATTAGCATCACTGATGAAGACATTTTTCTGTAAAATAAGTAGTTCAAGGGTAAAGTTGACAAGACTGATATATAAAAAGTAGGATAATCGAAATATTAAAAGCGGATAGATGTGTGTGTGTGTCTGATCAAATAAATAATGATCAGACGGTGTTGGTAAACCCAAGTAAGTATTTTTTTTTAATCTATATATTCCGGGTCATTTCACACAGCGCCATCTAGTCCCATAGGTACTAAGCCAACGCTTGTGTCACGATTACTAGGGAACGGATATACTTATCATATTAATTGAAAAATAAAGATGAATCAAAACAGATTCACCGTGTACATGCAAACAGAACAGCTTTTGTAACGGAGGCGTCAGAGCTCGTAGGCGCGCATACAACTCCCTAATTTATGAAATCTCAAGACGGATGAAGTTAGTATAAAATTATTATCATAATTTCTCACCAAAAACTTCCGAGTGAGTTCTCTCCATGAATATGCAAGGGGAAGTTCACACAGAAGTTTTTATTAGCCCTGTCAGGGGTTCTTGTAATATTGTTGTAATTTACATTTTTTAACGGCAGCGAAAATGGCTACAGTTTTTGAAGGATCGGCGGGATTGAATAATTTTTGTTCGGGTGAAAATTTACGGAGTTACCCAAAGAGCTTTCTTGGATCTTTTCAAGGTTTATTACGCAATTAATTTGCTTAAGTTTATCCCTACAACTTTACTCTGTTTTGACATAGGTTTTAGTAAGACTTTTAACACGATAGGTAGGTATAATCGATAGGTATAATATGTATTAAAGGTTATTGGTAACTAACGGAACGCTTTTTTCAGCCGGTTAATTTGATGCAATTTAAAACGCGCGTTTTAATATGATGATATAAATATTCTACTAAAACAAACAAACAAAACAAAAATCTTTAATTTTTTTTAAGTTTACAAAAAAAACAATGTGCAGGTGATACAAAAAATAATATAATATGTTCATGAAACATCAGTGGATCCATCCCAGAGGTTGACCCTCAGCCCTGAACTAAGCTGAAGCTTGTGTGTCGGATACTGGAGATCTTCCCCAAGGATGCAAGCAAAGACTTACAAGTATTAAGTATTTTTTATCAAAGTGTAAACACCTACACAATACGATGTCTCTCTAAGGCTGCAAGGCCTGTTTTCGGACATCGGTACAGATTAACTTAGTTACTAAAATAAATTAAAAATAAAAAAATAAAAAGATAGTTGTCGCCGCTGTTAAAAGCTTTAGTTACATTCATTTGTTTCATTACGACTACAATATATCAAGCAAATCTTGAACATGCAGTTTTAAACCGAGAATACTAAAATCGCGAATTTTAAATCAAAACTTTATAACATAGTGTGAAAGCAGAGTAATGTATCAAAGTAAGATGGAGTGGGTCACACGCTGTCTTTGAGGAAGAATTCCCTTTGGAAGGAGTTTTACCTAACACACGTATGAACGTATACTTTTACACTTTGATCCGACTCTGTAGGTGAGAATATACATTTTATACGCCAGGTGAGCTCTTTTATTTTGTTGAAGGAAACGAAACGTAATGTCATCATTATGTCGGTGGTCGTGCATTATCTATTCCTTTTTATCGAATGAGAGTTTATAAAGCGACCCTAAGGGCCTCTGTCAAGGCTTTACGACTGCAAAGACGTATATTATCTAATGTTTTAAGAAATCAGAAATCATAAGAAATCTCAAAAATACTGTTATTCTCTCAACATATGAAAATAACGATTTTTATTATTGAGATAATCTCTTTTTACTTCCAAAAACATTATGTTTCAACTCACACCTTAAAATCTCCATTTTATAACGATCTTAACATTCTATTACCTTGCAGTAGTCAATAAATAACATTTACTGTACATTTACGTTCCTTTAAGACGTACAATAAAGTCTGACCGGATAATTTTCTACTTAATTTACTTTTACTAGTGTAATACCCCGTACTTTACCAAATGGAGCTCTAAGTAAAAGACTCTGAAAATAAATACGTTCTATAAATAAGAGGGAATGACATTTCTTGTTTACAAGTAAGTATATTAAGATAAAGGCATTGCTCGACTTAGTATATAAATATCGTTGCAGTTATTTATATTCATAAGTTAAAGTTATTTCAATAATATATAACATGAGTGGTTATGTTTTGAGTCATAACAAAGAAGTTATTTAGTTACTTGCTGATCACCACCAATGCATTAATAGATGTTAAAAAGGTCTTAAATCAAAATACTACGTAGCTACATATGTTAAAAAATTGAGAATCTTTTGTGATACTTAGAAATATATGCATTTAGATATATTGCTTGCATTACAAGCTTAAAAGACGCTTGGATCTTATTCTATATTGTACCTGAAAGAAAAAATATGGTACAAACACTTAATATAAATTACAAAATGAATAAAATATAAATTCAGTTTCATGTTGCAAAGCAGTTTTGCACAAAAATTCAAGTGAAGGAAATAAATCTCAACTGTAAAACCTTTCAACTTTGCGCTTTCGTGCTGCATCTAATTATTTAAAACAAAAACTGGATCAAGTCAACTTTTGTTTCCAGAGCTTTAAACTATAAAGTTTTTAAGCCAACCTCGATTCTACTATATGTAGTGAAATATGAAAAAGAGCACAACAGAATTGTAACTTGATGTGAATGAACTTTGCAGCAATTGTAAGGGACATAATATTATAGAGTAAATAAATTTGAAAAGAACGAGAGAAGAATAAAAGAATTTACTGATAAAATATTATTAAACTTTAACTCTTTATTTAAACTTTCTTGGTTCGGGCAAAAATGTAGAGCAAGCACCTTTTATAAGACATGTTTTACACTGTCAGAGAAATAAAAAACAACACCTAACTGAATAGCAGTAAAATTAATTTACATGAGAATAATTAATATACATGTATTTATATTTCATCAAACAAAATACTGTTAACTTATTGTTAATTTAATAATACTAAACAATAACTATTAAAAGGGTAATTTAAGTACATCAAATTTATATGTGTAGGGCTAAATTTGGTGTCTAGAAATATCCAAACCTAATAAAGGCCATGAAATATAACATGTAAATAATATATGGTTCACAGTAATTTGTTTGTAAATTAACAACTTCCAACAACAAGATTAATAAACAACGACAAAATTAGCTCTAACAATCGAATTACGGTTCGTTGTTCTTCATTATCTTCAATCAATATTTCCACAAGCAATAAAACGACTTCCTTCAAACGTCAACCCCTGACTTCATTCGGAATTATAAAGTTGTTTGATTGTGAGCTATTATTAAAATAATAGAGTTATTATGTTAAGTAGTGGCGGCGTATGGAAACACACTGGCAAGTCGATAGTCAGGGCTAGGTCTGGAATTAATTTAGGCTCCAACTATAGCAAGTTTTATTGCATGGAAGTAAATCGAATAATTGTCTCTTCGAAATAGTTATAGTCATAATACACAGAGCTCTTTGCCTCTACGTTTATTGTACGGACGGCAAAGCTTCGGATCACTTTATCAGAAGCTGTGTTTCCTGCGAACTACAATCCAGGGGTCTTCATTTAGAGTTAAAGGTATCTTCTAGGTGAGCGTGTTACACCCTAAGCTGCAGCAATGCTTAACATCAGGCAGGCTGTAGTCAAACGTAAACCTATCCCACGTAAAAAAAGGAGTCACAGTTATTACCTCGGTTCCAGGACATGATAGCGTTCTTTCTATCTCGGACACACATTATCGTATTCTTGAGTCACAAGTCAGACAAGCATCTTTATGGTAGATTTGTACTGGAAGAGATCACTCTTAGCGATAAGGATGCCAATTATGACGCTAATTTTAATTTCTATGTTTTTTGTATTGTTTTATTTGTGGTGTTTTAATAAAGTATTTATCTATCTATCTTACACATTTTAAAAACATTTTATGAGTCCTTCTACTCGTACGTTTACGACAAAACATAAACCTGTATCATTTATAAAAAGCTAAGAACTAACATCGGATCACATAATTTATAGCTGTTACAGTAAGTTTTATGTGCAAAAAGTTAATATTTCCTGTGACACGGCGCAGTAGTACTATCTTGTACTTTCACTGCACTTTTAACGAAGGTTTTAATCGTAAACATGTTTACGACAGGTTTATGTTTTAAGCTCGATATGCACTAAGATTTTCGAGAACTGTAGACCAGACATATTTTATTATTCAGAAATAAGAATCTTTCGAGAATGTAATAAGTGAATGCACATATACAGTCAGTAAAGTAAAGGTACAACAAATAAATTATACAAATTAGGGAAGAGATTTTTTGAGAACTTAAAAAAGGTACCATTATCGTCTGGTTCTAATAGTTGTGAGTCAGACTTTTAGAATACTTCATGGTCGACATATTCAATATGTCACTCAAAGAACCAATAGGAATTAATTAATTGGTAGCAATTCTTGCCATTCTAAAACGAGTAAAATTTTAAGAACTTATGTTCTATAAAATTGCATATTTCTTTCAACAATATTGTACCTACATCAAAGAGCATAGTGCATTTAGCGTCTTCAACAAAGTCCATAAAGTTTCGTTTCAAGCTTCAGAAAATCAAAGAAAGCGTCTACCGTCTACAGTCTAGACTTTCTTGGAACGTGGCTTAGCCATTAATTTGTAAACAACAGACCAGTAATTGCTCCAACCAGTGATCCAGAATATGTCCGGCGGGACTTCTAATTGAAGCTTGAGCATTCTTTGTTCAGTTAATGAATCATGCAATTAAATATTAAAATTGCAATTGAAGTGAGCAAATTTGTTTGATTAGACAGTTGGATGCGTGTGTGAGTGTTGATGAATATTAATCTACTTTCTCGTGTATTTAGAGTCTTTTTGTGCACATAGTAAGAAAGATACTCTTAAGACATACATAAACATACTACAGGGTGGGTTTTAGGTTAGGATGTAAAATAAAAACTAGTTTAGTGTTTCATGGCCGTGGTTCTGTACAGTTTTTCGTTTTATGTTGATAATGAGTTTGTAAACAAATAGTTTTCATCAACTCACAAAACAATCGTATTGAAAGATAAATATAAATAATGCTGAAAAACCTTTAATATAAAACTTTATTTTATTCAATTTTACTTTTAATGTCATTTTTTTATCATATATTATGTATTTGATATGGTTCTATAGCCTGGAAACAAAGGCATATGTACATTATATTAAAACAAAAAATAACTGTATGTATAGTTTTAACTATTGTCAAACCAAGAGTAGCAAAAAGCAATAAAATCGAGAATTGCGGAATAAAATTTTATTTTCATCAGATTTTTCAGCGTTAGTCCATTCCATCAATCAATGAAAACGATTCCCGCATTTTTCGTTGACAATCTAGTTTAGAACGGGGTGCGATAAAAACAGAATTTGTTGGAAAACTCGAAAAGTTATAAAAAAAAACCTTACTCGTCACGTGCACACAGTTTTATTGTACGACCTATTTTTTGTTTAGCCATTCAAAGTTTCTTTAATAGTTCCTAAGCACAGCACTTTTATTACTATTTTTGTTCGTAAAAAAATCATCATCAAACTCAAACTCAAATTCAAACTCATTTTTTTTTATTGGTTTCATACAATAGGTACTTAAAAACTAAGAAAAGGTAATATTTATAATCTAATTTCAAAGTTGCACGCGGTGTGTTGGCGTCCGGACGAGAAATATCTGTATCCCGGATACCAACGTCTTCCCGTTATACATGTTATTTAGTTATGTAGCAATATAGTAAAATTACAAATGAGGGTTAGGTTAATAAATTAGTTAATAACAGGTTAACGTAGTTAGAAATCAAAAGTTATTAAATTTAATACTTAGTGTTTAAGTTTCAAGCCTCAGTATTTGTTCGAGTACCAATTTAAAATCATCATCATCCTCAGCTGTTGGGATTCCTTCTATTGAATATAGGCCTCGCTTTGTATGTGTCATCTGCGTCGATCTTGTGCAGACCTCATCCATGTTGGACCCTCGACTTTGACGATGTCGTCGACCCATCTCGCGACCGGAAGACCCACTCCTCTTACAAAATAATATCATTATATTTTGCGTTTTGTTCTCATATTGGCAAGATCATCATGCTAAGCTGCTCTTTGGTAGTTGATATTTGAAAATCTTAAGCTCTTCCGCCATGTGTTGATATTTTTCGTATATTAGTAGTACTTAGTAGTCTTTGGTTGGTAAGAAAATAAATTAAAATTAGGTAATTCATTATATGTACATAATTCTTGAACAATGTAAGTAGGTACAAGTACATCGTTTATACTCATCGCACATTTAAAGTTTTATACATCGCCCATTAAAGAAACCCTCTACGGATTAGGCGCCATATTCTAATTTAACTAAACACAAGGCGCCGAGACGTATGCCTCACAAAGTGTTATTTTCCCGGAAAACTTTTTAACGGTGATGAGTTGTAACTCGCAGCGGCAATTTAAACTTTGGATTTGTAATGAATTCCTCTACGTACGAACGTCTTTAGTTGCTAAGTACTGTGAGCACGTAAGCGTTGACTTAACATTATGAAAGGTTCCTCATTATTACAATTGCAAACAACAAATCGTTCCTAAACGTCGTAGAATAATAGTAGAACCAATGACCTCCATTACTACGTACTAGTTGTAATGGAGGTCAGTGAGTAGAACCCTGTTTTTTTGTGTGTGCCAGTTTTTTTTTTTTATTTCTACATCATGCCGCTTTAAAATCACGCTAAAAAACGTGATATTATACTTTTTGATATGGGGACAGTAATACCGACATAGGCTTGTGAACTACTGATCTTATGAGTCAATCAATCAGTTGTTGCTTTTAGGTTGAACGATTTCAATCATCATTATCATCATCAGCCCGTTATCGCCCACTGTTGAGCATAGGCCTCTTTTCTAGCACGCCACTCGTCCCGGTCCTGTGCAGTTTGAATCCAGGTGATTCCTGTGGTTTTTCTTATGTCGTCAACCCACCGCATTGGTGGGCGACCTTTGTCGACGATTTCAATAGATTATATTAAAAGTATAAGTGTAAGGAAATGTAAGCTTGAGAAACCTCTTCTGGTTATGTTGTCTATTGTACAAATCCACTTGTGACGTGTAAGTTAGAAAATTTGCGTCAACTGCGTAGGCGAACAAACATTTATGTTGGCGACATTAACTTGACATGGTATTTACAGAAATTGTTAAAGGGTGAATTGTTTGCATTCTTGAGTTTATAGTGCTGGTATTTGAAGGATTTTTAATCAGGAACTTTGTTTATGAATGTTGTAAAAATTTAGGGATGATAGTTTTAGGTTCCTAAAAATTTTATAAAAAAATATCTCGCTTATTTAGTTGGATAACGATGGACGAATTTTTATGCCAAGGTAAAAGGTTTAGTTGAAATGGTAAATTCGTGTAAAACAAAAAAAAAACGAGTCACTGACAATCAGAAAAGTTGAACGAAACATTGAAATTTATTAAAATAATTCTTTTTTCATATTATTCTCGTAGTTATTTTTGGTTTCCATATGATTCATCTTACGTTTTACTTACAAAAATATCTATTGCTGGCCAAATTATTATTTGGCCAAGTTGCAACTAACGCAATATATGGTATCCCATATATGTACGCCATAATTAATTTAAAAGCTCAGATTTGTTACAATGTGTTCAAATCGAAAGAAACAGTTTTTTGGTATGGTGAAGTTATTGATTTTATTTATTTAATTTATTTTTTACACATTGTTTTTATTTGTTTTATTAGAAAAAGTAATAAAACAAGACTGTAACAAAAAAAACAGATGTTGTTTATGAAAAGTTCTGCGTAAACAAATCGTGACAATGTTTACAAAAGCAGGCTTAATAATAAATTGAGAAGAATTACGTACTTTGGAGGGAACTTGGGAATAGAACGACATCAATTTGCTACAAAATGGAAACATCAAAATTGAGGTACATAATGTACCAACACTTACTGTTATAAACAATCACAGCTTATACATTTATGTATATCATTATGATTTTAACGTTTTAAAAATAAAGTTGGCTTTTGAATTTACTTATGTTAAAACAATTATAATAAAATGTGTGTGAGTGTGTGTGTAAGTATAACAATAGCTTGTCACGAAAAATGAGTGTTTCAACCAGATCAATTGAAGCATGTTCAATAAATAGAATAATATAAAAATATACAGCTGTAACACACAAAACTTTTGCTGGCTATTAAGTGCGCCGTTTTGCTTGTTTTTAGGAAAAAAACACTAATTACCTTCTCCATGTTATAAAACATACTACTTAGTATAATGTTCAATCATTAAAACTAAAATATATCAATAGAATTTACTGTTAGTAAAGTAAATTCTCCTTCTTATATTCTATTGTATATAATGAAACTGGAAAAATCAGTCAACCATATTTACAGAGAAGTTTGTTGTGACAGAAACTCGTTCTGTACTGAGACTACGTCACAGTCATAAATTAGATACCACAATACAAAGATTTATAATTATATCAGACAATTGTAGAAAGACGACTTTGCCATCTACAGTTAAATGATTGTTAAAGGAGGTCATTTTCTTATTTCGATCTTGTCGTCTATTTTGCGCTTATGGTGGTGTAGTATTACGGCAGTCGTTACTGTATTAGACGCCGTTATGTGGTTTAAAAACATAATACACAAGAATTTGTTATTGTTAACGTATGAGGCAGAACTACTTATAAAATGTAAGAAATGTATATTATCCATATAATTATTTTCACATGACATATAGAAAACTGAGTAACAATTGCAAAGTTGTTATTTGCATGCAACCATATTAGCTACTTGATAACAAGTCACAATTATTGTAAATTATATTGATTCCCTTTTTCTTCGAATAACGTTAGAGGTTTTTTTTTCTAAAACCTATCAATCTTGTTCGATACAAGGTCAAATGACGGCCATTCTATGAAGCCGAAAGCTCTAATTTCTCTGTATTTGGATACAATGGTCGTGTAGCAGTCACTCTCATTGTGATTTATACGTTCGATTATCGAGCAAACGACTAAACTGGAAAACGTTTTGCCGCAGTAACGCGGTCGTTAATAATTTTGAAACAGAGACAAAACATTTTTCCCCATTCGTTGGATTGCTCCGATTGTTTCACATTCATTGTAGCTGATAATTTTCCGTTTCGTACGTGTTTTAAGCGCTTTAAATTTTGTTTGGTTGTTCTTGTTGGGGGTGGAATAATTACGGAACATTTTAGTCCAGGTTGACAATCCATGTGGAGTACATTTGGCTAGGAAATCTTTACTACAACTGAGGCGGGGACTCTAACAAGTTTTCATCAGCTATACCTATCACAGGATGAAGGATCGTATTTATAAACAGTCGACCGTGACTATTAACATTGTCGGATGTGCAAAACAGCAACTTTATAGGAGAGCGATTCAAAGTATAAATTGCATGTAACTTTTTACTTATTTTGAATAGGAGCATGAAAGTTTAGAATAATACTATACAAGTTGTTTATGTTCAGGCTAACATTAGAAGTAGCAGATATTTAATGTTTAAATATGAGAAAAGTCACTTGTGACCTTTTTAACGGAGTAAAACCAATTGCGATTTGTTGGAAGTGCCAGAACCGACATTGTTGCTTGTACAAAATTTATGATTGATTGTCGGAACTACCATTTACGACATTGTTAAGTTATGATAACCATATATGTTTGTGTCGTATCAGGAAAAAAACATCATAAATGCTAAGAAATTATAACCATTTATTAATTAAAATTAAATTATCAAAAAATGTACTTGGATTAAAGTAATCATCTAAAACATGAAACTTATAGGCTCCGGTTCTTTGTCTAGTACGGCAGTCGTTAAGCCATGTCAGATGCCCTTAGTGCGGTTTGAAAACTCTCGACACCAGAGTTGGCCACTCTCATTCGATAAGAAGAAGAAGACATAAAACATGTAGCTTTTTTGGTAGCCAAGTTATATACCGTAAAATTTAATGTAGCCAACTTTCTTCTGTATTAAAAAACACTCACATCTCCGTGTGATGTTATCAAAACTATTTCAAAATCAAAAGTAGCTGCTAGTACATTTTCATTCGACTTAGCTTCATCTTTATTTAACTGTTTTAAAAGCCACGCAGCTGTTTTTGCAGCTTGATGTTTTAAATAGAATACTTATATCTAGATTTCTCTTCTTCTGTATGTAATTCTTTATTTTTGTATGTGTGACAAATATCACATACTTAGATCTTTGTTTGGCCTATGAAAACCAATATTAAAATTTGCAATAAGAATGTTCCTGTATTGTCTCTTATTTGCTTTGTTATTATATTTTTCAGGATCAAACCATTCAGTATATAAGTCATACATGCGAGACGCGCTTTTGCACACCTTCTCAGTATATATTTTTTTTATTTTTTTCAGATGCGATGTGATTCTACTAATGGAAAACATTTCACGTGATCACACACGCTTTTGATCATCACCTCGTCACAGATTCGATTCTTAAGTTGATATTTGCTACGTCGATCATGTGACACAGAAATGTTTCCATCCTATTTTTTCCAGGACGTAGTGATAATGCACTCACCCAACGATCTAGTGTTTAAAAACATAGTTTTGCACACTCTCAGTTTTTTACCATTTTTATCTGTAAGGTAATAATATAACGTATTTTTGCAGTCGTGCTTAGTAGTTTCCGTTATATACGTATAATGAATTCCCATTGACGTTGACGGCTCCATAGATCCCAAAACTTTATTCCAGATCCCGAAATTTTGGGATTCATCTAAGTTTCTAGAACATTTGTAACGACATTTTTCATTGTATGGCACTTTCATATCTTTTGCTGGTATTTCTTTTCTTCTAGCATTAATAAAACTTTTGCCCTTGTTCTTTGCACTTTTCCGCGCATTTACCACCCAGTTTTTTTTTTATGTTCAAGACCTTTTTTCCCTTTATCTCTTTTAAAAGTAGGTTGACGATTGAACATTTTTGACAGAAGGGGGGTGTTAAAACTTGTTATCAATGTCACAGAAGGCGTAGGAAAATTTCCATACAGATGTCAACAGTTAAAATTGGAGGGCTATCGTTTTTAAAACATGCACTAAAATTGATATTTCATCATCATCGTTGAATACGTCGGCGAGTATATCTTGCATTTGAACTCTTTTTGAAAACTTTCTGGTATAGGAGACTTTTGAGGAACTAGAAAAATGAATGGATTATGAATTAATAAAAAGGAATATAATTAAATGTAACGTTTCCATTATAATTTAATTATGTAAGCGTGCACGTAAAAACTAAAATTTCATATGGCACTTGACTACTGAAACGTTTGATTAGTTAATAAGTGGGATTAAAAAATCAAGCTTGATCCTTTCAGATATAGCTTATAATGGTATACGAAATTCAAATTTTCATAAGTCAAATTACATCTGCTACGATTTTGAAGGTAATGTACTTTGTATAGCTTCTTAGTTTAGGTACTACCTACTAACTTTTTAACTCATCTACTAAGTATTAAACACCGTTACCGACATTTAATTCATTAAAAAAAAAGTTAAACAACATCGGATGAGTTACTACCAACACTAAACATATATGAAAATTTGATTATCAATGTCGGATGTGGCACTAACGACATTTAACACATTACAAAATACAAATAACAACGTCAGATGTGGTACAACCGACATTTAATACATTACAAAATACAAATAACAACGTCAGATGTGGTACAACCGACATTTATCACATTTCAAAAATCGATTAACAATGTCGAATGTGGGACATCCTACAATGTTGAATTACGTATTATGAAATTTTTATTTTTATGCATATTATTTAGTATTAAATTCGCAATTGTGTTACTATATAAACAATAATGTTAATAATACTATAATTTAAGTAAATACCTTAGATAATTATCTAAAACCATTATAAAAGTAATAATTACTTATTTCAACACTAGCTGGTATTGCTTTGATCTTAATATTTTCTCCTTCATAGCGACCCGTAACTAGTTTGATTAAGTGTTTTGAAAGCGAATGCATCGTAAAAGTAATTACGTAAAGGAATAAACATAAACTGCTGCACAACAATAATAGTGGAAACAAGACGTGCGTCCATACCGCTAACAAGGTCGGTACTGGCAGATAGCGCGCGCTCGCCTGCCCCCGCGCACCGCTAATAATGTCGGTAGTTATTATCCGACATTGTTAGCGGCCTATGTTGGTAAGATCCGACTTTTTTAAAGTGGGTATATAAAAAAGTATGCATAAAATTATATTTTTCTTTTCAGCTGGTGATATAAATGGTTATATTTGACTTCTTCCTATCACCTCTATGCAGACGATTTGCAAATATACACCCAATCTCCGCTGGCAGAATTACATGATGCAATAGCTCGTACGAACTCCGACCTACAACGCATTCGAGACTGGAGCCGATCATTTGGTCTGACCATAAACCCTGCTAAGACACAAACTATCATAATAGGCAGTTCCCGAATGGTCTCCAAGATTGACTGGTTTCGATTGCCACAAGTTATTTTTGATGGAATTCCAATTAGCATCAGCGATACTGTCAAAAATCTCGGCATTATTTTCGACAAGCAATTCTCCTGGGGTCCACAGATTGCGGAAGTAAGCAGAAAGATTTTTGCTTCCTCTGCATCTCTTAGGCGCCTTCGTAACTTTCTACCGATTACTACCAAAACTGCACTCGTCCAATCTCTTCTGTTTCCTATATTAGACTACGCTGACGCTTGTTATCTCGACTTAACCGAGGAGCAGCTCGACAAACTCGAACGACTTCAAAATTTCTGCGTACGTTTTATATTTGGACTGCGCAAATACGATCACGTTTCCGAATATCGGCAGAAGCTCAAATGGTTGCCCATCCGTCTTCGCCGCAATTCTCATATCCTAACCCTTCTTTACAAAGTCCTATTCTTCCCCTCCACTCCATGTTACTTAAAAGAACGTTTTGTATTTGTGACCGCCTCCCACTCCAGCTCCCTGCGCTCGTCCCGGACCCTTCTCCTTGAGATTCCATTTACCTCATCGTACTCCAACTTAATGTATAATCATTCCTTCACCATCCAAGCCATCCAGTTGTGGAACATGTTGCCATTGCCTGTTAGGCAAGCTAAGTCCTTAAGCATATTTCAAAAGCTAGTGTATCATCATTATTTATCATCCATATAGTATTATGTATTGTATTGTTTATTATTATTTATTTGTGTATTATCTGAGTTTGTATTGTGTTCTTTCACTCATTTATTTATTTTACGTATTCTTGTACACCGCCTATTTATAATTCTAAATCCTGTCCATCCAAAGGTTGCCTGGAAGAAATCGCCTAAGGCGATAAGGCCGCCCAATGTGCATTAAAATAGTTTTTAAATTTCTTTCATTATGTAATTTTTTGGTGTACATTAAAGAAATATCTTATCTTATCTTATCTTATTTAGGCTCTTTTTATGAAATAAACAAAAAAACGCGATTTTGTAGTTCCGACAATGTTAATAGTCACAGACGAGATATCAGATCTATCGAACTTTTAATTAGTATGTATACATATATTAAAATGTTCACACGAAAGGGAATTTGTAATTATGAACCGTTTATAATAATATTAATATACCTATATAACTCACTTCAATTAATTGTAAAGATGGTAAACAACGATTTGCCATAAAATTATTAGAGCACGTTTTAACAAAAAAACTTACCACCAATATATATTGGCATAAAATGGACACATCAAAATGGTGTTACATAAACCTATGTGTTATTATTTATATTGGTCAGAATGCCCAGAGTTAGAAAAAAAGCCGATACAAAAGAGATTCTTATCACACCTGGGCCTCTCTTAACGAGATATCATTATGTGTGAGAATGAGACAGGAGATGGATAAACAATGGTGTTATACCTCAAAATTCATAGGATTTCAACTATCACTGGATAGTTGAAATCCTATGAATTTTGAGGTTTTCAACCATTTTTCTTCGTATTAGTTGTAAAATCTATATCTACCTATATTTATATAATACTAGCTGTGCTCGCGACTTCGTCCGCGTGGAATAGTTATTTTGGGTATCATATTTATTTTTACAAACAACCTCTTCAGCTTTATAAATTATAGCTGTTACCCACGACTTTCTGAACCATTTTCGCAGCGCACGTAACGGAAAACCCTCGAAGATGAATAATTTTCCCCGTTTTTTCCACATTTTCCGTTGTTTCTTCGCTCCTATTTGTTACAGTGTGATGTTATATAGCCTAAAGCCTTCCTCGATAAAACCGTATTGTAGTACTGGTATTGAGTTGCGTGGTGAAAATAAATAAAATACAATTTTAAATTCAGTATAAAAAAGGTTATATTGTTAAAGCAACAAGTTATGTACACAGAAATAGTAGGCAGCTGGCCACTCAAAGTTAAATTTTAATGTTACGGGTTACATTCGATTCAATTTTATTTTATTATAACTAATTTTAATCTTAGGGCTTATTCTTACAACAATTCCGCTTTATATAGGTCGACTTCTGTTACAATAGGTTAAAATGACTAAGAACTTATTATAATAAATCTAATCCCAAAATTTTAACGGTAGTTCTTAATTGTACGGCCAAGAAAGCGGCCATAAAATAATTTAGTGAAAAATATATATTGCAAATCTTATCTAGAACGTTGGTAAATCTAATTCGGTCTGATAGACACGAAATGCAACCTGCTACGGCTGTTGAAAAATGATGATGGTTCTAGATAAGGCGGGAGAAGTCGGCTCAAAACGTTGATAGTAGGTCACATGCCTTCGGAGGAAAAAATGAGTTATAAATACCGACTTTTATGCTCCATGATCTCAGGATAGGATGAACGGATGAGCTGAAGATCAGGATTGTCGGTGCCAGTGCTGAACAAGAAGAGGGATGTTCATAGCCCGTAGGTTAGACCCGCTGTGGAAAATGACAAAAAACAGCGGTTTAAGACTTGATCGTCAAGCGCTAATTGTTCTCCAGTGCAACAACTACTAATTTATTAAAACTCACGTTTATTTCTTCTTCTTTCTACGTGAAGAGGAATATTCGCCGGGTCTGAAGATAAATGCCGCCATGATTGACGAGAACCAAAAATGCAATGCAATGGCGGATTGTGACTTCCGATTTTGTAATTTCCGTCTACGTTCCGACTGACGCAATGTTCACCCATCCAAGACGTCACGAATTCCGTTTCTTAATAATAAATTACGTTCCGTAATTTCCTAATGATGCGTTAGAGCTGTGGATGAGTTGACTGTACTTCAAATTGATCTATCTGTCAAAGTCAACGTCACCAGCTTCATTCTAGCAAATATCGGGAATTATCTTTTGCAGACGAGTTTTGTTTATTTATTTGTAAATGTTAGAAAAATACGAATTACGTGCAGTGTAGTGAATAAAAATAAACACAAGTGTATTGACAAATGTGTCCTATAAACAATTTAGTTGACAGAAACTATGTTTTGCAACTGTGATGTGAAAAAAAAGAATTGCGAATTGAACTCAACTTTCTTCGCCAGAAATCAAGGTAATCTAAGTTTTCAATAGAATAAATATAGACCTAGATGATAAGTAACGTACTACGTTACAATCAAATATAAAAACTGTAAAAAAAAAGTTGTGGTACTTAATAGGTAGAATTTCGGCAGAAATATAGAAAATCACAAAAAAATGGCAGGTTTGGGTTTTTTTTTGGCTAAATTGTATTTTCCCCTTGGGGCTCCGAACCCCCATTTAAGTTTGTGTTTTTTAAGTGTAAATTGAAACAATTTATATGTAAATTGAAAAAAAATATATCCCTTTCTAAATTTAAAATAATCACGAATCTTGTCAAAATTTATAGAAAAACAAAAAATTTATTGAACATATTTTTATTATTGTTATCACAACCGTGTGATCGCCAGGAAAAGGAAAATAAATTGAACAAATACTACAAGAGGCGCCGCCACATTTTCTACTTTTTTTGGTCTGGGTATAATAGTTAACAAAATGTCACAATTGACAATTAAAAGAAAGACACAAAAATTTATAACATTCAATTACTTATCTCAAATTCTTCACCTTCACAAATTGTTAGAAATGGAAACAGCTAAAGAAGTCTGGCATATAAATGATTCACAATTCAGCACCCCATCGGTGATCTGCGGAAGTTCAATGCGGTAGAAATGCGAGCAGCATCTATCAATTTCGCCTAACCTGTTTCGTTTTAGTGAATTACGTCGATAAAAGCTTTCCGGTCTTTAGAATATGGCTAAATATCTCTAGATATGACTATTTAGTCTACTAATGATAAAATAAATAATAATAGTTTTGGTTTTCATAAGTCATAAGTGGATATTTTTTTTTACTCAAAACGTCCAAATCTTTGAAGAAGTTGGTTTGTATAATGTATAATAAATATTTAATTATTATTAATTAATTTATTCCATTGTAGTTTGAGTAGTCGTATAACGCATGAATAAACATTACGACATTATGCAAATTGTTATTATGAACCTGAATTTCGATACAATGGTTGTTATAATATGGAAATAAAACAATATTACTTTCGAACAAGATGTTGGACAGTAGAATAATGCTTCGAACGTATACCACAGAACAAAAGTACGTATGAAATAAACGTTTCCCTATTCAGCGCTCTAGTTCTTTGTTTAGTGGTTGAAATTATTCAAAGCGAACAAAGAGGCGCCTTCCGTTCAAGGCAGGTGTCTGAATTCGAAATTCATTGCGTCACAAACAAAAAGACAATTTTTTAAGGCATTGAACGTTTTGCATCCGACGTGTTTCGCTTCTCATATTTCACTTTGAGGGCTCTTTATCATCGATTCGCGGAAACCCACTCTCGAATATTTGCGTTTTCGATTTGGGTGTTTGTGTTTCACTATCTTTTGGCACTGCAGGTCACAGTGGAAAGGTTTTAGATTTGCTTTTTCACAGTTTTGTTGGTGCCAGCTTGGAAATAGAGTTTAGAATTTAGTGCCGTCGTTGTTAGATTTGTGGGATCGAGTAAAATTGGTTAGGAATGAATGTTCATGTAAAAAAATGTGTAAAACATGTCACAAAAATTTAAACCGGATATAATAATCTAGTATTCAGCCAGGGAGGTCAAAAAACTGACTGAAAAGTACCAAAAAACAGCCAGACATGCTAAAACAATTAAATAATAATCTAAAATCAATAACACAAATCTAATTCCAGCAACCCGAAAGCCTCTACATAAAGTCCACTGTAAATAATGTATGAGGTTAGTAAGTACAATTTCTTGTAGCTGTACAAAGTTGTGACGTCACGGTTACCTTCGACGCGTAAACTAGTACAAATAGTGAACTAGGGGCGGTGTTACACTTGCCTACTTAAAGTTGCTCTTGCACGTCAAACTGTCTAACTTGTGCCTTACCTTCGGCACAGTACTGCATTTTGTGCGCAAATTGTAGCGTGGATGAAGCTTCGAGTACATTTCCACTATGGTGGTTGTACAACTCAGTAATAAATACTTCAAACTATCATAGCTGTAATTAGCCAAAGTAACGTAAGGTTAATTTAAAGTAACTGTTAGATAGTATGTCACATACTCAAGACCTCAATTTATGATCTAACCGCCAAACTTATAAATGTAGATTAAACGATTAGTTGAAAAAAGAAGTATTGTGTCTGTTTCAAAAAACAATAGCACACGGTCTTTAATGATTGTTTGTTATGCAAAGCGTTGAGTCGTACTATACCTAGTGAATGATAAAATACTACATGTGAAGAATAAAATCAAATAAAAACGCATTAATAAAAAATAAAAAGTTTTTGATGAAGCAATACAAGTCACTGTAAAAGGTATTTGCCACGGCATCACCGAGTTCAGTTTGCTACGTTGCAATAAGAGTGATTTTTCCGCATTTTTTATTACCATTCGAGAGATTGTTTAACACCTTATTGCAAGGAGTTAAATGTGATTTTTGCTTGGCTCTGTGTGTATAAAAATCGATGTTATTGCCTACGTGTCCACTTGTGGACAGAGTGACGCGTGACGCGCTCTTTATTGAACTTACAGCGAGTTCTCGCGTCGGGTTATAGTGGCCACTTGAAATACATGAAAAAGCAATTCTGAGCGGAGGAAGTTTTGTGTTGGAGGCACGTTACGTGGCTTTCACTTAAAATAGTTGGAAAAGTATTTTAATAAATCTTTGCTTTTAACGATTTCACGACTAATGTGGCATTACTAGACTCTGGTATACTAAGTATAAGTACAACGCAATGGTTAGACTTTATGTTTACGAAACATTTACCGTTATACATTTTTAAACATACTTGATAGAACAAACTAATTATACACATCACAGTCAGAAAATGAGTTCAATGTTTAACAACGCCCCTACATAATTGATGAACTTAAATTACAATTTTGTTTGCTCTCATTAACCTTTTTTCAACACAAACTGAACAAATAGCGTCTAGGCACGAATTTATTTGGCCAAAGCAAAATGACTAACCGTGTAATCTAGATAAACTACACAAAAATAAAATAACAAGGCTTCTTAATGTAAAATCTAAATAACTTTGAAGCACGGAAGCGACGAATAAAGCTGGCGCTAAGCTAAAACTAATTTACCTGTGGGTTACTTTACTTTAACCTTTACGAAGAACAAGTAATTTATTTTATACGGCTAAAGTTACTACTGGGCTTAATGATTCTTTGAGCGTTGTTATATTTGGTTTTCTTCTATTTTAGTCTTGTATTATTTGGGTTTTAGTGAACTTTTGAACAACCAATTAAGTATTTTTATATATTTTAGCTATTCTAAAGTAGTCAACTTTTTACTACTACTTCCTTCAGTTGTAGGAGCAATAGGTAGTGTTTGTATCAGAAACTATGACAAGAACTACGAAAATTTCAGAAACTACGTTTAAATTGTAACCGTTGGATTCTGCATCCTTTGGTTTTTTCATTTTCTGGCTTAATGCGCAAGTCGTGCGATGCCAGAAAATGTAAAAAGTCAAACAATCCTAATGTCAGTTAGCTGTCATTGTCACCTTCTGGCCCAAGTCGATTCGGCATGGTCATTGCAGATAGTGTGGCCAGCTTAACTAAATCCCGAAATTAAAGGAACCTCGGCTCTTATTTGATCTAGTTCATTATTATAATTTGTTATAAATTGGTTTCATAAAAGTAGTAATAGTCTATTGTAAAATATCTAAACTCATCGTAAATCAAATCTACATCGATTTGTTGATTTGTACTCCTCAAAGTTCAGTTTCGTTTAACATTTTCATAATGGAGGCTCTTCTGGATTGAGAACAAGGTCGCATACTTAATTATCAAGGTATAGAGTAGAAGTCGACATATTTTAGAGTTGAAGGGAAACTTCGTTTACCCCTATTTGAGTCACACACCGGGAGATTTAGTTGAGATGCGGCAACTCCGGTACGGGAGGTTCTGGAAGGCTATTGTTCTGTTGGGTCACCCCAATTGGATCGCTTCGAGTTCTTTCTTGGCTAGAAGGCTCGCTGGAGACCAGTCGCTTGTCCTTACTCGTTTAACTCGCCGGGGAGAGAACCCCAAGTGCTGATAATAAAACTTACATATAGAAGTGCGCGATCTTTGAAACCCTCTGCCGGTAAGTCTACCATCCGTAGGCTACCATCTTTCACCTTTGTTCATCAGTGCACACCGTGATCAGTTGTTCTCCTTGCTCACAGGGTCTTTGTGTCGACGGTACCTTGTTCCAGCTGGCTGCCGAAAGCCTCTAACCTGAATACTCACATATTTTTATAACTACCTACGGAACTTCTGTAAAACCCCGTCTCGGGTAAGTAACTTGTACCATAAACCTTCAATTTATCTATAGTTCACTTGGAAAACTGTGATCAGTGATTTATTCCTTGCTCACAGGGTTTTTTTATACTACCTCTGAAACTCAAGCGAGGGTGCCTCCACCTTCGCTACACTACACTACACCCGACGGTCTGCTGGTCAGCTCCGCAGCCTGAGGGTTGCCTAAACAACCCCCTGCGCCGCTGCAGCAGCACCTGGCTCCGGGCCATCTGTATCTCAGGGTAACAGTGGGTAGGCCGAGCCTACCCACATTCAAAATTTTATTGTATTGTCCCTTAACATTTTAATTGATATATGGTTGCAAAACTAGTATGTAGGCTCGAAACCCACCCTGAATAGCTTCTACTACTGATCTAGCTGGCATTCAGTAACTAAGGCGCCCATTTATTGTTCTAAAACCTAAATTCTGTAAGTCTATTTAGCCCTTCAGGCACTGCGTTGATTCTATTGTATATTATCTATCTTCTACAAAGTATCCTTAATAAATAACCTTATCATTCTCAGTCGCTTTCTTTCATTTACTATCTACCTAGTTAGAATAAGTAGGTTTAGCTTTTAAAAAGGTTACAAAATAATGTAGCTGATCGAATGACCCATTTTTGAATAAGATTACAAAAGTCAACTCTCGACACTTATAGATTTTCGAAATTTTAAAACAAATGTTCGTCATGTCATAGAATCCATTGATGGTTCAAAAAGTCTTACATTATGTTCGCCATTCTCACAAGTATTTTCTTTATGAAAACACTTTGCCATCGCTTGAGAAACACGTCACAACAATCGCATGCTTTAGCAATTATGGCACGGCCTGCGCCATTACTTTACCCGTCATTTACCAAATGGCTTAATTGGAAAGTTTCGTTACGATTCGTGCATGGAAAGTGGCGCGAAGCTGAGCGTTTTCTCGCGTGACACCCGTCACACCCTTTATGGCCTCCATATTTTAAAATAAGGACTGAATAACCGGTTTGAAACTGGCTTATCAAACTGTAAAATATGCTAAGTCTTATGCAAGACTCAACAAAGTTTTTATTTCACAATCTAAGTATATAAAACTCAAAAGTGATTGACTGACTGACATAGTGATCTACAAACGCACAACCCAAACCACTGGGAAGATTGGGCTGAAATTTGGCATGCAGTTAGATGTGGTGACGTAAGCATCCGCTAAGAAAGGATTTTTCGAAATACTACTATTAAAAGAGTAAAATAGGGGATGCAAGTTTTTCAAAAAAATTGTAAATTGCGGTTATGATTTCTTCACTACTCTGAACTTCACTACTCACTTTTCGACATCATATTTTGTTAACAATTACACATCCAGTTACAAAACACACTATAATCACTTACAATATATCCAGACATTCATATCATAAACTTTTTCACACTCAAAATGCAATATTTACATTAAAAATCATATAAAAACAAAAGGATGACGCATTAATCCACCCGCCATATTTGCCGTTTGCGCGGAACTAACTTTGGCATTTTTTACTTTTTATTCATTTTTCGTTCCAACTTGCGCAAAAAGTTAATCGAATCAAGCAGAGTTTGATGTGCTTGATGGAATAAATACGTCAGTCACGAGTTTGAAGGAAAAGAAACGTAACAAAATGTCGGCGAATCAGAGCACTATAGCCTAAAGCCTTCTTTGATAAATGGTCTATTTACTGAGATTAGCGCGTTCAAACAAACAAACAAACTCTTCAGCTTTATAATATTAGTATGGTTTTAAGTGTTGTTTTTCAAGTTTAATTTTGTTCTGATATGATATGAAATGTGTATGGAATAGTATAGATAATATATAATATATATTACTATAGATTAACATATTATTATTATGTAGTTAAGTGTATATGTCACCGAAAAATAACAAGATTCGTACGTTTATAAATTTCCTAGTAAATTTATAAACCTTCGTAAGATTCTAAACGAGAGATAAATTGTATTATTTTACGCCCACATTTTCGTCAATTGATAAACTTACGTCAATTGAAAACGGAACGTAAACAAATTTGCTCGTGCGTTTTTCTAAAGTTTTAAATTTTTTTAGTGTTGGAACTTTGAAAATAGTTTTATTTCGCTAAGGTTATTAAACTAGGCCCATAATGAGTTACCTAAAAGCTGCGGACAGGCAAAATTATGAAAATAGTTCGGTAAATATCACACTATTTGTTGACGAAGTGAAATTTAACACAGAGCTACGAAAGTTTTATAGTAGTAAAAAATAGCTTGAAGTCGGAATGGACAGACGGAAAAATTTAAAATATCATTAAATGATAGAAGGTTTTAACAAAGCTAAAGTTTTGGGACATCGGCCCACAGACAAACTTAACACGACTTTGATGTGATTGCACCCAAAATCGAGAATCCTCAAAAAGTAGGCGAATCAGATACATTGTTTTGTCACATATGCACATATAACAATGAATCATCAGGGGCCCATACGTGTATTAAATGTAAACGTATCACACACATAATCTGTGGAGGGACAACCGAAAACAATGACGAAGGATATGGTTCGCAGTTGATATGTAATTTTTGCGCAACCGAAGCAAACATCCTCAGAGAAAGGAAGGACTCGCACTTGAATTTAAAACGAGGAGCAGATAAAATTACAGCACATTCATCTAAGAAATTTAAAAATATTGATGTTGGTGCTCTGTGTTAGTCAAAGTTCTAAAAGTTGATAGAGGGCCTTTAGATAGCTAGAATGTGGTCGGCAGAGTCATAGAGAAAAGGAATGAACTATACAAAGAAGGCACTTCTTTTGGAGTCATACAGGCCCACTGAGGGACCTAGCGTGTGGCACGGTCACAAACTCATGTACAAAACTGAAGTAGTAAGTAAACATCTAGACACTAAGAAAAAAATTTGTACGCACTATCTTTTGGCTTAATAAATTATTTTGATTTTGATTAATGACTGGTTGCCTCGAAACGCTGTCCTTACAACCCCAGGAGAAATTTTGACTGATGATTTACCAGAGGTTCGATTATTCGACCATGAATTTAATTTTTTATGTGCTATATTTTATAAGTTACCATTAAGAACAATATCTGCGATGTCTTCTACATTTGATGGGCGTGGGTAAAGAATGAAGAAATGCAACTGCAAAAAAACTTGAAGGGACAATGTTTATCTAATAAGTGCAATTGTAAAAAGGCTAATATTTTGAGTAATTCGAGGTGCCATAAATCTTTGACATGTTGCAATGAGCAGAGGATCGATAATCTTGTTGTAGGTGTACTTACATAAACTTTTAAGTTTCAATTTCCTTATTACTGTTATTTTAATTTGGCAGAAGGCCGGTTTTTTATTTTATGTTTGTTTTTTAGTTTTTAATAAACCTCTAATATCGTAGAATACGATTTCTGATGTTTTATTTTGGTTGAGTGAAGTAGGGGGCATTAGCATAATAAATAAAAAAGTAACCCTGTATTACATTACCTACCTAGTTTTAAAGTAAAAATGTTGGCAATTCTGATTGTTTCAAAGTCTATGAACACAAACATGGTCACTGTCGACATCGGCCAATTAGAGCGGAGTGTGTTATTTTCCGTATTCTAAAGAAGCGTAAAATTAAAATCTCTTTTGTGATTGGTCAACCCGTTTAGAATCTTACGGGTGGATATCCGTTAGTTTATAAATTTACCACGAGATGTCGTAAATTCATAAATTAGCGAAAACATGAGCGTAAAATTATACAATTTATATCCCGTTTAGAATCTTACGAAAGTTTATCATTTTCCTAGGAAATTTATAAACGTACGGATCTTGTTATTTTTCGGTGACATATACATACAATGTATTTGAATATTATTTTAGAATGTGACGTGTGAACTCTGTTTATAAATAAATGACTATGAACTATGAATTTTAAGTATCATGCAAAAAACCGTATAATCTGGCAGTCTACCGATTTAAGTCCGAATTTATACGAACATAATTGTAATAATAACATTATTATCATCTTAGACTACAGTGGTGCTTAATATCAGGCAGGCTATAGTCAAACGCAAGCCTATTTCATTTAAAATAAACTATTAAACAGAGTGTTTATACCGTTTTACAGTCTTCCTAACCGCTTTTTTTATTCCACAGCAGTAATTACAAGCACACACGTCCACGAGGTGTTAAAGTGGCGGTTGATAGCGGTCACTTATGTCGTGTCGAGTTTGACGCTCCGAAGGTTTGATCGATGGAACAGGTCGCCAGTTCAAATAGTTTCGGTGAGTTACATTTTGGGGCGGAATGTGGGTTGAGTATGGTTATATATGTAGGTATGTTATGAATTATATAGGTATAGTAGTGGATGCCCGCGGCTTGGTATGCATTTTTTCTGGAATACTACACTCAGGACAACTAGGCTATAAGATTTTAAAATTAACATCGTTGAACTAAACGTATTTTTTAACACCTGAAATTACAGACATGAAGCAGAGAACTAAATACAATAAATAGTAGGTACTTATGTAGTGAATTCTTACCCATTATATTCATATACCATTAAAGGCCCGTCGTTATTTCTTATCGGCATAATTATTTCCTGGTATTGATGACAATTCACTTTGTCACTGATATTATCAAAATCTATACGACTATTATAAGCTCATTTATCGTAATAGTAGAAGCCAAATTTTTAGTCCCACATTTCCTCCCCTTAAATAAACTTGGAACAATAAATAAAAGATCACCCGACACGAACCGAGCAATCCTGTAATGACGCCTCAAAGTTAAATTAATCAGCTTTATCACTCTCAGGAACAAACTTTTGCGATTTTCAATGATAAAGAACATTTTAAGACAAAATGAAAATTATATTTCAAGTTTTTAGGCATAATGAGCACGCGGGAAGGGGTTCGTACCCGGCTCCTAATTAATTAATATCGATCGAGTTTCAACTTAGGTAATTAATAGAAACGTGGTCCCCTAAACTTAGATAATACTTTGAGAAGTTCACGTATTAATCCGGTCTACACAATGGAAAACTTTAGGAGGTAGAAGTTTTCTTGTCTATGGAGCGAAGGAAACTTAGGTCTTATTTGCAAGTTGTATGCAATTCCGATTTGGAATCGGGAAACTTTGTGTTGCGAATCTACTGACAATGTGGTGGGTATACAATCTAGGGCTTAGTTCTGATTACTAGATCTTGTTATTGTAGAGGTTTGATTTCAACAGGTAGTAGGTGTTACTAATAAGCTCATGCTCCACCTTCAAACCACTGTTGTTTGTGCAAATGCAGCTTCAAACTCAGGCTAAAAAGAAAAAAATAAAATGATCATTACTATACACGATACAACGACTACTTATTATATAAGATATAGTTAATCTTTAAAGAACGTTTTGCTAAATCTTTTTTTATTTTTTTACAAATATTCCGGGACATTGCACACAGCGCCATCTAGCCCCACACTAAGCAAACGCTTGTGTCGTGGGAACTAGATAACGGATATAATACTTATATACTTTTCTTTTGTAAATACATACTTAATATACATACAAACGGCCAGACTCAACACAAGTAATTACAAATTTTAATACGCATAACTACTTGTGTCATGCGGGAATCGAACCCGCAACCCCTAGATTAGAAGAATAATACTACCTAGATACCTAGATAATGAATACTTCATGTTTTATTCTACTACAATCATACTGTAAAAATAGACTGATATTGAAATAAACATTCTAAAATTACACGATAACTTTTTAATAGATACAATCTCCTACTATTGCTTCGTCACCAACATTCATATACGTATAACTGTTTATAGCTGATACATTTTGTATAGTAACGACACGGCCATTGACACGATACTTAGTTAACTTGAATCCGGGACCAAAAATTAATCTTCTTTGTTCTTAACACAACATAAATAGGTATAATAATACAATTTGAAAAGTTTATTAAGGATCGTAACGATAAAATTTGGTGAAAACTGTGTGTAAAACTTAATGTGTGCTTCTTCCGAAAAAACACAAATCATGTACAACTAAACCACAATATACTAAACTAAACTAAATGGTGTTAATAAGCATCCAAACGCGATACAATATCACAAATATACCCGATACCTGACCAGGTATAATACAATCGAATAGCTGTACAAACTCGGCGAGATACCGTAATAATAGGTAGACACAATGGCGCTGTAATCTGTTGCAGCGGTGGCTATATCTGCTACGTTGCAGCTGCAATATCTGCTCTGATGCAGCGAGTTGTATCTACTCAGCAGGTACGAGTAGATAACTATACTGAACGAAATTATCATTGGATGGAAAGACATTTTGTTAGTAGATTTTCTATGATATTATTGTGTGGCTAAGCGGTACCAGTGTCTGCTTTTCATCCGGACGCACCCTGGTTCGAATCCGGCCTACACCAATGACTTGTATTTTCTAGTTAAGTGTGGATTTGCACTCGCTTGGCGGTCAGGGAAAACATCGCGAGGAAACTGACTTGTTTGAGGACCACCATTATGTCCGAGGACATGTGTCTTCCGTGGAAGGACCTGACCACGACGTATCTGCCCAAGAGAACTACTCTAACGAATTAATTCTGCGGGGGATTCACGACCCTCAGTCATGAGGACTCAAGAAAGAGAGAAGGTGCTTTAAAGACTTGAGCCAGTTCCAAATTCCAAACAGACTAAAAAGAATATTCCGGGACATATCACGCCATATCATCTAGTATAGCCCATCATCTACATACGAGTACGTGTAGTAGGTGAGTTTAAATGAGAATGGATAAAACAGTATTTAAACCACCCGAAGGACTTCTGATATGTTATAACATTGTTATATTAATGTGTATATTATATCACGTTTTTAAAAACCTGGATGTAATCAGTTTACTTTATATTATTTTGTGTATCTATTTCATGGTAACCTTTTTAAGATTATTAGATTAATTATGAGCAATAATACATTGTGTAGAATATGTTAACATATAAATCGATTGAATGGTGCAAAAGTTGTCTAAACTGCAGCCAAATTGCTAATTCACTTTCATGTTTTTGTTAGAATAAGTCTAGTAAATCCACAAGCGTCCATTGGTCAGCCTTTTAGGCAACGCTGAGTATTCATCAAATGCAGAGAATTTTAAATTGAACGAGTTTAGTTCGAAGCTTATACTTACACACGGATGATAAGGTTGAAGATGTTGTACGATGTAGTAAGTACTTATCGTATATATAAATTTAATACATGAACTGAATGATGGTAATAAGATAAAAGTCACTTATTTTAAACGAAAATATGTGTTTTAACTATCTTTTCAAGTGTCGAGGCGTTCACGTTAGAAGCCTTAAATATGGTTTAAAAATTCATTTAGGATTCTGACGTGATTTGATCATTGATAAAATCTATTATCTAATAAATCAATCGATCCACGGATTTGCATAATATCATTTCCTGATGCATGCCTCTGCTAGCTGAGCTATAGGCGATTCTTCTTCTTATATTTTTATTCGCCATTCCTGTAGCCCTTGTGTCACCCCATGTGTAATCCCTAGCGTCTAGTTTAACGAAGCGTTGTGAAACTTTTTCGTCTTTGTGCACGTAAACAAGTATATCAACTTCGTTCAAGCTATAATCAACTTTGTTGCTTCCAAGTAGGGGCTAGATTGCTTTGTGTGTATACAATGTCTACGTTTGCACAGTTTGCGGGTTTTAATATACTTTTTGGATGGCCTCGTTAGCCCAGTGTGTCTACAATTATTCCAAAGTTCTTTGCTGGACATAGACAATATTAGAGAGCTATTAATTACTTTGCCTTAATTCCTTTTTTCAGTGCAAATATTTTCATCTCATGAACGCCCGATCCAATAAAACGAGTATAACAAGCATTTGAAATGAGTTACTTGTTACCCTATTTAGATTTATTTTTGATTCAACGTATTTTTACAATCTACATAATTATAAATACACCCGAAAATAAGCGCATTGTTACCAGAGAAGCTGTGATGACAGTAATAATGTTTGCGTTGAAGCATAATTATCACCAGCAATCACTGGGTGGGCTCTGGGAAATAATAGATTTAAGTTTCGAATATGAAGAAAAATGCTGCCTTATATTATATATTTTTTTAAAAAGAATAAATTATAGTTCGTTAATTATGTATCTGTCCCATACAGTCAATGGTATCCTGCAAATAATATGTATTAATATTTGACTGTATATAATATATTGTGTTTATCTAATTCCAATCAGTGCAAAGCCGGGGTATGCTGTTAGCACTAATCGATAAACGCTCTAATATTTCATTAGCAAACATAGCAAAGCGTCTATTCATGAGTCAACATGCTAACATTTGTGTAAGCTTAAGTCAAACAACTTCACAAAGCCCATTATATAGTCTGAATACCTAAAGAGCTTACGATATATTAACGAAAGCCATAGGTTATTCATTAAAGCTCAATTGATTAATATCGCTCCGGGACTTCAATATGGGACCGTATGGCGATAAATTTTAAAGACAGGTTTTTCATTTTAGCGTCTGTGATAAATTACGTAGTTCAATAACTAACGTGTGGCGTGGAACTGATTTGAAGGATATTTTTCACTGCTTGGTCGTGTAATAGCTAGCGAGAGCGTTGGTAAGAGCGATTTAACTAGATTGACTACTTATATTTTTTTTATTCTTTCTATTCATGGTTGTCACGTGTTCATTCAATTATCTCATCATATAAAACTCTAAGATGACTGACTGACATAATGATCTATCAACGCACACGAGGCTGGAACCATCCATTATTTTTGAGATAAAATGTATTTCTATTGAAGTTCGGTTTCAAAACAGATAAAAAAAATTATGAATAGTATGAATGATAGAAGCAACAGAAACAAAACGTTTAGCATCATTCAAAGTTTAAATCATTATAAATAAATTCATCATGAAACACTTTTTTATATTCTTTTCTTCCGCCAAAGCCCAGTGCGTATTTCAAGTTTTTTCAACAACAACACTCCGGCTGAAAATTTACTCTAGCCACTTTTAGCATAGTTCAACGAAACCATTTTAAACATTGAAATAACAAAGTAAATTAATGTCAAAAAACTGAATCGTAAGTGTGGGATGTTTCCAATCCCACAAGGCAATGAAGTTGCTTTTAATTAAATATCCAAAATTAAATTTTCCATCGTACAATTTGCTCTTCTCAGAATATAATATTTAAGATTAATTACGAATTTAATTAGAGCTTCATTATTAAATACGCTTACGACAATATTTGGCAATATGTGATTAAAGTTGGGAATATTGTCTACGTTGATAAACCAATATAGCTCGTACATAATTATGTTACCTGAAGATCATTCGTTTTAGATTAATTCTTTTTATGTCAGTTATTACAACAATGTCAACGTCAGTAAAATAGTAAATAATCTACAAACATGGATAATATTGTGGGTATATTATAATATATAATATTTTGATAGATAGTTGGAAATGATGGTAGGTGAATAAAATCAGTCTTTGCTTGGCACTTGCTTGTTTCAATTATCGCTCCTCATGTATGTAATTTAATTTACAAATATCATAGTACTACATTCACTGTTTTCAACACTTTTTGGCAAACTATTGTATTTTGTTAATTTTATATGTTACGAATGGATTCAGACGCGTTCTAAAATACTTTTTCATTGCTGTACAAACAAACAATAACACTATCATTTTATTTTAAATAAACCTATATATTCACAAGCAACATCTATTTCAATGTTTTAAATATTAACATAATTAATATTAAAAGTTAACGTTAAAAAGGTAATATAACAGAAACAGTTTTTTTCGCAAAAACATTTATGTTGAAGTTTTAATCAATGCAATATTGAGCTGCATCGCAACGTAGCGCTCAAGTGCAATGCATATTTGACCAAAATTTCAGACATTATTGAGTAATTTGTAAATATTCTCTGTGAAATTAATATCATAATGAGCCGGCCTTTAGGTGGAAAGGCTTAATCCAGTTTTATAATAACTTTGGATTCAGAATAATTAAGTAAGTTACTGCAGTTTAGGTGTTTATCTAAGTTTTTATAAGTTACTCCGGGCTAAATATGTAGTAAATCAAATAATATTATTTTTTAAATTAAAAATTTAAAAGTTAATTTTTTCATAACTAACAATCATTTTGTATCATTAACAAGAATTAAAAAAATTAATAAAAATATATAAATGGATGAAATGACCTAATGCCACGCTCTTTACAGTTTTATTTTATTTTTTAAAACTAAAATGTATATGCACTTGGCCACAGTTTGCATGTTTTTTGACATAAATATATGCATAAATTTGAACCGGGAGCTGCGAACATACAATGTATGTGATATATAATAATACTCCGGAAGTCAAGTGGTATACGTTCCATCTATATTCATTAATATAATATACCTACCTTCTAAGTAAAACAAAACCAGAACAAAACAAAAAAAACTTTCGTTTTGTTTCAAATAATGAAGACAAACGAAGGTTCACTAGTTTATAACGCTGTTTATTTCAATATAAATCTTCGAACAACTTTCTCCGACTCATGTTTCCTCGTCGTAAGTTACTATTAAAGTTTCTCGTGAAAAATTGCAGCAATAACTAAGAAGGGGCCTTCAAAATGGGTCACATTAAAAATGTAGGTATTTTTAAAGTGAATGATTTGTTCTTAAATCGGTTCTAACAAAATGTAAGTATCTACGCTGTTCTCACTTCTACTTTTTTGTATCACTTGAAATGAAGGAAATAGTAAAATTATTTGTTTATTAATCATGTAAAACCAATAATAGGTTTTGTTATGAAACAAAATCTAATTGACCTAAACCATACATAATTTTATATTATGTATAAAATATTGTGGAAATCCCTGCCTGACTCTCTGTTCCCCACGCACTATAATCCAGCGATCTTCAAAGCGAGAGTGAATCGGTTCTTATCGGGTTAGCACGCTCCATCATAGCCTTTGCTTGCTATCAGGTAAACTATGGTCAAGTGCAAACCCGTTCAAGTTAAAAATACATATTATATATTTATTTATTTATTAGTTAATTTATATTAAAATAATTCAGTAAAGTAATAAGTTATTTACAAACCTAAATCAAAAGGGTTCCCAACTATTTTCAAACTAAATAATAGTCTCAATAAATTACAATGCTTCCTTTTACACAAAGGTACAAATTATTATCTTCGGTTGAAATTAGCAACTGCTATTAGGCCCAGTAAGGTTAATGAAAACCGAAAATTTATTAGCAGACGGGAATTTCTATTTGCAAACTTCTGGGTTATCTTTGCGATAAATCCCGCAATCCAACGGATTAATTGCAATCCTTTGGAAAAACAAATTAAGTTCTTATGTCAATAGCATTAAGGTCTATGAAGTGCTCTTGGATTAGAATAAGGGGAAATTCCGCTTCTCTCAACAATGCAAAGCTAGGAAATTGGTGAATGTATTTGTTTCTTGGTAGTTTATGACAGTCGTGCGGTGAGATTGTCATGAATGAATAATCCACATCATATGCCAACTTGTACTCAAGTATTACTTGTATATATTAGGCAATAATACGATATTAAAGAATAATATCGGGTGCCATCTTCATATTGAAGTTCGGAGGTCAGTTGGTAAAACTTCTTGCGATCTCATGCTGCTTCTTTTCGATGCGGATATCTGAGCTTCGTCCATTTCTTGATGTTGTCTAGCCTATATCATTCTTTGACGGTCAGGGCATGCTTTAATATAGCATTTATTCTTTGAATAATGTTGTAATATTAAAGTTCATTCTATCGTGCATAAGAAGGTAGGTACTTAATTATAAATTAGCACGTAGATCGTCGGTTGAAGTTGCTGCACATTCTAATACAGCTAACCACAACCTATTGGTGTAAATATTCATGAGTTGCACTCATAGCGCAGTGCTCCAGTTTCTAGTTCGAGTCATACACCTATGGCCACAGATAAAATAATCTGAATACGACTATTCTGCTTTTTATATCAACATTTGTTTGTTACACAATAAACACTCGACAATAATTGGTGATATCGTAATTTTGAAAGAACAAATAGAAAAAAAAAATATGCTTTCAATATGTACAAACTAAACTATTTTTTAGACTTGCTTTCAAAGCATTTGATCCGAAGTGGTTCAAAGTGATATACTATATATTTTGATTTAATTTTTTCAATGTTATTTATTGTGTTTGTAATTTGCATGCTCTATAGGTGGGAGTATTGTTCCATATGTAATCTTACTAACATCTATATTTACCTATATTCGGCAAGAAATATCTTTAATTTTGACTTTGTGTTTATAGATATTTCTGTGAGATACACATGTATTTTTTGAGAAGTGGGATATTTTTGTATTTTAGTCATAACATGGCCTCTATTGGGTGTAATACCTCTACCTATGACGAAGCGCGTATTTCGGTCACGCGCCCGCTGATCACACAATTCAATTTGGCGCACAAAATAATACAATTTTACGTTCCCGAACCCTGGTATCGGTTTAAGCAGAAAATCAGATTGTAGCCTGCTTTAACAGTGAAGTGCAATTAACCAGTGAAGGCATGCACGGCCCCGGTTTGCTGATTTTCACAACGTAAAAGTATTGCGGAAAATTTAACGGCAAAATATCTGGTCTCGCTTTTACACCTGCGCTGAAAATGATTCTAACGTGATATATTTTATGTTTAAACATAAAAACAGTGAATAAAATGTGAAAGCTTTGTGTACTGTACACTGTTACTGTGTTATTTACAGTTAAAGAAATGTCTTTTTTATTTTTCTTTATTATACCAATGTGGTCAACCTTGTCAAATTGTAATTATTCTTTTACTGCCACAAATTGAGTGGCAGTGGTAAACACACGATTAAATAAATAAATAATTATTTTCCTTATTTCATCATCGTCATCATCCACAGCCCTTGGGATCCTACTGCTGGGTATAGAACTCCCTTTGTATGTGCCATGTGCGTCGATCTTGAGCAGACCTCATCCATGTTGAACCCTAGATTATTAGAAACATTTGTTTTAGTCAAAAAACTCACTGTTGTTTTATAACATATATAAGTTCGTCAATCACTAACTTTCCCCGCCACGATTTCCAAAAAATATTTAACAAGATTTCCCAACAACATTTTTCCCGCTACCAAACATTGTTTCGGAAACTTTCCGTGAGTAATTTACCTCGGCAACAATACCGTCCTACAAGCATAAGAAACAGGGGATCCGTAACGACCACGAGAATTATACTTTTTGACAACACTCAAACAACTGTCATTTGACTTGTCGCGTTAGCTTGCGATTCCCTCAAACCGAGGCCTTTTACCGGCTTTGTTTCCATATATTGCTTTACTTGCTTAGATAAGATCCTTACGTAGAACTATTTACTAGCGCTGTTGTTGGTACACATGCAAGCGTTCATATCTTTGTTTGATTGCTGGAATCACTGATATTTAAACTATAACGTGGTATTGAACTATAGTCACTGTATTATTAGTTCCCGTAAGGCATGAATTAATTTAGTTATAATAACCAGCTAGCACTTACGTTAAAAATTACGTCGAAAAATTAGCTCGACAAGTTTCGGAAATCTGAGGTTTCCATCATCAGGAGGACGAGTCAGCACGCGCGTCCGGTTGGTTGGTTGTTGGTGGTTTTTGACGTAAGTGCTAGCCGGTTATTACAACTAAATTGAACTATAGTCATGTCTCTGAATCTATATTGCATATATAGGAGGAAGTGTGCAATTTTCACCAACCTTGAGTAAGTTATGTGTATTGTGAAAATCATTGATCTAAATGAGCGGCATTTTTAGCCCACGTGCATTCAAAAAAGCTTACCAGAGTGCGTATAGACACTCGTATATGTACTATTTTATGGAGTTCATTTAAAATCGTGGCAGAAGAGTAGAAGTGGACGTGCCGTGGCAGTGTACACGTTTGTCAGTGTAAACTTTTGAATGGACTTGTTTTTAAACTGCAGCGAAATAAATTCGCAACACCGCTAGCGTACAACTTTTTCAGCTGAAAACCATAATATTTTTGGCGAGAATATCCGGACAGAGTGCGAATAATCCCACTGGAAGAAGTTTCTAATAACGCGCACTTTTAGATTCATTGCACCTTGCTTGTAGAAAAATTACCAAACTTTGGCGCGAAGTTAAGAGATGTTTGTGGAACTTTCAGAATGTCATTAATCCCGGTAATTTCACAACGGTTTTTTAAACGCTAGAGTTTTAGTACTTGACGTTTTTCAACGTCCGAAGTTTAAATTAGAAGCCGGAGATTGAGATTTGAATCCTTAAACTTTGATCTTTTACGTGCGCTTTCGGTGCTATAGTAAATATATTTTGTACATTGCACTATGGATACATTTACGAAATTTTGCTTAAAACTAAACATATATATGAATTTTAATATTAAAACTTTCGTGAGACATTTTATCAATATATCTATTTATTTTATTGTCTGCGTGCTGCCGCGGTCCCAGAACATACGTTCTGAAGATGGATGTCATAACATCCGAAACGCGTAAACAACTTACGCGATTTACACGTGAGTGAAAACCGTTTAGTTAATATATTGATATATTTGAATATTCGTTTTAATTATCCATCCAATTGATTGCTTATAATAAATATTCAAACGACATCCATATTTTTAACCATAACCAAAATGATATTAATATTTTGTAGATGATTTGATGACTATTTTATACATACACAAATTACTTATATATTAAAACATTCATGCAAACAAAATAAACATTGCAAAATATTCTGATATCTCGGAAGATTAAACAAAAATAACACTCGCTCAAAGTTTAAAAGTCCAGTATCTTTAGCAGCGGACGCAGACGACACCGCTTTAACGAACTTATCATAAAGAACTTGGCTCTCATGAAATTTCACTCGGAATAAAGCACATTTTCGACTAAATGTTTTGATTTAATAAAGTCGCCGGATTGTAATAACATTCTCCAATTTTACAACACAATTCAAAGTCTGGAATTTCACTTATTTTGTTAAATAGTAATTTAATTGTAAATGGAATAATACATGAGATAGTCATTGGGATCGTGTTATTAATAAACCAACAAGTTTTTTTAAATACATTTTCATAAATGTCCTTGGTTAATTTTAATTTAAGTACATGTTAAAACAAATAAAATAAAAATGCCATAGTGTAGTGTTTTAAAAGAGATGATGTTTAGAAAGAATAAATGTTAACATCATATCAGATGCCCCAGAGGTGATTTGAAAACTCACCACACCAAATAAACTATATATTTCCTAGCAGGAGAAATTAGAGACATTGGTCAGTTAACTTGCCAAATCAATCTAGCGATCTACAAAGTGATTTGTTGTGTAATCACCTACGCACTTTCTATTCGAGATAATTATACTCGCTTACCATTAGGCAAATGTTGATAAAATGCACTTAAGTGACAGTTATTTTTTATTACTTCTTTATTAGTTTTTTTTATTGTTCTATGTTCTGTTCAAACAAAACTGCAGACACCATTTTAATTCTCATTTCAAAGTTTGTACACAAATTTAACTAGGTATAAAAATTATTAGTCCTTGCAAATTCATTTTGTCATAATCCAAAGATATTTAAGACTTTTTTTTTGTGAAACACAATATACCCTAATTGGGTGTTTGCAATAATAATACATTAAAACAAGGGAAGAAAAACTAAACATACTACTTCTAACTACAACATAACCAAGGAGGGCACTTAGAAAATCTTTAAAAGCCTAAAGATAGTCTAAGTTGTTGTCTTTTTAAACTTGATATATTTTATTTGATAGCGTTCTGTTCTATCGTACTCAAAAAGCATTAAACTGTTTCAACCGTCGACTGAATGGAAGAAAGACATACTTGTACAGTTCCGGACAAACATCATCGTTTTTCTATTGTTCATAATATACATCTCAATTTCCTTTAACGTTTCGATAGACATAGCTCTTTTTCTAGTGTTCCTAGAATGAAGTTTTATTACTCTATCAAGTAAATATTACGAAGAAAAGTTCCCCATTCATTTTTCTTTTCCTTGGAAATTAAAACTTGAAAATACCAAATCATATTCAGATACATCTATATTACTTTGTTTCTTTTAATTTTACACCCTCTCTCTCTAGTCGTATTTCCTCATGACTGAGGATCTGGACTCCAACGCAGAATTAATTCGTTAGGGGATTTTTAAACCAACATCCGGCAATTTTTCGATTAAAGAATTTTGTTGTAAGTAAATGTATTGTGTGTAAAAATATATGTAAATAAAGGTATGACGTCATTTATTTTTTCAGATGCCCAGCTTTTAACAAATCAAGACATGCCTTTACCACCCGTTTTGACTGCATCACGTTGGCAGTACCGCTGAGCAATAACAATGGGATTCGTTAGGATCTGTGAAAGAAATACAGTGAGGATGGTAACACAATTATTTAAATTGAGAGCTTCTCGTTAGTCCGTGAACTGATTGTGTAGATGTGGGTCGGTTTATAAATAAAGCGTGGGTTTGTACTTGTGTACACTACCTTTGGAGCTCGGGAATAGGTTTGATTGCTTAAAGTGTATTTTTAGAAGGAAAAAATCGGTTTGTGATAAAATCAAAATGATCTTTCCGAAGTTTGATAAGTCTACGGAGCCGGCTATGAGGAAAAATCAAGAAGTTACAAATAGAATAAGCTTCTGTTGTGGGTGTTGATTTTTTTTAAAGTAATTTTACAACCCTATCACGTCGCTTGAAGCGTAACATTTTTATGTATCTACCCCGACTTTGAATTATTTACTAATAATGACTAGCAAATAATTTTTCAGCAATTTTTTATAAAAAATATGATACTCTTTGGTCACAGTTTCATATATTTTGTACATCTACTGTGATGTACGTTCATATATCAAGGAGTGCTATTTCCCACCTTAGCTTTACACCGGCTAGTATTGCCAGGCAAGAAGCCAAACGCCTCGTTGCCAGAATTTGCTCGTTCAAAGCGAAACTGGCCGATTTGTATGCCGAAGCAATTGTTAATCAGCTGTTACTGCTAACTGCTATTTGGAAGGAGTAAAGGTAAAACGGATTTGTATAATTATAGGTTTTGTGAAGATTTAGACATTGTAAAGAGGGCACTATTTTTCTTTTCTCTATTAAAATTATATCACCATTGAAAAGCTAACTGTTCATGTTAAAAGAAATTAATATGTTAATAAGTAAGTACACAGTCATTAGATATAATTATTATTGAACTGCCTTATTTACTTATCTTTTTTTACCTATTTAAAAGAAGTTATCTTTACACTAGACCTACAATTTGCCTGAAATAAGCCATATATATGACCTATGTTACTACATAACAGTCACAGTAATACAATGTCGTCAGTTCACAATCAATCAGTCCAAAGAACAGCCATCCAAAACAGCTCAGCAAAATTGGCAAAGGCTCTCAAAAAAAAATCATGGCAAAGTACCAGCCTACATTATAAACAAATAGACCGTAAAGAGGCATCCAATAAATCCTACTTACTTGCCGATTTAGAACTAACTCGTAGTTATAAATTTTCGGGATACGTTACAGAAAATAGCTCTACGGAGAAAGCCTGAATGGGGTTACTAAGGATACTTACATCATTGTAAATAGTGTTATGCATGTTATTGCAGTTTTGTTCTAGTTACTGGTAAAGTGGCTACATCCCTCAGTAAAATGACAAATGGATTATTCTTGTATTAAAGTTTTTATTAACAATACAATGTAATAAAATAATTAAAGCGTCTTGATTCCTTATTAATGTTCCACTTTTAAAATATGTTTTTAATGTAAACTTAAAATAATTAAATGTGTCGTTAGAATGCCATAGGTTCTTTGAACTGTTTTTAGTTGAAGATATGAGACTTGGACAGTCATCGATATATTTGATCGATATATTTGATTAAGTCAAAGTCAAAGCATTTATTTGCCGAGTACAGGTAAAAAAGATGGTACATTTCATTACATAAGAACACCATACTCAACCCATAAGGTATGCAAATATACATAATTTATAACAAATTTTGCAAATGTTAACAAATTTTACACATTTAAAACATTATAATACTAAACTAAGTAACTTACAAATCATCACTTAAGAAGTCTTTAATAGAATAATAAATCTTATCTAATAGAAACATTTTTAATTTTTGTTTGAATACTGAAAACGAGGTAGATTCCTTAATAGACTGTGGCAACTTGTTATATATTAGAACTCCCATATTATATACAGTATTGGCATAGTAGTGCCTAATACTATAATATCTCTACTGACATTCCGAAAAAAGAAGTCTTACATAGTAAACGCGAGTGTGGCTCAGTGGTTTCTGTTCTGCTTTTCATTCAGACGCACCCTTGTTCGAATCTGGCCCTACACCAATGACTTGTATTCTCAAGTTAAGTGTAGATTTGCACTCGCTTAGCGGTTTAGGAAAACATCGTGAGGAAACTGACATGTTTGAGGCCAACAATAACAAAAATTATTGATGACATGTCTTCCGTGGAACGACCTGGGCGCCCACCACGATGTATCTGCCCAAGAGAACTCCCCTAACGAATTAATTCTACGGGGGAGTCACGACTCTCAGTCATGAGGAAATACGATTCAAGAGAGACATAGTAAAATCTAATCCATGATAGTTTACTTCTTATTACCTCCCTTTGTTACAAAGGCTGGTGTGCAGCCAAACAGATGAAATGTGGCGCGGTCGTCGCTCCATTAGGAATTAATGGGCCGATCCCAGAAATGTCATCTTCCAGTAAACACAGAGAGTAATTCATTACGCTGAAAGCTGGATTGATTGTTACAGCAAACAGCTGTTACGATTGTATGGAGTTTGCATGTAACGTAGCAATTTGAGAGAATGTAAATTACGCACAAATGTTGTAACACTCGAAGTAATTACAAAGAAAAGAATGATATTAATTTTAAAACCAGGCGGACAGGTGAAACTGACGTGGCTTTCATTTTACGTCAATTAGTGAGAAGTTTGATAAGTTAATGCTAGATATCCTTTATATAATAACATATTGTAACGAAATTGATTTACTTAGTTCTTTTGAAAATGGACAATATTTATGCATACAATTTTAATACCCCAAAAACTATGTCTTCAAATTGAAGCTTGAACTCAGTAGCTTTTAAAAAACAACGTTTTTATCTTATTAATCTGCGAAGAATAATAAATACTTCATAAAAGGCATCGTAAGCGGCTATTATTACGCTGGAGTTTTAAACAAAAACAGAAGGCAGCTACCAACCTGGGCCTGAAGTGATTCATTCCGTAAATTAGCTGTTGAAAAGATGGCTTTATTTTCTGCAAAGTAAACTCCCCGAGGACCATTAGGACATTTTTATGAAGTAAATTTGCACCCTTGTTAATAAATTAGTCGGAAAAAACATCGGTAATGTCTTAGTCTTGAGTCGTACAGGAAAAACTTTGTTTGCGAACGAGTAATGGTGCGTGGTGTGAAAAACAGTTATAGAAACGTGAATTTTTATATCCTTTGACACTGTTTGTGTTTAATATGGAAGTAAGTATTCAAGATTCTACATTTGCGAATCAATTTTATTAACGCTTTAAGTTGAAAATTGTACCTAGCACACTTCAGTATATGTTGTTACAGATTAAAGTGCGGAAAGATTGTAAGTACATATTCATGGCATATTTAGTATAGATGTTACGGCTAATACCCAAAGTGCGGCTACACCTAGTTTTAGCCGGTTAGAACTAGGTGTAGCCACTTAGTCTTGATTAAACCCCGAATCGAGACAGGACTTGGCTCCTCTTCGCTTCGCTCGTCGTCACATGTGCGTGGTAGAAAGCAACCTGATGAACCTAATCTACCTTCTGTCACAGACAAGTGACTTCGAGTCCAACACTTGCACTACAACAGGACTTGAGACCTAGTTTTACCCGAAAACAATCGGCTCGTACTAGGTTTAATCAAGACTAAGTGGCTACACCTAGTTCTAACCGGCTAAAACTAGGTGTAACCGCACTTCGGGTATTAGCCGTAACATATATACTATATTAATGGAATTTTACACCACCTAAAAAGTCACGGTATGGTTGCATATTATTTAAATAAAACTGATTCATAAGCAAGGGTCCCGAAACACATAATTCTATCCATTTGAATAAAGCGCCTTGTAGCAAGTAACAGACCAACAACCCAGCATTCAAACCAAACCCATATGTAACACCACAACAATTGCATAGACAATATAGACATACTCAAATCAATATATCATACATCACAATAGAAATTAATTTATCGGCGTAAACATATCAGCCAATAACAGTAATTATTCTGGTGCGAAACGTGTCACTAACGTGAATATTCTATTAATGTTATACCTATGCTAAAGCGGATTGCTTACCTAATGTATCTGTTAAATTAATTTCAGATATTAATATCAAATTATGTTTTTTTTATCAGCATAGCCACGGCACCTAGCGGTGTCACTCGCAATTACAAAAGAAATTGTATATCGTATAGGTAAGAACCAAATACATATATAAATACTAGTGGATGCTTGCGGCTTTTCTCGCACTAAGATGTAAAACTGGCTTCCCCTATTTCACCCCTTTAAAAGTGGCATTTTCAAGATTCCTTTCTTAGCAGATGCCTACGTCATAACATCTACCTGCATGCCAAATTTCAACCCGATCCGTCCAGAGGTTTAGGCTGTGCGTTGATAGATCACTATCAATCAGTCACCTTTGAGTTTTATATACATATTTAGTTATACTAGTAGCTTAAAAACATGATTGTCATGACAACCTCGATTCAGACCCAGTTCTATTTACAGCTTCCAGTGTGTTGAATTATTGCTAAGCAATATAGTATATTTGTTTGCTTCTTATGATCGCGCCCATAATAGAACCTTCATATATCGATCAGATTCGCCGTTGACGGATACGTCAAGGAAGACATTAAAAAGCGTGGTATGGGTGACTGATAAATAAAATCTTGGCTAGATTGATCTAACCTTTCTTACAAAACCTAGAATATACGAGTAAACAACAAATTACCGATCTTCACAACTTTAATATAACTGTCAAACTTTGTAAGATCAAGAAAGATTAAACTAGTTGGAGTTTAGCGCAAGTTTCATCTAATATTGATACTTTGATAGACGCGGCCAAGTTTATTGATTGATCCGTCTGTTGCTGACTAGCACAATATTTATCTTGGAAACTGAACTGAAGGGAGCACAAACTTTGCGATTGGTTGTCGGAAGGTCTTGGGTAGATTTTCCAAAATTGTAGTTATTTTTAGTGAAGATAAAAGAGTATTATAATTAAAGTTGCGTAAGACATTCATAGGTTTTTACTCACGTGTAATTCAACATATGTTGTTTACGCGTGACGGGTGTAATGACACCCATCTTCAGAAAGTACGATCTGGGACCGTGGTAGCGCGCAGACTGCGCGCCACCGCTCGAGCGGCCCGGCGGGACACGGGCGCGGGCGCCTGGCATGAAAACGTGAGTGAAAACCGTATTAGTTACATATTGATGGATATAGAGATGGCTAGAATAGTCGATTTGATTACTATTTTTATAACATCTAACGGATTATGATTTGCATTTTATATCTACACATCACTTGCCTTGTTTTCAAAAAAAAATTTTTAAATTATTTTATGAATCGGGCCGCTTTTCACTCAGACTTACATATACATATGTACATATTTGCATACCCTATCAGGGTCATTGTTGAGTGTTTATATCTTTACAATTTGCAAACAAATAATATGGCTATGACTATAATTTTCTATATTCGAAAATTATTCAAACCTTAAATTAGACGAACTCATAAAAAATCGTTTAAATTGAAATTATTGAAATGTATTCAAAATCATGGATTTGTATTGTTTTTATTCGTATCCACATAACGCTAAATAAGCCAAACTTAATGCACACATATGAATTTATAGGAAGTCGTTTTATATAGGAAATGCACAACATAACTTAGTAAGTCGAAAGCTCGTAATTCAGAAATAACTTCTGGCAAACGATTGTGGCCCATGAATTCAGCTTTGGCATTGCCAAAACACCACAACCGTAAGTAACTCTAACTTCTAAATTATTAAAGCATTTCGTGATAAGAATAATATTATCACACGTTGCCGCGTCGTTTAAAAATAAGAGTGAGCTGTTGTCTGTTCGTTTATAAATAAAAACGGTTTTTGACGGTTGGCATACAAGTTGTGTTCTTAACGACGTAAAACATAAGTAAAATTAATTAGATGTCACATTTTCCTTCTAGTTATGGTCCATAGTTTTACCTACTACATCACACGGTTCACACTCAATGATGAATATAAGAAAAGTGAAATTGTATCTATTAGTTATCAATCTGATTGTAAAAAAGTTTGTAAGCCAATGACACCAAAAACCCTGTTTCTACTATTGTTATACAGGAGAAAGTATAATGCATATATGTGCGTTTGTTGCCTTTTTACATACAAACGATTGAACCATTTTCAATTAAATATATGGTGGTTATATGTATATAACACCCTAGATTAACACACAAGCTTTTTTTCCGTATTGACTGATAACACGATACAATACAACTTAATTGCAAAACAAAAAAAAACATAATAAAAGGAGTGATCACCTAGAGTGATCTCTTCTAGACAACCTTGGCAAGGAAGTGGTGAAAGTGACCAGTTTGGTCACTGGCGGTGTACGCCAGTGACCTAGGCCTAATAGGCTACTGCAAGTATTCTTATAATAAACTTCACTCCACCGCACAAGTAAGATCGCAGTCCAAAGCTAGTTATTAAGCCTTCCGTATGTATGATTGCTTGTGTGCGTGCAGCTGGTTGCCAACACAAGCTCTGAACGTAATCCAATAAATCTGGCCACAGACGTGGGCCGAATCCAATATCAAAACTAAAGATTTGTTGAACAAAAGGTTGATGCCGAAATAAAGGAATGGAGTCAGCAGTTTTACAGAGAGGTAAAAGGGCAAGGTCTACTTGTATCTTTTAACTACTGCGACGTGAGTTGTAAAATCATAATCTAAATATATAAGACTCAAAGGTGACTGACATAGTGATATATCAACGCACAGCTCAAACCACTAGACGGATCGGGCTGAAAGTTGGCATGCCGGTAGAGGTTATGACGTAAGCATCCGTTAAGAAAGGATTTTTGGAAATGCCACTTTTAAAGAGGACAAATAAGAAATACAAGTTTTACTTCTTAATGCGAACGAAGCGAGCACTCACTAGTAATTTTATATGCGTGATTATTTGTAAGTTTGTGAGTAAGGAAATAAATATGAATGTTTGTTAGTTACTTCTGTATACTCCCTGCTTAGCAGCGTGAGACTGCCCCGTTAGCTAAATAATATGATGGTAATGAAGCTGTTGTTTCATTCGTGAAAAAAATCTTAATATTCGGGAAGCATACAAATAGGCCCAAGCATGCATCTAAGCAATGAAGTTTTACAGATGCTACTGATTATAACATAATGATCTTGTATCCTACATTACGAGCAATCAACTAACTTGCCAAGATGTCTATCATATGTCCGTTACTAACAAACAATCCAATAGCATTGGCATCAAAAATGCCATGTTCTTTTCAGTATTTCGAGTCCCTCACCCGTCAGCGGTGAAACATTGGCGCGTCTCTCGTTGTGACGGGCTATTCGTAGCTCGTAGCATCACTTCGTAGCCCGTAGCATCACTTCGTAGCAGCGTAGCTAGTTCGTAGCACGCGAATGTTCGCGATATCAATTTCGCAGATTAAACTCTAGACGGATGGTTACAACTTCGTATGTTAGTTCATTGAATAAAAGAACTGGGAATGGCTTTTACGGTGAAAGAGTATGAGGGGAATTTAATGTATGTGGTATATTGTAGAGCTCTATGTTATTATTTGAATGATAATATGAGCGTTGTTTGAACAAATAAATAATAATTTTCTGCAGACTTTTGTTGTTTTACTGTAAACATCGTAACTTATAAAAAAAAAGGTGTACCATAAAATTTGTGATCATGTCTTGATGTCAACAAGGTATTGTCAACAGTTCATTACATTTTGGGAACAAAATCATGAATCAAGTACGCGTCCCCCAAAATCCCGTCATTACATCATCTCTCAAAATTAATCAAAATATCTAATAACTGTTATTTTCGGTATTAATCCGCTCGGACAAAGTTTCAGAGATTGTAAATTAATTATATCATTCGGCTTAAAACATCGGATACCATCCCAACAAGTTTTAGAGCCACACCAGAATTCGGGGTCCGCAATATGGATTAGGTCAATTTAAAATGATTACCATAATTTCTTATCGGGAACTTTCGACCAAGTTTCGTTCATGAATATTCAATAGCGCCCCATTTGGCTGTTCATTCTCTAGTGTATTACGCTTATTAAAATACACAACATTATTTCCACCATCCATTTTAATTCTGAGCTCCGTTTTGTTACTAAGGTTCGTAGTAATATTTCACGTCGGTAGCTGTGGAAGAACAAACGGGAACTTTAAAATATTATGTATCGATCGAGTTCAATATTCAGGCGTTATTATTTATTGGTGCGAAGTTCATGGAAGTTTTCCGGCGCCGGTGGTGCACTATAGTGGATGCTAGAGACCGCGCAAGGTAACTTTACAAGCGGCTTGTGGCAGCACTATGTGATTTACTGATATAGAAAATCAGGTTTGAGCCAGATCTATTTAGTTACAAATATATCCGTGCGCAGGGTTATTTTGTGCGGGCACTGGTATAAAATTTGTTGTAGCACGGGAGCTGCGATAGCCCCGGGCTAGAGGCTACTTCGAGACAACTTTCCCATTTCCTACGAGCAGTGGAACGTTCCAAATGCACACACTGCTCAATAAATCGTCCGGTGAGCTCCCAATTTCTATCTTTTTACCTTTTGTCTACATCACAAATCTTCCCCAATAAAGTTAAGGATCCGATGCCATGTTTCCGGCAATAAAGACAATCCCCACCATCTTTAAATTTCATTATCAAACAATATCGCAAGTTGAATTAACAAAAATCTCGTTAAAAATAAATTCCTTTTGTTCGCGAAGTTCTTTACCGCGACGACAAAAACATAATTGTAAAACTTGGGATAAGTCAGCGCCAAATTGCCTGTTTTAATTAAAAAACCGTGCGCCGAGGGCCTCGTGGTAGATAACAATTTAATGTAATGGCGATATTCTTAGGACTCCTTTATGGACGATTCGGGAGGGATCCTGCATAATGAATGAGAGTCTGTGGCTATGTTAGGGACCTGAAATAATAGGTCCTGTTTCGGCCCTAGCCGCCGAGATTCCCAGTGGGATCATAACTTCATGCGACAAAGGACAAAATCTAAACGGCAAAAGTATCATGCCCCTGCGTTCTATTTGACCCTCTAGAAAGTATCTCCATACGCAGAGAAAGTAATTCCCGTATTCATGAAGCGCTTTGACAACTTTTCTCTATGAGCGAGGAGGGTAGGGCAAAAACTACGTTATTGTGTTGCGAGTTACTTATTCGAGGCACATATAACCCGATTTACATAAGTTTCCAAGTTTGTTCTACCTTTATTTACCTGTACAAAGCGTCTCTCTCGAATAAAGATGTAACACGCGCTCGCCTGAGGGCGCAGTATGGCCAATTTGCGGTGGATCTGAATTTGCCTAAACCGTAAGAGAAGGGGACAAAGACAAAAGGTCGACTCGGTCGAGATTTATGAAGATTGCGGTCCCATAAAATGTGTCCGCTGTGAAGGTGCGCGCTGAATTGATTCCCTGAAAACGCACTTACTCGGAATCAAATGTCGCCAGTGAAATGTGTTGCCGCGGTGCGGTAAATATGCGCACGGATCTCTCTCACCTTCCTCGCCTTGCATTTTCAAGCCTTTTGGGATCAGATTTATCTGCAAATATCGCTCGCGCAATCCATTTCCATCCGCCAACTTGTCTCCATAAACACTGATGACTTCACCCCGTTTCACTGTTCCTTTTTATGCTAAAAAGGGAAGTTTCTCCGCCGTTTCTTTTATGATTACGTTCATTAGGGATTCCCAAGTTTTTACGGGTTGAGATCAAAAGTATTATCATAATTGAAATTCATAGGGCGAGATATTCGAGTACTTTTTGCTGCAATCCGCTCAGTAACGAGAATGAAAATCGAAGGCTCCGTCGTCAGGTAAGTCTCAATTATCGACGACACAGCTCTCCATGAATATTGATGGAAGCATTTGCATGTCAGTCACATCAACCGGTATCAAAGGAAAAACAACCGTCTAGCCGTATGCAATCAGATACACGACTTTTTCAACAGTTTCAGTTCGAAACTACACCAGTATAAAGTAAACGTACGAGTATTCAGTCATAAAAAGCGATAGGAAACTTCTATTTTCATATGTTACCCAGACTATTTGATGTCATAAAAAGGGTTCCGCTCTTTCGATGGGTCATAAAAGGTGTTGTCACGCGAATTAGAATGGATACGGGTGTGTTGTGATACCTGTTAAATACATAATGCTGGCACGCAGGGACAAGTCCTCTGTAGGCATGCCATGGTTCACTGTTTGCAAGCCCGCATGTGAAATTCATCCTTTCATTACCCTATGACTAGGTACAAAGTGCTAACCACAGACCATTCAGAGGACAAAGACTATAACGGATGGTATGACTATAACATTAAAACAGATAACTTAACAGGGCCAACAGCCAGCTGTAAACTTTAATTATTTAATATTAATGATTGTGATATAATATTATGTATACTTACCTATCCTTTTCGTTTTAGAGATTTTCATTATAGAATGTAATTTGTATAGCAATATGTTTACTTAACGGTTTTCACTAATTCGCGTATGTTGTTTACGCGTTGCGGATGTAAAGTCTGACGAAAGTTTTAATATTAAATTTTGTTTAGCGTTGCTAGATTTATCTAGGTTTGATTAGAAGGCACGATTTCGGTTTAAACTTTGCTCAAACATGAATTACCTTTCCATGTACTAATTTCAAATTCTTTGTATCAGGGCTAGATCAGCAAAGCACAGCCCAAAAACAAGCAACCGGGGACGGTCGGGGACAGCTGCCAATCTAAATCAACGCTGAACGCAGATTCGTACTGGCATGGAACGAGCAACCCTTGTTTTTAGTCAAATCAAACTGGGTTAGACAGACTATGCTAGCTCCAGGGAAAACTTGTTATTTCTATTCTGTGGTGCCGAGAAACAATGGACACTATAATCAACAAACGTATGCTATATCGTGGCAACCAGATACATTAATGAATGCACGAAACAATGAATATTGAAATATTTAAGGTTATGTTCAACCGCATCGAAAACGCAAGAGTATACATTCTTTGAGTAGTCGTTGCAGTTGTATAGAATCACGTTTTAGAGCCTGAAACATATTTTTTTAGCAAGAAATGTCTCAATTTGTCATATTATTTATGTGTGAGTACGTGTGTACCTGCTTCGTATCAGGTCTAAGAGTACTTTGTTATTTGTTATATAAATAATGCAATATAACATAACGCAACTTGCGTCGACACATTGGCGCCGTCTCATCTGTCTTTGACACGGTGTCGGGCTGGAGCGGCGGCTATTATTGCCGAGCATCACAAGAGACGCAAATATGCTTACCTCGGCCGAGGTTACATATTTGAGCCTTTTGGAGTCGAGACTTTGGGGCCGTGGGGTCCGGGAGCCCATACTATTTTCCAAAACCTCTCGGAGCGCTTGGTTGACGCGACGCATGACCAAAATGCTGGCCTTTTTCTGGCTCAACGTATCAGCATTGCCATCCAGCGTGGTAATGCGGCCAGTATGCTGGGCACGCTGCCCTCTGGTAGTGGGCTGGAGCACTTAGATTATCTTTAGGCTTTTCTAAAGATTTTCTAAGTGCCCCTATTTGTAGTAGTTAGAAGTAGTATGTTTAGTTTTTCTTCCCTTGTTTTTATATTTTATTATTGTATATAACATTGTCGGTTTAATATACGAAGCAATTTTCCCGCGTGATCACAATAGCGCGGAAAAAAATGAAGGGAAAATGTAAAAACACTATTCTGTAATGGAAAAACATTCCCGGCGGGAATAAATAATTCCCGATAGCCGCGATTCCATTATGCTGTGATCATCACGACGCGGCTCTGGATGGAAATAATAGTTGACAGTGAGACCGCGCTTATCTTCATAAAGTTTCATACCTAGACGAGCTATGTGACTGCTATGATAACATTTTATTACAAGCACATAACAGTACTGATAATTCACACTTCACAGTGCTAGCCTGCTGTGTGACTGATAATATAACCATGAAGCAATTAATTTAATTATACACACATTTAGCATTGCACATTTTAATATGTACCTATATAAAATATACTTACTCACTTTTTGAAACACTAATTCTTCTTCTTTTGATTCGTATTTTCTCATGACTGAGGGTCGTGACTCCGCCGCAGAATTATTCTTTAGGAGAGTTCTCTTGGGTACATCGTGGTGGGCGCCCAGGTCCTTCCACGGAAGACACATGTCCTCAGATATTGTGGTAATAAATCTTCTAACTGATTATAGAAGTTATTTCCTTACTTTAAACCTGAAAACGCAGCTGAATCTCAGGCAATTTATTCAATTTTCTCATTCAGTCAACAGAAAAGCGGATTAAAAATTATAATGCGCGTATGGGTTTGAATAGAAGGGATGTGAAAACACAGATGGTTTGATATTTGCAGTGCACATATTTTAAAATCAAAAGTCCTCTTTGCTTGTACATAATCCTTTTTATTAAAAACCATTTGGATAAATTAATTAGCTGAGATGATTTTACTCAATGTACCAGTGAGCTAGGCATAAAGTGTGTTCTAGTCTTAACAAATTAATGATCAATAAATAAATAAATATATCAGGACATCACACAGCGCCATCTAGCCCCATACTAAGCTTACGCTTCTATCATGGGTACTAGGTAACGGATTTAATACATATATACTTTTCTTTCGTAAATAGATAATGATTATACATAGAAACGACCAGTCTATAATTGTACAAATTATTAATAAATTGTTTATCTTATTTATTATTCTTGACTCAACACAAGTAGTTATAAATTTTAAAATTCATAATACTTGTGTTATGCGGGAATCGAACCCGCACCCCTAGATTAGAAGGCAGACCTACTACCAACCAAATACCAACCGCTCTTCTAGAGCAGTCAGAAAAATATTTAAATAATATCATATTGCTACTGAAAATAATTCACAATTTACAAACGAGTCATTTCAGTAACAGTGTGTCAAATTAAATATTAAATTAAAGTTCCACGCCTACAAGACAAAGTTTCCTGTTAAGAATTGAATTATTCTGTTTGAAGAAGCTTCCTTACCACAACCTCTTGGGGTCGCCAGAAAAATAATAGGAAAAAATCTGACAGATACCCTTTACGGACCGACGAGATATTTTCATTTCCAACGTGAATAGCAAACCTGGAAGAAATTAAATAGAACTGAAACTGAAAAGATGATATTTTTTCTAGAAGTTTGATCTGCGCAAACAATTAGTTAAAAGCTGGTTCAAAGAAATGAGTTACATTTTTTAATATTTTTTCTTAGTTCAGTTTTACTTATTCTAGCAAGAGACTGTGGTCATACATAAATTTGTTTTATCTCTTCTTTATACTCTACGAAATTTTGATGTTTATAAGTATGTGTTTTGTAAAAAAAAATACGCTACAGTGATGCTCAATGATTACCTAAATTAAAAAAAAACTGCGTCGTTGGTTAATTTTCAATAGAAACGTTTATTTTTCTATCGAAGCTTTTGACCATAAGGTTGCCTGAAGTGATATCTGCTCAAGCGAGTAAAACCAACCGCAATGTAAGGGATATACATAAGTAATATGCAACTAATAATATAATGGATACAATTGACTGGCCTGTTAGCTTAGTTGGTAGTGGCTCTGCCTTCTATTCTAGAGGCCGCGGGTTCGATTCCCGCCTGACACAAGTATTTATGTAACTTTAAAAATGTATAATTACTTGTGTTGTGTCTGGTCGTTTGTATGTATAATAAGTATGTATTTACAAAAGAAAAGTATATAAGTATTATATCCGTTATCTAGTACCCACGACACAAGCGTTTGCTTAGTGTGGGGCTAGATGGCGCTGTGTGCAATGTCCCGGAATATTTATTTATTTATTTAATTAAATAAATATCAAAGACACTCCATAGTTATAATGCTCCTAAAAATAACCCGTTACATTCGGCTATAAAATATTCATAACAGAAATAAACCCCGCCCAAAAACAAACCAATTAACAAAAGGCTCTATAGTAAATGAAATTACCGCCAGTTATTTTAATTAAACAATTAACTTCGAAACGGCTAACTATGCTGGCCTGCTATTTTCCTACAGTCGACTCAATTACCGTATTCTACCAGAAATTTAAAATATTTATTTTTTAATCAACCAAGATTAGAGAACTAATTTCCAGTTGTAACTTCACGCCATGTGTTTGCAGAAAGTATTTTAAAAGCAATTGAACACAACACGGAAAAGTTAAAATTGCTGCAGATGTAAGTAGCAAATAACACTTTAGTGTACATCAATCTCTGTTATAATTAAACATGCAAATTATAAAAAAGAAAACACTTATTATAATAATTTTAATATATTACATTCATAAACACAAAACATGTAAAAATGTATGTAAAATTATTCCTTTTTTCATGTAGACAACTCTGACCAAACTAAATGATTCGAATCAGTCAGTAGTTCTCTTTTTCCTAGTTCGATTCTATTTCTATCTCGGTAACCTCTATTCAGGTACTAAGTTATTTAGTGCTTTAGTTTAGTACACCCCGGTCAGGCAGTGAATTGTTAAACCAAGCCAGGCACCACTCGTAACTATAGGCTCTACTCATTGGCGTGGTAAGGTATACCTTGGATAAATGTATAAAAAGAATATTATAGTGGTAATAGTATTATCAGTAACTCTATTGATGTTAAAAGAACTGGAAATATTTCATGAATAACTTACAGCGACATTATGTAATAAAAAAAACGGAAAAAACGTTTAAGTCCCTTTACGATTTACAAAACAGAAAACTTGTTTTTTCTTGTTATTTAAATCATTTTTTTTTTTTTATATTCGGGGTATTTTTTTATTAAAATGACTGAGTACAATTTTTAAAGTGGGATAGTTTTTACTTATAATCAGTTAAATCCAAAATAAGGTTTACAAAGCAACGGCCAACCACTAGTTAAAGCAATAAAGTTGTACATATTGCATGTAGAATTAATACGTACATTATTAATCCGTCTAAAAAGCTAAAATTTAATATTCAAAGCTACTTTGAAGATATTTCAATAACATTTTAACGAGTCTAATAACTTGAGAGACTTCTAATGTAAGTGATTTGCATAAAACGATATTTAATTCAAGCGATCAAAAATCGGACTGAATTACTTTTACTGGGATATAATAACTTTCACGTCTTTACTTATTGGATATTAAATATTCAAAATCTTTATAATGCGATATTCGTTCGAGATTACCGAAGTAAAAATTCTACTATCTCGGTCAGTCGTTGGATGGTTGACCGTTGCAAAAAGCTGAAGTGGGATGACATTTAAGTATTTGACGTATTTAGCAACCTTGAAAGAGTAGTTCTTGTAATGCATCATAATAGTACAGCTATTCATTCATTTTAAATTTAAGGGCGATACCCTTATCGGTACAGAATGCGTCCAATGCGGCCATTTGTTTGACCTCCTTATACGATCGATAGTACAGTCATTTAATCCTGTTAGTGTTCTAATAATACAAATAATGATGGAATTTAAAAACTGTACGCCATAAACTAAGACAACTAAAGTTAATTTGCTCGCTATTTTATCGCAAGGCTAAATTCCTAACGCAATACGCCCAGTAAATGAACCGATCGTATTTTAACACGTGCTTCAACTGTTGCGATATTGTAAATTTGGCAGTATCGGTGAAACGTCGCGTGTTTGGGTTGTCACAATTAGATAGCATGGAAAATGGCTGCCGATACGTTAGGCTTTGTATGCGATACAAGTTTGGGTGATTCGAAAATTGGAATTATGGAATTGTGTGCTTGTTAATTAAAAGGTTTTATTTAGACATATTCTTTTATAAGCCAATTTTGCAATCTGCGAGCTAATACATTATCAACACATACATACATGAAAATGGATAAATTTAGTACCGAAAAACATTTTCTTTATTTTATGCAACGAAAAATTACTTCACGCACTAACTAAGCTTGTAAAACAGTCTCTCATCATCGTTAAAGCGGTTGTTCGTACAAAGTAAGCTTCATGAGAGCGCACCAGATCCAACTAGTAATTGATTTACGGCGGCGTCCGCTAACAATAAAGCCGCCTCAAACTACAATTTATTTACCAGCCACTGCGTCCGAATACAGAGCACACGGTCCGAGGAAATAAAAATAAATAAGGCAACCAGCCAGGCCTGGCTCGCCATCTTTTCTTGGCAATTTCCGTCGACCAAGATAGAGGGCAGGGACACGTGAAATCGCGAGTTAACCCGCTATATCTATGCGAGTCGACAGTCTGATTTACTGGCTTAATCGAACCAGGGGTGAGGCTTTATTACTCGACTCCTCCGGGAGCAGATTCCGGCGCGCTGTGATATCTGCGGTCTATCTCGAGCTGTCCACAATACTGGAGCGAATTAGGAGTTTGATTTATCCCCGAGTTGTCTGTCGTGGTTTGAGCCACCGCGCTCCGTGATGAGGGTTTGTTATCTTCTGTTGTTTGTGGAATGGGACCTCTGATTTGATTCTAAGATGTAGCAATCTAGTTAGGCTCAAGAACGTTCTAAAGTTTGACGTATGTTATGTACGTTGGTGTAATAATAATAATAATAATAAATATTTCTGGACATATCACACAGCGCCATCTAGCCCCATACTACTAATTGTAACATCCCTCTTTATGTTATTATACTTACGTAAGGATGCTATCAAATAATAACCGACTATTTTTAGAGTTCCTGTTTGTATTCCCTTAATCTACGTTTTCAGTAAACCCATTCTATGATCTGTGTTTCAAAAAAATTCCTTGTATCATAACAAAGTGACATAAATTCTAAATTAATATATCAAATTGCATTAAACTATTATAGTTGTTGTTATCCCACAGGAACCAGCAACATGACGTCACATTGTGTTCCGGAAATTAATTACAAGCAGTTAATCGTTACGCAGATAATGTTGTCAGTTAGGTATTTCTCGGGATCATACTTAGTGTTAAATATATTGCTAACTAGCCCACTCGTTAGCCCGCGGCTTCACTCTCGTTATTTGGGGATTAAAGGCCTGTGTAATTTTCTAAACCACAAACTAACTTTTTACCAAAAATCAACCTTGCTTATAGTTTTTTTTTTTCATTTTCGGCGTGATTACTTATTCTAGAAAACCTTAAAATCGATAAACTCATGTATTTTTTCTTCAATATACCTAGATATAATGTTAGAACGACGAGGTTTAAGAACTTTTTTTCGAGCTATAGGTACTGAGAATAATAATCGTTTATTATGCCAAAAATACATATTTTTTTTTTTACATTAATACAATTTAATTTAGGCTGCACAGAATATTTACATAGTGTGTCCTGACTACTGCTGTAGGATTCCCTGTGTTGCAGTAGCCAGGGTTCTTCCGTGGAAACTAATATTATTAGGAGAGTAGGTATATCTATCCAAACAACACAATACAGAATGACGATTATAATAATTACATACTTATGTTTATGTTCTATCCTATATATATTTATTATTAGTAATTTGAAATATTTCATTAGGTTATAATAGAATGAATACATTATTAATAGAATTAAAATTATAATTATGTGATTTTAATTAATCTTTAAGACCGACAACAAACAAGTCATGGGCGCAAGTAAGTTTTTTAATATGCATATGTTAGTATTTGTATTTGTGTGTAAGATGTCGAGAAGTGCGCTTGTTGCGTGGTATAGTTAGTAATTCCAGTAACTTATTTCACAGTTTACTTTGAAGCAAATGTAAGAGCAGCCATATTGCAGCGATTCTTAGTAAGACTGTTTACTTAAGTTTTGTTTGCAATTTCCGGTTAATATGCAATTAGAGAATATATTGAAAAGGTATAAAATGTATTCCGTTATTTTAAAGATAGAGAAATAGATCTAATTAAATAATAAAATGGCATATAATGATGATGGTGATGATGATTTTAAATATATAGGAAAACCTACTTGCTTAAAAATGCAACATGCTAAGTGATCGTTACGTTTTGAAGTGGCTACTACAATTTCACTTCTACAATGTGCACTCCATAACCGCAATCTACATGCTATACTCGAGCAAGTTATCCATTGTGTTAAGTCGTGAGTTCTGGGAGCTTATTCGTCTAAGTCTGAAACTCTGTCTTTCCCAAGTCGCTAAGCATCTCGGTCGAGACGCAGAAGTTTGCTAGACGATGATAAACCAAAGGGAATTATTCCTGTGCTCTTAGGAACACCGGGTACAACCATACGTACGGCCTGGAGCCATGTTACCATCTGGCTCGTAATTAATCTGTGCCTACACGTTTTGGAACTGAGACTGGAAAGCGAATGGAGAAGGGTTTAGTAAGTGAGCATTGAGGTTAGAGATTGGTTTTATAAATATAGGATTTTAACTCATATCATCTTTTACATATGATAAAGCTGAAGAGGGTTGAAAGTCTGAAAATTGAAGATACCTATTAAAAAAATGTTTAGAGAATTATTGATAACAGGACACATTCCAATAGTTTATAGAATTTTAGTCCGTTCATCTGTATGTCTGTTTATTTCATGATTTTTGTTATGTAGATTGTAGGTTGTATGAGGTCCCGGAAGTATCATAGACTACTTTTTATCTCAAAATAATACGAGCGAAGCCGTGGGCGTCTACTAGTAGTGAATATAGTTTAAATGGCAACAAAAATGGTCATTAAGCTTTTAAAATAAACAATCTAAGATGAGTTATGCAAAGATCTTATGCAGTTAAAAGTTGTTAAGTTAACTTGGCTTTGCTAGAAGATTTTACGTCATTACAGAAAAATATTCCAAAACGGTGTAGTTCTTTGCGAAAACGTTTAATTTATCTATTGTATTTTTTTATTACACAAAACATTGTTTAACTTTGATAAATCATCTAAAAAAAATTGACAATAACTAATAACGAGGTGGCATTTGGATATAACATCTATTTACCTAATAAAATTCCAACGGAGAAAGGACATTCCATGCGTGATCTAACAATAATATTTCTATTTCTAAGCTGGTTCATTTCAACTCAGGTATTATTTATGAGGGGCACGGCGAAGCATTTCTGAGTGTGTACACTCACAGGCCATTCAAGGATTCTAACAAAGCTGTTTGTCAAAGGCCAGTTGGACTAAGTACGTCTCAAGCTCAACGTTAAGAGAATGTGTACAAATTCATGAATATATTTCTGAAATATATAATAAAAAAGAAGATTTAAAAAGCTTTAACTTATATGTATAAATGTATTATGTTGTTGTTGGAAAGGATCATTTTGTTTTAAAGTTACGTTTTAGATCATTCGAGCAACGCGTTTATGTGGTGATCTACTAACATAAAAACATCTATCACCTAGTACTGCCGTACTAGATAAACATGGCTGTTTGTCTAGTACAGCAGTCGTTAAGCCATTTCAGAAGCCTTTGGGGCGGCTAGATAAACTCTCGACACCAGAGTTGGCCACACATAGCAACGTATAAATAAAAAGAGTTTATTCGTTAATAAATATACTACTATACACTGTTTCATTCTATATAACGGTATGATTAACAGCCTTATCTCGAGACCAGAAGCCCTTTGCGGAAGAAAGCCTCAGAAAGTTCTAGATACTTATCTTGCAATATTCAATCTTGCATAATCTCGAGTCTACGGACCATCGCCTTTGTTTCAGCGACGACTATTTGACTTGCGGCTTTAACTTAGCTTCCTAAGAGGCGTGTTCAAGAAATGTTAATGCACTTTCTCGTTCCTCTTTTCTCGTCTTCTGTTTAAGCGCTTTTATTTAAAAAGAAATTATTAAACATTATCTCGGGACGATGGTAATGATCTTGTTTAATTTTAAGTTTTATCTGCTATGAGAAAACAAGATCAAATCGGTTCTTGGTGGAGTTTAAACGTTGAATGAACGGTGGAGTTTAGCATTGTATTGGCCTTTAAGCATTGTATTCGTATAATAGAAGTAAAAGTTATTGAGCATGTTGAATATGTAAATTGCTAATTAAATTAAATTACAACATCATCAAGTTTTATTCTGGCTTGTTGATTGATTAAATATACTTTTTAAACATTTTATTATATCTAGCGTGTTACACCCTAGACTGCAGCAATGCAGGCAGGCTGTAGTCAAACGTAAACCTATCCCACGTAAAAAAATATACTTATTTTCTCATGTTTACACTGCATTTGAAGAACATGTGTAACTAGGTTTATCATATATTACTCGCAGGTAGTGCAAGTACTTTACTTGACAATACAGTACGTACATGCATTGTAAGCTCTAGCAGACAAAGCCATGCAATTTCAAAGCACTATTTGAGCATCATGCACAATTTACTTAAACTGTACGATGTACACCTAGGTTCCAAGTACGTTGTCTTAATGATGGTGATATTACTTGATAGACATATCTATCTGTTTTCAATATACTAAAAACTCCAATTTGCAAAAATAAAGTATTGTACAATCTTTGGTCACAACAAATAGTATAATAAATTTATTATTGAGGATTTAATCAACCCCATAAGCGTTGTAAATGCTTTTAATACTACTTCAAAATTATAAATAAGCATGTGTATTTTAGCGTGCTATATAATGACCTACAAAAATATTATATCTATTTTTTTAAACAGATAAATATATTTGAGTAACACAATACACCGAGCCCTTTTTTTAAAAAAACTAGACAAGCTCACGCTTGTCTACAACTCGCCTGATGTTAAGCGACGTAATAATCTACGATCTAGCTCGCTAGCCTAGAAGAAACCGATTCACTCTCGATTTGAAGACCGATAAATTGTAGTTCGTACCCATACCCCAACCCTTACCCCACGCAAACCTATATAAGCACTATATTAATATATACTGCTACTTTACTTATAGACTAAACTTCGCTTCAAATTTTTTGATGTGATCAGTGTTTGTTGGACAACATCTCCGACTTCTATATGTTGGTGGATTGATCGACGAACATACAAAAAAAAAAAAAAAAAATTGTATTTCGAGGGAAATAGAGAAAAAAACCTGTGCAAGGCCGCTCAACTGCTAGTTGACTTCCAAAAAATAAATCACTTAGCTACACCAAAACTTTGCTATGTAAAAAGTTACATGAAAACAAAAATAGACGAGAGAGTGGTGCCTAAATGGAATCCTTTAACATTTGGCTCGACTCCCACCCTGATACTGCCAACAACGTTATCTTTTTGCTCTTTGCAGAAATAAAACGCCGCAAAATGTTAATTGTTGAATCTTGTAAAACAGTGTAGTGTAAGGTTAGAAATACAGTTGCTTATGTTACATCCAGATCCAGACGATCCTTGGTTCGAATCCGGCCCTACACCAATGACTTGTATTTTCAAGTTATGTGTGGATTTGCACTCCCTTAACGGTGAAGGAAAACATCGTGAGGAAACCAACATGTTTGAGAACCTCAATATCCGAGGATATGTATCTTCCGTGGAAGGTACCTGGGCTCCCACCACGATGTATCTGCACAAGAGAACTCCCCTGACGAATTAATTCTGCGGGGGAGTCACGACCCTCAGTCATGAGGAAATAGGACTCACTGAGAGTTTTTCTTCACCGTTAATCGAGTGCAAATCCACAAATAACTACAAAATACAAGTCATTATTGTAGGGCCAGATTCGAATCAGGGTGCTTCTGAATGAAAAGCAGACACTGGTACCGCTGAGCCACACTCGCTTCATCAAGACATCAGTAAACAGATCCTTGAACATCATTTGACTGCCTCACACCATTCACCTTCTGAACCATTGTGTCAAAAACGAATATTAATTTCCTCTAAGCTTCGAAACTGTCTCTACTAATTCATTCCTTGTAAAATAGTGTTGAAATAAAACAGTAGTGACAGAGTGATTTGTAGTCGGAAAGTGGCGTTCCGGGTCGGTTCCGGCATTCGAATGTACAGGAAACCGGTGTCGTCAGCCATGTTTGACTCGCTGACGGTATCTGCGAAGAATGCTAATAAGTATTTTTGGAGCTGTTGAAAGGGCCAGGAAACATGCGTGGAGAAAAAGTAAATATTAGTTTATTTTCATCTATTGCTCTACTAGAGTGCGTTTGGAAACTGCTTTTTAGAAGGCTAAAGGAAATACATTTGCAAAAACCTTCCGGTGTCGTCGGCCATGTTTGACTTTACGCTAAGGGTAACTGCGAAGAATGCTAATAAGTCTTTAAATGTGGAGCAAAAAGTAAATATCAGTTTATATTTCACCTATTGCCCTACTAGTGTTTTGTTTTAGAAACTGTTTTAATACATCTGAAGGAAATATAGTACGTAAACATTCCAGTGTCGTATCGGCCATATTTGACGAATGAGAAAAGAATGAAAAAAAAAAGTCTTTTTGGAGTTGTTCAAAAGGATACAGGAAAGACGTGCAGAGAAAAACGTTAATACTAGTTTATTTTCACCTATTTACCCTACAATTGTTCTTTTGGAAACTGGTTTAACAAGGCTAAATGAAAAAAAATGTGCGGAAACATTCCGATGTCACGTCGGCCATGTTTGACTTGTTTTGAGTAAGTGTTTTTGGAGCCGTTGAAAGGGCTACAGGAAACAAGCGTGGAGAAAACGTAAATATCAGTCTCGTGTTAATTTATTTGTGTTTAGCTTCTTTGCTCTTCTTTGTTACTAGCTAAAATGGTCTAAAGGAAATAAATGTGCAGAAGCATTCCGGTCTCGCGCCATGTTTGACTTGACTCCGCGCTCACGGTATGTTGGAAGAATGCTAAATAATCCTTTTTGCAGCTGCTGAAAGGACTACAGAAGTGTGGGAAAAAACGCACATATTAGTTTCTTTTATATTTTTATACCTCCCTCTATTTTTATAAATGCTCTTTTTTGAATTGGTAAAAATTGCTGTTATTTTTTTTACAATAAACGTAGCCAGACTTTCTGTTTTATTTTAATTGTCTGGCTAATTTACTATGTTATGTTGAATTTAATTAGCCACTAGAATAGTTTGTTATTAACCGTGCTCAAATAAATATGAATCACAAACAAAATAACCGTTATAGGTCAGAAAATCTAGTTCTTTTTACATTGAATAAACTGTAGAACAATGTATGTAAGAAAATGGTAATAAATAAATTCATATTTTGTTGTATTGTATTTGTAACAAAAACAACAAATATGTCGGTACATCGAAAAAAGATCGTTACAGAAACATTGCTAGAAAAGTCATGTTTCCGATCTACATGACAAAAATGTGGGTATTTCAAAAAAAGATCGTTATATCATTTGTTGAAAAAATATCTATATTTACGATCTATTCGGTATAGATTTATAAAATATATAGAAAATTAAAATCGATGATGAATAAATGCAGTAAGATAGCTTGGTAAGTTAATAGTTGCACTAACCTTTATCCTTTGAGCTGGTTGATGAATTGCTTAGCTTTTGTACCAAACGTCGAATTTTCGACGTTTTTTTAAAATTCCGATGCTCCTTTTCCTAATTTACCACTTGAACACATGAAATAAACACTTTTTTCCACGAAAAATTCAAATAGTAAAATTCAACGAAATTTATGATGTTGCGACCGACGCCCGCACACAAGAAATGAATGAGGTTTGACAGGAGGACGGCGCTACATGCGCTACATTGACAGTGACATTTGTACAAAAGTTTTTTTTTTGTGTTTTTATTTTCACAGCTATAAAAAGTGTGACGCCTAGTACATACAGAAGTGAGACTACATAGGTAATAAAGAAATCTCTTCGCATGTAACGTCGTCTCGTATAATTATGGCCGAACTTCACTTAAGGTAAGTTCGTTTAACCATTAATTTTATTTTATTACTCTCTGTCATATTTTGTACACTCACTGGCCAACAAACATTCTTACCATTTTGATTCAATCTTTTAATTTTAGTATTTCTTTGAACTAAATAAAGAAAGAAAAGGACATGGCACATAGCGCCATCTAGCCCCACACTAAGCAAACGCTTGTGTCGTGGGTACTAGATAACTACTATAATACTTAAATACTTATTTTTGTAAATACATACTTATTACACATAGTAACGACCAGACTCAACACAAATAATGCCAAATTTTAATATTCATAATTACTTGTATTATGCGGGAATCGAACGCGCGATCCTTTGATTAGAAGGCAGAGCCACTACCAACTAAGTTATCAAGCCAGCCAACCTCATCAATATACCTACACTCTTATCTCTACGTACAAACCTTATCTCTCCAGACTAATAAAACCGGGCACAAAGCTCCTTGCGAGCTCAGCTTATAAACACTAACAACGCATTCAGGTGTAAAGTCATCCACGTCAGTCACTGAACTCGCTTTACACCTATGGATATAATAAAACACCCACCATAAAGGGTGCTCCCTCGAACAACGTTTATAATAATTTACGCCCAAGCAAACTAAGCTCAACTTCGCATGTCGTATAAAGTGCGATTTTATCGCGTTTATACCGCAACAACTGTATTTGGTGGGCGGCGCCTTAACAGTACTAGCAGTATACATTCGACAATACTTTTCAAGAGTTTTTTATTAGATACTAGACGATTAATGCCTTTATCTGAAGGTTGACCACAACAGACGTACCCATTAGCTGCATTAATGCGCTAATTCAAATATTTACAGCTTAGCATATTGCTCTTTGAGATTTGTTAAGTCACTGCACTATGGTTATCGCCCTTGGTAATAACCCATTCATAAATTAATATGAGCTAAATAAATCCAATATCGAATCTCGTTATTTTTCCATACATGCCTGTTTACCGTGCAAAAAGATTTAAAGTAAAATACGCTCACTTAGAATACACAAAGCTATTACAATAAACAGATTTCCACCTTAACAACCCTAATGATACATAAAGGGGCAAATTCAAAGCCTTCACCTCAATAACTGTCCATACTGGCGAGTAATGTGCCTCAGGTGCAAAGAGATTTAAAGTTCATTGCACAGTTGGAGGGCGGGACCTCCGCTCATATATCTTAGAAAACGCTTGATAAAGCCTTCAGGTTGCCCCGGGGGTAACTTAATTTTAAATCTATAATTACAGACTGTACTGTACCTTGCTGTCGAATAAATATAAAGTTGAGTGCGAAATTTGCACGAACTGGGGCGAATAAACACAATTTTAATGTAGTATACTGAGTTCGAAAGTGTAGCCGTACTTATATGTTTATGGCGACACTTGGAAAATACTGAGGATTTTATTAAGTGTCTGAACTGAAATAAATTTTATTTGTTATTATTATGCTCTTTTGAATACAATATAGTTTTAACTTTGGAGCTCAAATTGTATTAGTTACTAATAACAAATTCACATTTGGTCATAATCGAAAATGCTGATATTAGTACTTCTTCTTCTTATCGAGTGGCCAACTCAGGTGTCAAGAGTTAATCAAGCCGCCCTAAGGGCCTCTGACATGGCTTAACGACTAGTATTAGTACTAGTTTTGTATGTATGACTTTATATGATACCTCTTACTTTGGGACGTAAAATAAACTTGTTTGAGATCATTTTTAAGAAAGATCTTCATATTCAAGAAAATTTACGTTCAATAGAGACATAAATTCTTGTACATTCCTACATTTCAGAGAAAATCTTTGATAGTATGGTATATTAGGTACAATTGTTCAGAGGTATTGTTGGGAATCCTTTGTTATAATCCGTCAACACATTCACAAAGGGTTTCGTAGCGTCGCGATACGTCATAATTGAGGTGTTCTGGCAAACTTATACCTGCAAGTAGTGAAATTTGGAACTAAGTTTCATATAAACTTTTACACGTATGTAATGACATGTGGCGCCACAATAGCTGCAGAGATAAGTTTGTCTAAGTCTGTATAATGAGGAATGCAGCAGACCACGACACAATGCCTTGATTTATAGCTTCCCTTTGCTGCTGTAATGAGATTGTTCTGTCAACACAACCTACAATACGAGATGACAATAGTTCACAGATACAATGCCACATAGAGGTATTAATAATATAATCGTACTATTAGCGTGATTCAATACAGATTCAGAGCTTCAGTAATCTTGATTAGTTTCCGATAATAATCTCGGATGACGAGGTAACTAACTAATTCATCTTCACAGTTATCATTTCCAACTTAAAATGTTGTATTGTCAATTTGTTTATGTAATATTTACGTGTGTTATTGGAGAATTAAACCCATTTAAGAAGTGCATTCATTTTGAAATAGCGTATCATGAAAATCAGACTCACAACAACCTACTATCTGTCTTTTTCCTGTCAAATTTGGACCCTCAAGCGAGCTTCCAAAACCTCGTATATCTCAAATGTAATTTAAAACTGACATACGTCTATCTTAATCCACTTGATTATGAAGTCGTAGAGAGTTGAATGTGGATTTTTTATGCAAGTTGTTTGTGTTGAGCTTCGAAAATATCACATTTTGAAAGTCTGATTTTATGAGCAAGTAAAATTGTACTATACTGAGAAAAGATATCATAAAATTTTGCTTATAAAATGTGAACACCACGTCGTATTAAAAATGGCACTTTTATCTTTTTAGATAGCACAAAAGCTTTAATTTTGTATTAAGTTTCCGTAGCATTTTACGCAGACTAAGATTTATTTAAGCTGCAAAACGCCACATTTATCTTAGTACATTCAGGTCCCATTCTACTACATGCAGTCAGCATGAAATAGACCAAACGGCGCCCGAGATCTGACTGCAGTGATTTATGAATTTCATTAAGACTTAAGCAAGTGCTTTCTTCGCCTTTTTGCCGACTAAATGGAGGTAACGAGCTTCTTGCTTCTATAATGAAAACGCCGGGAAAAATTAAAGGCTGCATCGAGAATAGCAAGTTGAAATTGATACCGCAAACTTTTTCATCTGGGAGGAAATTGCTCGAGGTGGAATTCTACAGACCTGATGCTTACGCAACGAATAAAACGGTGGTATTTCCATTTCAATTTGCTCCTCAGTCGACGCTTCCTTTATCTTACTAATTCAAAACGAAAATTCGAAATGGCGAGGGCAGCCATATCTTTTTTGGCTCACAAATATGCTCGAATAAGTCGTTTGGCGTTTGTGTCATAGTACCGGTTTTGTTGTTTTGCTATAACGTCAAATAAAACGGAAGATATACGAATGACAATGTGTGAATTTAATAATTAATACATTGATAATATATTTCATTAGGACCAAAAATTATTTCTAATCCAATAAAATACAATCATATTTATAATAATACTATACCATGAAAAAAACAAACAAATTTTATAATGACTGCTTCAGCAAAAACGCGCAAAGTTGCGAAAAAGAAAAGTTTGATTTGAATTTTAAATGAATTGTAATTAATTTCTGCGCCCAGAAAAACTGGCCGTCTACTTAGGGGTTGCAAGAAAAATGAGAATTAATTTTCCAAAATTACACTTTGGTCAATTCTTTTGTGGCTCCGTCATTAGGTCGCTCTTTTGTTATTCATTCATTCTTGATTCCAAAACAATGAGCTTTGATGTTAATTTTTCTTTCGATTTTTAATTAGAACCACCGTGTTGTGCTTTTGAATAAAAATACCTCTGCAATGTAATTTTGTTCAGTTTACCTTACTATGGTTTTGTTTATTGTTAGGTTTTTTATACTAAAACACCAACACCACTATGTCTTCTAAATATGTAAAATGAATATTTATATTAATAATTATCTTTTGACGACAAAGTACCTACTAAATAGATCTTAATGTAGTAACGTAATTTTTAATATGTCTTAATATTAGTTAAGAGCTAACTCTACCCTAAGACACCATTTTCATTAGCCCGGGTCAATTTTAAGGGACAATGTGATCCTCTTATTCCCCAAACGATGCAGAACCCCTCATTAAGTCTCATCAGATAAGATATTTATACTATAATTTGAAAATTAACGCGATCCCTGATCAAGGATTAAACTACATGGAGTAATCTATAGATAAACTTTATGTTGACATTTATGACCCAAGTTCCGTTATTTGAGGCTGGAATTCACTTGTTTTAGGGTCATGTATGTCTCATATTAATATTTAAGGTATTACAAACTATGTAGCCAGCGGTATATTGTTAGGAAGAGTAATTTAATAAACATTAGACGCTGTGGTAACGGATCTAATCCTGTTAGAATATGTAGGTACATATTTGTAGTGAAAATGAAAAGGTAAGCTGTAAGATTAAAAAAATAAAAATTAAACTAATTTGACTTAAAATCAGTCTTAATTTTGACAAAAAAAAATACAATCTTATGTTTTTTTCTTTGTTGTAGATAAAAATTAAAAAACAAAGTATGTGACATGACATAAAATTGAAATAAACACACATACATAAGTAAAACGAATATAAACAAATTATTGTTACGATACCAATTACTCTTTCTAATAAAATACACGTGGCCTGACACGTCAAAAGCGTAAACAAAGCGTCATAAAATGGAGAAAAATGCGTTTTTCCGCAATTTTCTTTTTATTTACATGCAACATTTCACATCTTCGTCGACGTGTTGCCAGTAAATAGAATTTTTCTCGAAGTTGAGGCATAAAAACTGGCAATAACTGTCAGGAGAGCCATACAACAGCCCCTTTCACCTTCCATAGATCTTTGAGGCGATAACTTAGCAATATTTATGCCTTAACAGCTTTTATATGTTTATCGTGTATTGGATTGAATAAATGGACTGAAAGGGCAATATTTTAACCTCTATCAAGAGCACAATATATTCAGATCGCAGTAAAAAAAATTTAGCTAACATAAGTCTAATATAATCTTGCTAGATAAGATATTGAATCAGTCGATACTTTGCGGCAATCCATTGAAAATGAAACTCTGGAGAAATATATAGTTTTGTTGTTTCGCAGCGAAAAACACAACATGTTTCTCCAGAGTTTTATGTATAATCTTGCTAATATAAATATAAATAAAAATAGTGTTTTAATATTAAAACTATGTAATGTTTTTGATAGTCTTTATTTCTTTGACAAAATTACCCATTTGGCTTAATTAATTGCACGCAAGCATTATGCTTAGCATGGGCCTAGATGGCGCTGAGTGAAATGTCCCTGAACATATATTTATTTAGTAAACGAATGTATCAACTAACAAACAAAATGTTATAAGGTTTTTGTTAAATACATGTTATATACAATACTCCTTCTTCTTATCGAATAAGAGTGGCCAACTCTGCTGTCGAGATTTATCAAACCACCCTTAGGGCTTCTGACATGGCTTAACGACTGCCGTACTAGACAAACAGCCGGGACCTACATTTTAACGTGTCGTCAGACCTACGAAAACGCCCAAAATGAAATGCCACTACGTGTATAAACATACTACGAAAATAGAGTTATCTAAGACAAAAAGCTACCTCTGACATCTACATAATAATACACACAATAATCAGAATTATAATTAAACAGAACAAGCATATAACCGTAAGTGCCAGATATATTAGATGGCTTCTAGAATTAATTACCCTATCATTAGCAAGCAATCTGTTGTAATGAGATAAACGTAAACGATGATACAAATTAATTGCATCATGCATACCTAATATAGTTATTTACTTTGTTTTCCATCATAAATTGAAGTGGAATAATTTAGGAAATGATATTTTATTTATATTTATATTTTAAGAAGCCATTTACATATATATAAATATTCCGGGGCATTGCACACAGCGCCATCTAGCCCCACCCTAAGCAAACGCTTATATCATGGATACCATAAAAGTAACGATTCTCACTTCGCTTCGTGTCAAAAAGGAGGGAACGATATCAAGTTTGTCTCAAATGGAAATGAAGCTTACGTTTTAATACAATATATACGTAAGTACCTACCTAATATACATGCATGTAAGTAGAATAATATTTAAACATCTCATAAATTCGTTACTCATAACGCAATATATAAAACGAAACTATGTTTGTCTGTGTTGAACTCTTTCAATATGCTAATAGAATTATCGTCCTAAGATTATGGTAATCGGCATGCACTAGGTAGTTCAATATAAAGTAGGTTTTTAGTAGTCATTTAGTTTTTGTTAGAGGCCTTTAGGGCGGTTTAAAACTCTCGACACCAGAGTTGGCCACTCTCAATCGATAAGAAGTAGAAATAGTAATTTTACTGTGAAAATGAACGATGTGAGATAAGACCAACATCATCATAAATGTTGAACTTTTTAATATGCATGGGAGTTCTAACTATCTAGATGATTTTCTCTTTTGTCCATAATGTCATAATATATTACAATTATACACAACTAAATTATTCTTATTTTCACAACAGACTTGTCTTTATTTTACTTCTAGGTGTACAATCACCATTACATTTTTAAATATACAATTTACGCAATATCATTTTCGATAATAATTATCAAGTTAAAACAACAATGCATTTGAGTTTGTTACTTAGATGGAGCTATGTTAACGCCTCAATCCGATACTTTAGGCGTGAATCAAACTTCAATCACCATAAACTAAAAGAGCTCTAAATTGTAAAAATATCGAGAAATATTGAATCATCATTTATGCATCAAATCGATACCAGTTTTGAATGGAATTTAAAGAAAAAATATGACGAGTGATCCGCTAAATCACCGCACGGACGAATATAAAATGATTTAGAATGCTCGTAACTCTAAATCGATTTGCACCAATGGAAAATCCGTTGCAAAAATACAGGAAAGATATGAAATCTCACTTGTATCGTTTGGGTTCTAATAGAACAAAGCGTACAGAGATCGTATTAACCTGATCTCACAATGAAAATCCTTATTTTTTGTCTAAATTTTATGTGGAAATGTAAAAATCTCATCCAAACGAGCCACTTTGACTTTGTTACAGACTTGCTAACAAATAAAGTACGTAAAAAATCTACTGAATAGTTTACTAATCTTGCTGATAGTAGCTGGCATTTTCGTTATGTTGATGAATAGCGTTGTTCGATACTAAGTGGACTGTATGGGGTTGTTTTTGACGTAACAGAATTGATGCAAAGAGGGCAATCATAAAAAGCATTCACCAACCTTTCATCCACGACGCTGCTTCTCCGGGGATAGCCTCCGTGATGCGCGACAGACGAATGGTGCTGCACCTGCTCCTCTTCTATACGAATTCCTTTAGTTCTGTTCCAGAGTCACGGACTCTGAAGTGCTGGGGTGTCACGGACACAACCGACGCGCACGGCGCGATCTTGGCAACTTGGTGAAGTGCTGGTGTGTCACGGACAGAACCACCGCGCCCGGCGCGATCTTTGCTACTCGGTGAAGTGCTGGTGTGTCACGGACACAACCACCGCGCACGGCGCGATCTTTGCTACTCGGTGAAGTGCTGGTGTGTCATGGACACAACCACCGCGCACGGCGCGATCTTTGCTACTCGGTGAAGTGCTGGTGTGTCATGGACACAACCACCGCGCACGGCGCGATCTACTACAACCGGGTCTGCGACGCGCAGACGTCCAGTTGGCTCTTGCAATTCACAACTACCCTCAATTGCATCAAATACTACTATTAAAACCCAACAAGCGTCATACACAAAACACAAGATATCTATGTATATATCCAATATAGTATATTATCAAGATCTGATAACATTTGTCATAAAGTACATAAATATTTTATGAGCTAAAATAGTTTATTTGAAATAAATATTAGTCATCAGTCTTCATTAATTAGTTTTCTTGTGTGTTTGAGCAACAATTGAATATACCGGCCCATACAAAGTTTCAGTTATACTTTTTCTCATCGATAGTAAAGCAAAGCATCATATAAAATTAATCAATGTATCTAAACGTAATTTCCACAGAATATGCTCCAAAGTTTGATTGGTCCAAACAAATGAGAATCCCGTTATTTTTTCACGGTGTTCTGATTTAACTCATAAATCGGCGGACAGATGGCGCGCTGTGTAAATCTGTTACCCATAGCGCATTTGTCTCTGTTCCCATACAGCTTTGTTTGAAAAGTAAGTGGCGGAAAAGTGGTTTCTCGTTAATGTGTAGTCTATAAAAAATTCAACAAGAATAGATTCAAAATAAGAATCAAGTACATATAGCTTAGAAAAATAGCATATCAATGAGCATAATAATTATTATATTTCGAATATAAGTAACAAAAATCTCATCTGCTTTCTCGTACAACGTACAATGTATACACAGCTTCTTCTTTTTATCGAATGAGAGTGGCCAACTCGGGTGTCTTAGAGTTTATCAAGCCGCTCTAGAGGCCTCTGACATGGCTTAACGACTGCCGTACTATACACAGCAAGTTTGATTTTTATGTAACTCCGGAGCAATCCAGTTATTTTTATCTATTGATTTCCGACGACAGTCATTATGACTCTTGAAAACCTTTATCGTTGTAGCTCACAAGCGTGAGAGATAACATGTACATTTACTTTTACAAAGAAATATAATATTAACATGTCATTTTCATTTTCCTTCGCAATTCAGCGAGGCAACACTGCCAGTGCACTGGAGACATTTGGTTCCGCGCGCGGGAAGTAGTGTTTTGTTCGTTGGTTAGTCTGACAGTTTGTGTGTTTTATTTTTATCGTGTGTGTAGTGTACGACCATAAATCGATCTAGACATTGACGTTGACAGCTGTAAAAAAAAAACATTTTCTCAGAAAATCTCATTAAAACAGAACTGTATGTAAGAAAGTTCAATACTTATTCAAAACTTACCTTTATAACAATAACAAACAAACTGAAAGCGAGAAAATAACAATAAGCATTACGAAAGAAACCCCACAGGTGAAAATGTTTTACTTTAGCAATAAAAGCGATTCGTCGGCGTTATAGAAATAACTCCCGTCTTAGGTACATTAGAACACGCAAGCTTGTTTGACGTAAGAATACCTATACGTAGGTACTATTTCTTTATACTAGTGGATGCCCGCGGCTTCACTCGCATTATTTCTGAGGATAAAAAGTAGCCCTTGACAGTCCTAAGACCTCATACTACCTACATACCAAAAAATCATGATAATCCGTATATCTATGATAGACCTTTAAATAAACAGAGACACAGACAAACAGACAAAAAATATAAAAACTGCTGAAAAGTGTTTTATTGTCAATTTCAAGTATACCCATTTTTTTTTTTTGCTAATATCTACTTTGTTTTGATTTTGACCCTCTTCATTATACATAAGTTTCTTTTACAAAAAAGAATAAAAAACACTTTAAACAATCAAAATCTAAAATACGAACTATAATTTAACAAAGTATATCCAAAACCTAACACATTTATGTATCTTTAACATTACGTATGTTGTGTCATAAATAGTTAATAACTATATTCATCAATAAGACCGTGATAAGCATTATTAACATATATACAGCCTGGCTTGTCATGACAAGATAGATATTTAAATGACTCAAAAAATACTGAACACTTATTATTTATATGTCATTAAGGCATTAATTTAGGTATAAATAATTCAAAATTCAATAAAAAATTCATTTTGTCAGAATAAGTGTAACAATAATTCTTAATTACTACCTAACATACTGGGTGAGGGCACACCCGTGCTATGTTAATAAATAATTAAAATGATAATACAAATAATGTATTATTTTTACTGGTTAAGGTAAATAAATTAATCTTATTCTTTATAAAAACTTGTGTTTCGTTGTTACAGCACGATAGATCCTTAAAATGCCAGCAGCATTATTCCACTTTGAATGGTTTTCGTATGGCAATGCTCAAAATTTGTTCGAATTTAGATTGAATGCCTCTAATTCTACCAGACACTAGTTTTTCGATTATGAATATAAATGTATTGTGCTGTAGCCAAATGTACGGACTTATTCAATACTAAAATTAATGGGAAAGCTTATTATCTCCTTCATTAAACGCCTGACACAAATAATCACTATGTTGTTTTAATGTTAAATACGTTTTTACCAGTATATAGTTTTTGTGTGACTGTCATCAAACTAAGTTACACCAATTAAGCTCAGTTAAGACTGGCCTGTTAGCTTAGTTGGTAGTGGCTCTGCCTTCTAATCTAGAGGTCGCGGGTTCGATTCCTGCATGACACAAGAATTTATGTACTTTAAAAAAAAATACTTGTGTTGAGTCTGGTCGTTTGTATGTACAATAAGTATGTATTTACAAAAGAAAAGTATATAAGTATTACGAGTATATCCGTTATCTAGTACCCACGACACAAGCGTTTGCTTAGTGTGGGGCTAGATGGCGCTGTGTGCCATGTCCCGGAATATTTATTGATATTTATTTATTTATTTTAGTTATTGTGTATTATGTTATGTACATTTTATATGACGTAGGTAACAAAAAAATATGTATTTGAAACGATGACTTGCCTTTTTGGTTGTCGGTTAATTACATCGACTTTTAACAATCCCTTTGATCAAATAAGACAGCCAAGTTTTGTTTCTACAGAAAGTTTGCTCCTTCAAAGTTTGTTTGTTTCTTACAGCCTGTTCACAAATACGCGTAAAAGTTTCATACGTAACTTCTTAACTTGGTACAAACTCAAGTGCTGCGCAATTTGTACTTTGGAATTATACTAATGAGCACCTAATGAAGGAAAAGGCGTGAAAAGAGAAAAAAACCACCTGAAACTCGTGACATTTTATTTTAATATGTTGGTTTTCAGACGTCGTATTTCCTCATGAGTGAGAGTCGTGACTATCCCGTAGAATTAATTTGTTAGGGGAGTTCCTTCGGGCAGATACATCGTCGTGGGTGCCCAGATCCTTCCACGGAAGTCCTTGGATAATGTGTTCCTTAAACATGTCGGTTTCAAGATGTTTTCCTTCACCGCTAAGCGAGTGCAAATCTACACATAACTAGAAAATACAAGTCATTGGGGTAAGGCCGGATTTGAACCAGTCTGTATGAAAAGCAGACCCTGGAATCGCTGAGCCACACTAAATAAATTAGTTAAAGTAGTAAACAACTAGGTAGCAAGATTTGTGTAAAATCAGAAGCGAATAGAATCCTTCACAATTTTAATTTAAACCACAGTAACACAGTTTTCGGTTAACGGGTAGCTGGAAGTTTTTTCTGCACCTTAGTGTCTATAGGGATATAGGGTGATGTCAAACCCTACACATTGTTGTAATTTATGCATTATCACCAAACATGATGTCTAAGTCACGTCATCCAGTAATTTTGCTATACATCACTCTTTGATAAGAATTACAGCTGATTAATTCGGGTTCGATTCCCGCCTGACACAAGTATTTATGTATTTAAAAAAAATATATATAATTTCTTGTGTTGAGTCTGGTTGTTTGTATGTATAATAAGTATGCATTTACAAAAGAAAAGTATATAAGTATTATATCCGTTATCTAGTACCCACGACACAAGCGTTTGCTTAGTGTGGGGCTAGATGGCGCTGTGTGCAATGTCTCGAAATATTTATTATTATTATTATTGTTATACAATATGTGCCATTTCTCTTACTTGCATAGATAGATAAATAGATATAATTTATTAACATACAGAATTACTTCAAACTTATTACAATAATAATAAGAGTTGGCATCAATCATGTCTCGTCAAACATTATAACAACATTAAAAAACTGAAACTTTGGAGAATTCTCCAAAGTTTCAGTAACAATGGATTTCCGCAAAGTAACGCCTGATTCAATATCTTAACATTAAAAAACATGATAACATAAGATTGCTTACTACTTACTACATTATTAGTGTAGGTAGACCATAATTTAAGTAAAATCCCTTATTAAGTGAACGCTCGAGAGAGTTTCCATTAAGTATGTGAGACTTGTGAATACGGACTTTTCCACGGGCTTGGGGTTGATAACAATGGGAGAGTATTTCAATAGAATTTGCATTAGAATACGTGGCAAGTGCAACTGGCCTTTGTGACGCACTCACTTGCTCCAGACTAGGTGTCTTATACAGATAGAGTAGGTATAGTGCTGTCTATAGTAATCATACATGGTTGTATGAAACTACTTATGATCCTATACCTTGCTCTTAACCGTAAGCGCCCGTAGCTCAGCAATGTTACGCAACTGTTGACGCGGCTTTGGGTGCTTTCGTGGGTCGGATGACACGTTTAATTGTATATATATATATATATATATGTATATGTAGTACTTTTTGTCATAGTACGGCAGTTCTGTTTCTGTGATTGTATCAAATATCTGATATTAATAAAAAAAATCATGTTAGGTGCCTTTAGGGCGGCTTCATAAACTCTTGACACCGGAGTTGGCCTCTCTCATTCGATAGGAAGAAGAAACCATAAATGCCATTGTAGACACATTGCATTTTAGAAAACAATGCATAAACGAATCAAAGAGTAAACAAATAATAAGTATGAGTAATAATGAGTTAATCTATGACTTCAGCTGCATTACTTTTCCTTCGATTAGATAAAATACAAAATATCATGTGAATTAACAATGGTGATTGTGGATATTGCGGTATAGATTAAACGACAAAAAACTTTTGATACGAAGAATTATACTAAGTAAATGACTCATTTTAATTAACATAATATCGGGTAATGCCAATTTGTTATTTATTTTTATTGCATAGCTTTGAATGTACATTTTCATACCTACCCTGAAGAGTGCTTATTCCTATTACGAGCATACTCTACCTTTTCTCTATTCATAGGAAAATGGCTGCGAGTGCCTTACTAAATGAAAAACGGATGTTGTTTTCTATGATTGTGAAAAAACGTGTTTACCGATTTGTAAAAATAATACTTTCCATAATTTGTTTATGCAATGAAATTCTATCATTGAACATACTTTACAGTTTTGTTATTAAGTATTAACATTAATAATAAAATAACCAGTGCTAGATCAAAACATAATTAATTTCGCAAATTTTTGTTATACAATGACATGATATTTTCTCAAATAAAACGTTAAGAACGAGTACATATGTACATAAAGACTAACTAAATATAGCTAATAGGGTCGAGCGTAATAAGAAACAAATGTTAGCACACCCGGTCGCGAGGGCAAATATTTTACCTAATATCAGTCGAGTATAATGTTGTCCCATCTGTATACACTCTGTTTACTCTATGACGCTTACAACAAACATTGTTTCGGGCTTAAAATAGGCGCAGCTTACATGTACATGTTTTTAGGGAAAATTACTTGAACGCGAGTTTCAGGTATGTTTTTGTTCATTTACAATGTTTGTTTTCTCACCCAAGAGGGAAATTATAAACATTTACAATTTTAGTAATGTTTTTTGAGTAGTAAAAAAAATATGTTTGAAATATTTTGTGAAAAATATAATTTCACAGTACCAGTAAAAAAATGGATATAAACAAAAAAAGGAATGGCTACTTCAGCTTTCTAAATGTACTTAAGTACTCACATTTCAGCGACTATTTTCATGCCAAACTGCCAAATTGGTTCCTGAATGTCAGATCCGTAACTTTTTAGTTCCAATCGGAACCAACTTGGTAAGGCAAGTTTGCTGCGGCATGTATACCTACTCGAAGATTGAAGAGCCCTTCAGTACATCCCGGTGGCAAGTGCAACATTCACTGAAAAAGTTTCAAGCAAAAGTGACCTTTGGGAACCAACCACAAAACATACCATAGTCTACTCTATTCTATCTAAGCCAAGGTTGATTTTGGCTTGTTGTGTGGATAGTTATAAGGTGGATTTTGTAATAAAGTAGATGAAGTCAAGATGCATGTGTTGAGAGGAGGCTTCGTTATTCGTCGGCGGGACGATGCTAATTGTACACTTGTCATTTATAAAGAGTCGGTGCAGTTGTAACTTTATTTGGAAGCTGGTAGGGTATTAATTTTTCGTAATTGACTCTTCAGAAGGATAATTTTTAATGAACAATTATTTAACAAAATAATTAAAAGATGTGGTTCCTGTACAGTAATTCACATAATTTGTATTTTATATACCGAGAAAGCAAACTATTAGATATGGTAGATAAAGTCTGAATGTATCATACTTATTGTAATCTGCTCATAATCTATCAAAATATATAATAACTCAAGGTGATGGGCTGACTGACTGATATTAGTGATCTATCAACGCACAGCCCAAATCACTGGACGGATTGGGCTGAAATTTGGAATGAAGGTAGATGTTATGACGTAGGCATCCGCTAAGAAAGGATTTTTGGAAATTCCACTTTTAAAGGGGTGATATAGAGGATGCAAGTTTTACTTCTTAATGCGAGCGAAGCCGCGAGCACTCACTAGTTTTGTATAAAAGCGTGAGGCGATGAATGCTACTGTTGAGTTTTTATACCATCATAAAAGCCTCTGATATAAGTTCTTCTTTTTATCAAATGCCGGTGGCCGACGCTAATGTTCAGAGTTTTTCAAGCCGCCCCAAGGGTTTCTGACATGGTTTATCGGTTGCCGTACTCCATAAACAGCGGGGATATACAATTTAACGTGTTATCGACCCACGAAATCGCCACTTCTTGGTAACAATCTAATGGCTGACCACGTAGACAATTGCTTAATATTAGCAATCGCTTGCAATACCTGTGCTACGGGCGCTCTGATATAGTTAAATTTATTCTACTAAAGAAAATCTTGTCTGTGCGTAATATTAGCATCAAAACATACTAGAAAACTTCACAAATTCTTCAAGAACAAACCGTTACAAGGACGCAATATCCGGCCCGCAAATAGTCAGGGTCCGGGCTAGACAATAAGTCTGGGAACGAACAGAATGTATACAACATATATCTCTTCAGTTCTTGGTATGAGAAAAATACAATGTATGTTCTACAGTATGGAATGAGATTGTTTTTGCTGGTTATTTATAGTAAAACAAACACTTATCAGAATGATTATGTAATACATTGTGTCGTTCCTTGAGCACAATTTTTACTTAAGATACCGTATTTTTGAGGGATGTTGTAGAAACAGAGCTGTGCAACCTTCAAATTACTTAGACCAGTCTGTAAAGTAATGAAAATGAAGACAGACTGAAAACGAAACCATCTAACTATATAAAACTAAAAGGTGACTGACTGACTGACAGAGTGATCTATCAAACGCACAGCCCAAACCGCTGGACGGATCGGGCTGAAATTTGGCATGCAGGCAGATGTTATGACGTAGGCTAAGAAAGGATTTTTGGAAATGGCACTTTTAGAGGGGTGAAATAGGGGATGCAAGTTTTACTCATTAATGCGAACTAAGCCGCGAGCACCCACTAGTTGGGGAAATATTTGCATTGGAGGCTAAAATGTTTCAGGTCGCTGCGCTATCGGAGTTATTACTAATTAATAGCTACCCTTGTTTGCTTGATTCGATATACGTATTGTGTTAGAATTATGTATGTAAATACGACCCCGGAACAACACTTTTACAGGATGCCAAGAAAGTACAACAAACAAAGGTAAATATCGGCCTTGAAATAACCAAACAAGCACTCAGCGCAAAACTATTTCATTACCTGAAAGCTGACGTACTGACTCGACATCACGTCCGCAGTTTTCCTTCAGATCGTCTCCGGCCCAACTGGAGTCAATATTGACTGAAGAAGGAGCATCTTGTACATAATCTTATAGAAACTGTTTGCGTTCACGATTGAAGGTTCCCCCGTCCCGGAAACTTTCGCATTTCAAATAGAATTTGCATACAGGCTACGGGGCAATATTTCCGCGGAGGACCCCATTTGAATATTGCTGACAAAACGGAGAAATCGAATATCTATCAAGACTTTGGCCGTCTTTCAGCTCTCTACGGCTAACAGATAAAATCCGTTGGAGTTATTTTGAGTGCACTTGACGCTTTGACGAGCGATTTAATTTAAATCAATTGATACTCCGTAATAGGTACAATCTAAAATTTAATACACGTTCCTACATTTTAATCTCCAATAATAATAATAATAATAGGTCTTTATTTCAGACAGCAGGGTCCATAGGAAGGTTCACACACAAAAGTACAATATAAAGGCATAAAACAAGATTAAATTAAATTATGTAGAAATACAGATTACGATCAGATTATTACAATATTGAAAGTAAGTTTGTAAGTTCATAAGACAGTTGTGTAGTGGCCCATTCTTGTGCGAGAGTATCTGAACTGCCTTAAGGGTCTCTGACATTGTTTATTGACTGTTGTACTCAGATAAACGGTGATGAAATGATGAAAAAAGTTTTCATCTTACAGACAAATATTATTAGTTTGATTTATTATGATCAAATTTTGCATTAACATTTTTAGCATAACAATTAATGTAATCATTATCAGTCCGCAACAGGTCTGTACTTTAGTAAAAGCAATATTTTACAAAACATAAAATTTGCATACAAATGGTGTCGTTTAAACCATTATCCACACATATATTACCTACATTACCATGGCTACAAACAATGGCTGCTTTCATTAAAAGTCATTTAGAAACCACATAATATATGTTACGGTAAATGTAAGTAATCTGTAATTATGCATAATTACCGGTAATTATACATAATTACCGCATTATCCACATTTACCGTTACATATAGATGCTGCATGTCTATATATTTCATTAACAGGTTATAAATATTAGTTAATAAAAATCTTTTTGTTTAACTTTAACACGACGTCTTTTTCTTATCGAATGAGAATGGCCGACTTTGGTGTCGATAGTTACCTAATCAAGCCACCCCAAGGGCCACTGACACGGCTTAACGACTGGCGTACTAGAGAAACAGCCGGAACCTATAATTTAACGTGTCATCCGAACCACGGAACCAAACTATTTGAATAATTTAAAGAAAACATGGTTACTAAACGGTTTTGTAGTAATTGCATAATAAAAGTTTTTCTTTTTCATCATAGAAACTTTTTTTTTTTTATAATTTTTTTTCTTAAGCTTGTGTTTTCATTTTTAAATTGTATTAGCTTCTCTGCGCCTCATCTACCCGTTTTATTGCGAAAACTCTTCAGCACAACAATAAATAATCCGGAATCCTCTTAAAGTGCGAGCGTTCGACAGTGTATTACACTTTAAATCTCTCCCTCGGGAACCGCTGAGTCGATTACTCGAACATGTTTCTCGAACAAACTTTAACATAATATTCGACTAATAACACTTTCGTAAACACAAGTTTAAAGCGAATATTAAAGCGTACAACAAAGACACTTATAGGTACACCACAACGTTTGAAGTATAAATAATTCTAATTTAGAATTCTCAACTACAAACGGTAATTAAAGGAAATAACAAAATTTTATAACGCAATCTAGCAGATTATACAACACACCATAATACGAGTACTTTTCTCTGACCACTTTTTTTTTTTCACAGTTTTTATGTCAATAGACAAGTACAGGGTGCGCACATATTTTAACATTTCCATATAATCTAGTGATAATTTACAATAAAGACTCATTCTATTCTATTTAAAAAGTAGAACACGTCCATCATAAAATGATGTCTATTTATAAAATATTTGTATTTTTACGTCTATTCTTAGTTGCAAAAAAAGACTTTCAAAGAATTGACCGACTTCAAAAAAGGAGGTTTCTTTTTTTGAAGTCGATTAATAAAATGATTTACATTCTTCACCCAAAATTGCCACTAGTACGAAATAACTGAAACATATCGAACAAAAACCTAATTAGTCTTATTTATACAGGCTGAAACTACAACAGCACGTTGCGACGAATTAATTATAACTTGAATTCATACAGCTGGAGTCACGTGGAACCGGAGAAATAATTTCGCAACAACTATTCGGCGATACGACCAACTTGGTTATTGAAATTGTCAGCAGGTATGAGACCCGAGCGCTTCGCTTTGATGTTTAACTTGCTCGCTTAATAAAAGGCAAGGAGCCAGGAAGGGCTTTAAGGCTTTTGGGTTGACTAATATTTTTATAATGAAACTAGTGGACGCCCGCGGCTTCGCTTGCATTATTTCAGGAAAGAAGTAGCCTGTTACACTCGTACGACCTCATACTGCCTACAAACAAAAATCACGATAATCCTTTCAGCCGTTTTTGCGTGATGAGTGTTTAAATAAACAGAGACACAGCTAAACAGACAAAATTTCTACGAATTGTTGGAACTTGTTCTGCTATCAGTTTAAAGTATCTCCAAACATTTTTTTTTTAATTTCTTCAATGTTCTGGCTTTCGACCTTTTTCAGCTTTACTATTTGAATAGATAGAGATGAAATTAAATGTCATTTGTTTGCTCTTGAATACAGAGGTAGGTGATGCTGTAATATAAAGTAGATGTACCGTGTATTCTACTATTCTAGGTGCGCAAATCTGCTATTCACGCAGGGTGCTATTGGGCCGGGTGCTCTAAGTGGAATAACTCGAAATATAAAAATTTACTTTTATTTATAACATCTTTAGTATCTCAAAACTTAAAATTTCTTTCATATAAGTAGATATCTGTGATTGTATCTATATTTGACTATCGACTGACTGCATTATCTTAGGTACGATAAGATAAGTATAAAAAAGTACAAAATAAGTGTTTCATACGAATTTTTTCGTACAGAATGTACGTTTGTTAGCTAAATTTAGTCATACTAAGACAAAAGTATCATTTACATTTTTTTTTTTTTTAAAAAAAGATTACCTGTATAGTGTTTCAAAGATAGCTGAAAACACAATACTTTCTTCTCGCCAGAATGATAAACGACAAGATATTCAAACGCCCAAACTTGCAGCCTCAATCCGTCCCATCTTATACGAAACTTTAGGACCCGTATAAGTTATATCGCTACTAACCCAACGCACTTGCTTACACTTGAGAACTTTAGTTAGGTGTGTGTCTTCTACTGTTTGCTGCCGTCAACTTGAGACAAGTTTTTTGAACGCTTAATTAAATAATACACTTTGGGATGTGGTAAACTAAACATAATTCCGACGGTCGCTAATCGGGATTTTTTACAGAAACTTATCCCTGATAAGCAAGCTATTTTCTATTTGATCAACTAATATATATATCTTTTTTTTAATTAATACACACTTTTTTGTGTCCTCACTCTATTACACAAGTGTCATAACTCTTAAATCTAGGCGTAGAGTTCACGCCATGTTTTCTCCCATATTTAAATATTTCATCACCTAAAATGCAAAGATTGAATTATAAAACCGTGATACAACGCTACACATTTGACACACAGAAACACGTACAAATGCGTAGCTCGCAGTAATCCCAAGCACAAGCCTGCAGAACTAAACCCAGTTCTAGGTTCAACAAACCTAAAGGTTCATAACACTTTGTGGGTTGCCATGCCATGTGAGTGCACTGAGAGCAAAACGGGGAAACGAAACGTGTCCCGGCATTTAATTTAGACGCTAAGCCCGGCTTAAATCGGCGGCCGTCGGGCCCGTTTGTTTGACTAGTTACTTCTCGGCCAAGTTGTCTAAGACAAACACGAAACTGCAAAACTTCAGCTCGACGACGGCACGGGGATCCTCGTCGCCACTAGCGCAAGATAACTCTGCCAGTGAATAAAATCGAAACTAAGACCACACTAAGACATAGATAGTAGATTTGGTATTTGCGTTCAGAAGTGCTGCGATCAGTTGTAAGAGTTGTTGTCTGGTACGGACTCTAGAATGTTATCTTAATTAAGGCTTTGGCTCGAAAGTTTGGTGACGAATTTGTTAAAACTTGGTTGTCGGCAACACTTAGAAACTACACCGGGGAGTTTGGGGTTGCAGTTAATAGAGAGTCAGGCGGACGTGTCAATTTACTGTGCTCGCCGGGTTGTGTGCGCTGTCACTATTATTAATTCAATTATAATACAAGACTGACAGCTTCTAAATTCACAACCTCTAGATTTAGCTCGACTTTGGTAACCAACTGCCTTATACTATTTCATACATTCTCACAGACACTCACACAAAGACATTATACATTTTAGAAACGGGGGAACATTCATATTAACTTTTTGTAATTCTACTCTTTACAGAAAGTAGCCAGTAAGCGCTAAATAACTTTAAAAAACCTTCCTCTACGAAAATTGCCCAAACTTTAGAGGCAACTTCAATCATGAGATCAAATTTTGTTTTCAAGAACTTAAATCATCCTAAATATCGCAGTACAGGAAAAAATGCAGATAATATTTTTCTTCTGAAATAGATCCAAGAGTATAAAGTACCGTTTATTCACAAACAAGCCAGCCATAACTTCAAGAAAGCTTATGACGAAGCTATAAGTTGTGGAAAAAATGCCCCACGAGATGAGATTTGCGTTATATTTTACAATAAATCTGGCACACAATGTTATTACCATAGACAATGAAACACAGAGACAGCAGCTAACTTAACTTTGTTGTAGCGAAGTATTCATGTAAAATTTGGCATATGTTGTTCTCTTCAAACTTACGTCAAATCACATCACAGTATATTTCTATAATGGCGGTACCTGTGCAACGGTGGCTGGATGATATTAGAGAGTTAAAAGGAAATATCTGGGCAAGAATAGCGCAAGAGGGAGAAGGTCTATCCCCTGCAGTGGGTCTATTAGGCTGATGATGATGATGATTATGTTTGTATCTTCTTTATGCTGAAATTGAGCTGAATTGTTACGTGTACAAATGGATTATATCTTGAATTAACAACAAGCCTACCTTCTATCCTATCCTATCCTGGATTAAACGGGAACACCTCAAGGTGCCACTAGTAGGACATACGAGTAAGACTTAAAATGTATGGATACTACCCATATACAGACCATGTCGTAATCTACATTGCCCAGCGTGACTTAGTTCTAACCATTGTCTCTTGCTGCGCCCCAATACCTCGGGGCACATGTATTTTTTTTGGAAAATTGTATGTGTGCAAGCATGAATAAATAAATAAAATATATTTAATTATTCTGTCTTAAAACGCGTCTGGTACAACAGGTTGGTGAAGTGAAATCGCGCGATATCAGAGTGCACTCTTATGTGTTCACACGTATTTTTAGATATCAAGGAATTTTAATAAGAGATTAGAATTATTTCATTACAATAGGGCGTTCATACGGTGTGCTGTCAGTTATTATGCTTTCAGCGGGCCGCGTGGGTGCGATATGGATGTAGAACATAAATTCTTCTTTGCAACATCGACCCCGTGTGGTAAATATGGTGGACTCCCATTAAGGATATCCGAACGGCTTTTACAGTTTGCTATGCGTGAGTTTCATGAGTTTTATGGCTTGTGAATAGTTTTATAGTTTGTATAGATAGTATAGTTGTTATATGTTCAGTAGTATTAGTGTTGGTAGTTTGGTAATCGTTTGGTTGTAAAAGTAGTTTGAACTCGTAAATCATTTTATATTATGTGTTTACTGTGTAAAGAATTTAGTTTGTTTATGTTTTATAAAAGTAGTTTAAACCCGTATTTTTTATGACACATCTGCTACAATGAAAACTTAGTTTGTTATGATTTTCATATTGCGCTAAGCTATACTCATAGATATTCAGCTATTCGTCACAATACGACAGTCACAGCTTCACATTAGTTTATTAGTAGTAGGTATCATAGTTTATTACTTTTAACAATAGAACAAGGCATCTGGAGCCGTTCAATTAAAAAACTTTTAACATCAAAGAAAGAAGAAGAACATCAAATATCATCATTCTACACCAACAACAGCATCATAAAACCAAATTAACGTCGTTTAAAAAAATATAAAAATATCTGAAAAACTGCAAACGTATACAAAACAACTCTCTCTCTCTCATAATCAGTATAATGACATTACTAGAGTAGAGTCCCTAGGGCGATAATTGCTCCCCGTTTAGCGTCTAGGTGGTATCAGAGGCAGCTTACTGTGGCTTCCGCTCGCCGCCCGCCCTGGCGACGTTTCCGCCGGATGCCGGAAGCTGGGCGGGCGGGAACGCTAAACAGATCATAGGATCAAACGTAAACTGTGCGTCTCTTAGGATACAATTAGTAATCCATTAAATACATTATATCCTTCATAGTGATATACTATGTACATACATAATTACTATATTACTTGCTTGCCAAAATTTACGATATGTCGGCGTTCTGTTGTGGTGTTAATGTGAGAAAAACTCAACGAACCTAACGATATTACTCACTTTTTAACCGTCTTAAAAAAGGAGATTATTAATATTCTTCTGAATGTTTTCCTCAATATAAACAGATAATCATACTCAAATTTTATTCAACTCAGAGAATATCACATATAAACAAGCCAATTTACTTGAAGTTAAAAACTACTTTTCAATGAGACTTTATCTGCATATATTTGGTCAAAGGTTAGAAATTAAGATCATTGATATACATTTATATACCAATATTCTTGGAAATAATGCATCGAGAATCTATGTAAACAATATATATGTTATTTACAATAATCAACCTTAATCTTATCAACACATATACAATCATTTAATTTCGTAGAACCAAAGCACTAAACCTGAATACGTAGGTAATTATCAAATGTATCTTAAATATACAAAATATTATCTAATCTGATAGGTAAGTATAAGTGCACATTGGTGATTCATCTTTAGTCATATTTGTTGATGTTTTTCCTCGTGTGCAAAGTATAATTCCGATAAATGAGAATGTAGTTTGCTTTTATCATAAATCCAAGAGCATAAAGTAAAAACTAAAAACTATTTAAAGAGAAATCTTGTCTTTCAGCTACATCAATCATACGTGTACAGCATCTTGTAAATTCAAGGTTTAGATTAGTATATATTATATGCCAATAAAATCAGTTTATGAACTTCTACTGTGAAGAAAATAGAACATGATCGTTATACATTGTAAGTAAAGTTTCTCTAAGTTTACCAAATAAAATAAAAACTTTTAATGGGTGGCTACACTCCAATTCATAACTCTACAAATATTTCTTATAGTAAGCTATATCAGAAAATAAATTATATTTATATTTTATATTTATATATTTCGGGACATACCACACAGAGCCATCTAGCCCCACACTAAGCAAACGCTTGTGTCGTGGGTACTAGATAACGGATATAATACTTATATACTTTTCTTTTGTAAATACATACTTATTATTACATACAAACAACCAGACTCAACACAAGAAATTATACATTTTTAAAATGCATAAATACTTGTGTCAGGCGGGAATCGAACCCGCAACCCCTAGATTAGAAGGCAGAGCCACTACCAACTAAGCTAACAGGCCAGTCAATTACATGAAAAAGAGATTAATAACCGACAATTATCATAATTTCAACGTCACAAAAAATCCGGGTAAACATCCCGGATTCACAGATTCTACTTTAATAATACACGTGATTACTAGCCGGATATTTATTTACGATACTTATGTGTTTGAACAAATAATAATAATAATAATAAATGATTTATTTGGGTAACATAACTTAGATGGTAATTACATGGATTTGGTTACACGCTTAAATACTAACATGCAAAGTAATTTAGTTAAATTAAGATTACAGTATCAGGTAAATATATGGTATTGTGAGTCATTGTTTAGGTACAGTTTTATGGAACTAGTGAATTTTTGTTTGTTATTGAAGTTCCCTAGCTCCCGCAGTAGGATTCCCTGAGTTTGCGGCAGCTAGTACTCTTCGTAGGGGCAGTTCGTTTATGACTATATGTATGTATGTCGTGTTTATAGTGATGTGTTGATGTGATTGTGTGTTTGTTTGTGTGTTAGCTAGTGTATATATGTGGAAGGATTTGAGTACCTACCATCAAACAATAAAGCTGGTGAATGATAAAAACAAAACATGATGATAAAATATCATTCAACTATTAATTGCCTAATAAATAGTATCTACTGGGATTCCACAATCTTATTCCTCATGGCTGATAATCATGCCACTCAAGCTGATACATCGGGTTTGATAACTTCCACGGACGCAGATATTTTCTTTCACATTTTCTTCGTTTTTAATTCCTCAAGAATATCAGAGTGCGTGAAAGTGGCTTCGTTTATGGCTACAGCTTGCTTAATGTTAACATTAATGCTTAGGCACTGCTGCATTACTACTTTATTCTATGCTAAAGTCTAGGCAAGTTTATTGTAAGTCCAAGATCGAATTAGGATCCATCTGGTCGTAAAGACGGGTGGATGCTTGTACAACACAGTCAACACTATATTAGAAGGCTGAGATAACAAAATTGTATCAAATTTACCTGTTTACAAATAAATATCTTTTATCTCTATCTTTTCCACAGGGCTGCAACATATTACATCAAAGATGCCTAAGATACAATCAACTATGTAACATTCACTCTCGCTCATTAAACTTACTTGCCAATTGCTGTAAGCTCTCACAACGATCTTGCAATGTGGTCGTCAGCCAGCAACTAGCAGCCACTCTAACAGAACTGCATCAAAGTTGAGCCAACTTGTACTGTGTACCTTTGGCAAATATTAATAGGCGACAAGTTTTGGCCTGTACTTAGGTGAAGCGCTTCAAAGACTGGAACTGAGCTCAAATAGAAGAGCAATTATGTTCTCGTTTGTTGTCAGGTTCGCTAAAAGGCGAGCAATTTTGAAGTACTGAATAATGAAACTAGGTAGTTTCTTTTGAAGATGGAGTATGATGCTCTGCACGCTGCTGATGATAGAGGTCAATGGTTCAACGAAATATTATTGTACACTCAAGTATGATCCAAGCCCTCATGGGGCATGACCCTCAGTACTGAGGAATACAAAGTAAGGAGAAGGAGGAAGTTTATCAGATTTATAGTTTATATAACTTACTAAAATTATATCTCTGTTGATGTTGCTTTGTCAAATATAATAAAAAAACAGTAATACATTTTCTGATCTAATATAATCGACATTATTGAGATTTAACACTGTCATCAATTTTACTCTAAAGTTTGTGAAGTTAATGGAATATTTTTTTTCATGCTCACAAAAAATTTCGTTGATTCAGGTTTAAAATCTCTTTCAATAGAGCAGAAACTTAGAAAACAAAAACTACGATCGTCCAAAAACTTTAACGGAAGACGTATTTGCTGAAAATTTTGAAAAAGCACTGCAATCAAGCAGTTCGATCTCTAAAGTTGGAACTTTATCGCGAATTGAACTTCTGATCTGTGAACTTTAGTCTTACGTTTCAAGATCGAGATGAAAATTCAAAGTTCCTAGTCTTGTTTCAAAACTACTTTCCAGTCTTTACTTATCTTAGTAAAAAATCTCGCAGGAAATTAGCTACTTGCTGCAACGACTTTCTGCAGTTTCAACTTTCTTCATTAAAATTTAAATTTAATTAGTGTGATTGCTAAATAACGCTGAATATATTTTGACTTGTTGTTTTCGTAATGTACAATAACAAAATTGTTATTACAAATTATGAGAAATTGTTATAATCTAACTGCACAAATCATGTGGTAGGATGGCAAATTGGGTAATAAAATATATATGTAAATGTGTTTAAGAATTGCATAAGCCTTGGTGTGTTAGGTATGGAACATTAGCATCATTATGGAAAAATTAGAATATCTAATAAAAAAAATACAATATGTATTCCCAGATACCTGCTATTAAAAACGTAAGTACATGAATTGTAACTATTTTTATTTAGTTATTCAGACAGTCAAGTACACGTGAACTGATACAGCGTACTTCATTACGCCACTATATACTAGTTAAAACTGGAATTATGATAATTGTCGGTTATTAATCTCTTTTTCATGTAATTGACTGGTCTGTTAGCTTAGTTGGTAGTGGCTCTGCCTTCTAATCTAGGGGTTGCGGGTTCGATACCCGCCTGACACAAGTATTTATGCATTTAAAAAAAAAGTATAATTTCTTGTGTTGAGTCTGGTTGTTTGTATGTATAATTAGCATGTATTTAGAAAAGAAAAGTATATAAGTATTATATCCGTTATCTAGTACTTACCCACGACACAAGCGTTTGCTTAGTGTGGGGCTAGATGGCGCTGTGTGCAATGTCCCGGAATATTTATTTTATTTATTTATTTATAAAAAAATAGCATTGTCAAGTACCTAAGAACACCTGTCTATGTACATCACAGACTTTATTCAGATTTCTTGGAACGGTGATAAAACGTTCATAAATATTACATTTGCGATCGCTTTTAGCAAAAACGTCGTCAATTAGGACAATTTAACTTTTTTTTACACTTTAACCAATTAGGAAACAAAGTTTTGTGTGTTTCGTTGTGTTTTATTCTTGTATGTTGGTGTTTAAAGTGTTTTCTATCTATCTATGACTGCTCCCGGTCGTGACAAAATCCACTACATTTTCCCATCATCACGATGACTCTGCTGTACGAGTATGTAACATGGTCAAACAGTACTTGAAAGTTGCGCTTGCTCAGTCTCTTCTTCTCCCTTTACTTGACTATGCGGACGCCTGCTATCTCGATCTTCGGGAAAATTATTGTATCAGATTCATTTTTGGACTTCGTAAATTTGATCATATATCTCATTTTCGTTCGAAGCTCAAGTGGCTGCCCATTCGCCTTCGCCGGAATACTCATATCCTCTCTCTTATATACAATATCCTTTTCAACCCATTTTCTCCTCGCTACTTAGTTTCCCGGTTCAAATACATCCATTCTTCCCACTCCCTTGCTCTTCGGTCATCAGACAGGCTTACTCTACAGCATCCAGTATGTAAGAAAGCAGTTTATGGCAAGTCGTTTACCGCGCAGGCGGTTCTACTCTGGAATGCACTGCCACTTGACATCAAGAAAGCTCAGTCTGTTGAAAGCTTCAAGACTCAGGTTAAAAATTGGTATCTGTTGTCATTACTCTGATATACATGCTATTATTTTTCTACTGTCACTATAATATATTGTTTGTATATAGATATATATTTTATCTCTATGTATTAGTTTATTTTTGTACCTATTCAGTATGATATGTATTAGGATGTTTGTTTTTATGTTTATGTACATTATTATAACTATGATTGTTTGTGTTATTTATTTTATCTCTTCTATTTCTATTGTAAACCACGTCCTCCGTTATCCTTTATTAATTTCTCTCCATCCAATGGTTGCCTGGAAGAGATCGCTTTTAGCGATAAGGCCGCCACTTGTGGCACTAGTATAAGTTTAATCTATTTCTTTGTATTTTATTTTTATTTCGTGTGTTACAATAAAGAATATTCTATCTATCTATCTATCTACTTATGCTATCTCATAATCAATAAAGATTTATCAGCGATCGAGGATAAATTTCTGCTTGTACTCTGTATTCTACTATACCTAGTTTTCGGACAATAAATACATTCATTCATTCATTCATTCATTCATTCATTCATTCATTCTGTGTTTCTGCGTCACAACTATCGATATTCGGTGTACAAAATAGAATTACCTATATATTTATTTATTAATTTGTTGTTGGTTCCATCCCAAATGTACAAGTTTTAAATGTAGGTTATCGTAAATTTTCACACTTAGATTGAGGTATATGTATTGTTTTTTAATGAGTAGGTTTCTTTATTTATTTTTCTTTTTTATTAATCCGCTAATTTTAAATTTCTATTATTTCATCAGGTCAAACGTAAACCTATCCCACGTGAAAAAAAATGTCTGTTGTATGTGTATTGTATCCTTATGGTATAAAAATAAAATGTTTATCTCCATATTTATCTATTTAACAACGCGCAAGTTAAGGAAAATGTAAGTTTACCTTGTACTACTTACAAGGTTTCATTGTGTTTCGTAAACATTAAGTAAATGAAGTACTAATTATGAAATCGTGCATCTTGTTAAGTTATGTTAATTTACTTGACAATGTGTTGTTTGTGTTATGACTAGTTCTGAGTTGCTCTAATACGAGTATCTTCAAACTTTAAAACTACGCTTAAGTTAATGACAACGCATTATATTTTAAAATCGCCAGGCGCAATATGAGTAAAATTTACAAACATCAATAGATCTTCATAGTAGTCGCATTTTCAATTCCTTTCAATTTCCGACATATAACTAATGTTTCCTCAATATTACACTGAATCCACTACCTATGTCAGTAATTTCTAAACATGGTATTGCCATAAAAAGCATTCTTAGAAAACGTTACTGCAGCTAAGTAATAATGACCATTACTTGCAAGCTAAGCTACAAGGACACGGGCAGGAAATATGAGTTTATAAGATAAACACAAAAAACCATAATCGTATTATCGGAGTATCGGGAAAGATAACACTACTAGGGTCATACCAAACCAAATGAACGTAGACGGAGCGTACTTAACTTTCAGGTATTTCCGGCTTGACCGTTTTTATATAGAACTGCTGACCCAATGCTGACCAAAGTCATAATCTGACAAACATTATGTTCGATACTAAATGGACTGTATGGGGTTGATTTTGACGTAACAGAATTGATGCAAAGAGGGCAATCATAAAAAGCATTCACCAACCTTTCATCCACGACGCTGCTTCTCCGGGGATAGCCTCCGTGATGCGCGACAGACGAATGGTGCTGCACCTGCTCCTCTTCTATACGAATTCCTTTAGTTCTGTTCCAGAGTCACGGACTCTGGAAGTGCTGGGGTGTCACGGACACAACCGACGCGCACGGCGCGATCTTGGCAACTTGGTGAAGTGCTGGTGCGTCACGGACACAACCACCGCGCACGGCGCGATCTTTGCTACTCAAACCGGGTCTGCGACGCGCAGACGTCCAGTCGGCTCTTGCAATTCACAACTACCCTCAATTGCATTAAATACTATCATTAAAACCCAACACATTAATTGTCTGTCAGTTTGCTGTCAGTTGAGGGCACGCATCATTATTGATTTATATATTATTTCGATATAAATCGTTGCTTTACTCTATCTATCTCTATCTCTATAGCCCATATTTCAAAATGAATGAAGATGACAAAATAAAGTATATTGCGTAGACAAAAGTTCTGCTTCTCCTATAATTCGAATTCTTTGGATAATACATAATACCGATAGTGCAGCGCTTCTCGATCGTACTAAGCCATTGTTATTACTTATTATTTTGACAGCTGTCAACTCCAATCCATATTTGATGAAAACATGTGGAGATTACATCTGTCAAAATAAAATGTGATGCATAGAAAGACTGTCTACTTCTTGGATGTATCAAATTCTTTGGACAATACATAATACGGACAGCGCGGCGCTTCTGGCTAGTACTAAGCCGCTGTTCTTATTTTCAATTTCATGTAAAGCGATTCTATAAATTTTAAAATCGCTGCCCAGACAGGAAGTCAGATCGAAATCGTGGCGGAGAGAGGAAATTGCTCATTCTCACGCTAGCGTCGACCGCCCGCGCCTCGCCTCTCGGGGAATCCGCTCTAATGGAAAAAGTTAAAAAAATATACAAAACTTTTTTATTACAAAAGCCTCGGAGGACCCGCTGAAGATACTACGATACTATGATGGAACGCTAGCTGGACAATTTTATGTAACTTATTAGATGACGGTCGCTAAAGCATTCAGTGTTTACGCACGGAGTCATATAGGTGTGTTGTTTTGTTTAGGCGTGATAATAACATTGGTGCACGTGATACAACAATATATGTATATGTACCTACTCCTTTAGTAAAAATGTTTATTCGTACAAAGAGCCCGTTAAGACAACCGTGAATGTACTTATATTAAAAAACATTTGGTGACGTGTACATAATTTAAGTCACAATAAATAATTAATATATGTTTTAAAATTCATATACACCAAAAACAAATAGATAGTATGTACGTGACACATAGCTTACCTTGTATTTTGGCGGGTGTTATTTCCGATAAAAGTTATCGATCGAACGGATAAAATACGATAAGATACGATAAGGTTTCGTCTGTCTTATACAGTTACATTGGTTGGAGTGATTCAGTCGTGCATACTGCCGAGCTCAGGATTTACATTCACTTTGTTGCCGCTCTAAACTAACACAAAAATGTGGTAAGTACCTTGTTTCTGTAAATAAAGTAATTAACCAATCAAGTTATATGACTAACCAATGATTGTATAGTATTAGGCTTGTTTACAATTAATTACGCAAACAAATAAACAAAAATGACTGTTCAATTGTTTTTGCATATCACCTAGTTTTATAGTAACTTGAAATAAATTTTATTTATAGCCTTTTTAACCTATATATTTAGCAACGTGTTCTGTACTTGACTTTAATTTCACACTGATAGTTCCAATACCTATAGCTGTTTGTTACTCACTTGAATAACCACTTTCACATGCTCTTACTACGAGTGTCTAACCAAGTAACAGTTTCTCTTTGTATGATGCACTAAATAACAGTTTCATAAGTAAAAAATTATATAATCTGTCGTTTTGATAATTGAATGTTTGTTTTTTATGGTTTTTGCGAAGATATAACTTCGCAATTCTGCCAATGTCAAGTGGGAAGATAGGCCATCAAACTGAGAAATTTTAATTGAAATATCGATATGTACGGTGGTTTTAAATTGAGTGTTTTTTTCCCCCTTTTTGTATTTAGGTTCAATATATTTCAATATACAAAACAGTGTATATTTTGTCAAAGTGTTGATATCGATGTATAGGTGTAAAGACAAAGAAACCGGTTTTAAGTTTATCCCAAGTTACCCAAGTTATTTAAGATAAAAATATATAAGCTGTAGTGCTGATGTTGATTGTTGATATACTTTAAACAGACAATTTTGCATGAAGGACATTGTAAAGAAACACGCTATTAATTCAATTAAAACAGATTTACCTACGTCAATATAATACCCATTGTCTTGTTTTTCTTTACACTATAAAGTCGCTAATGGAACCGCTATAAATTTGTTTAAAAATATTAATAATAATTCTTATGTCGTGAGTAAGTAAATCATTTTGTTGAGTATTTGATTTTTATTTAATTGTCTCTGTATTATTTTTAATATGGTCGATTTTTTTTTTTTACCCGAAATAGGTTTACGCTTGACTACAACTTGCCTGATGTTAAGCAACGTTATAATCTACGATCTTACGCGCTTGCCTAGAAGAAACCGGTTTACTCTCGACTTGAAGACCGACAAATTATAGTTCAAGGGGAATAGAGATTCGGGCAAGGAGTTCCACAGTCGGGCTATACAACCTAACCTTGCAGTTTAAGCCATACATACGTATTACGTATTACTAACAATACCTTTGTGTTGGGAAAGTAAAAACAATAAGAATGCAGCTACAAAGAGATAGGTACGGTCGTGGGCGAGTTAATTAATATTTTCCAAATCCCTTTTGTACTTAAAACCATATAAACACTTATTAAATTATTTTAATGTTTACCGACATGATTTTACCATAGCTTTGTTTTACAATACCTTGAAAATTGTACTTGAAATCAAAAGAAGGTTAATAATTGCCAACTAACCATTTTATCTTTACAGTTCCAAATAAGTCAGATAATTTTACCTAAGATAGGAACAAATTACCGTTACTGATAACATCAGATACGATATTATTATTGCTTTAGTCATTAATGTAATAAATTGTATGTTTGATGATTAAGAATTGTTTTATATGAACAGAGTTACTTGCAAAATACCAACTTGCACGACTAGCTAGCCTTACATCACAAACCACCTCTTTTATTCTACGGCCTTTGACAATTAAATAATAAATTAATAGTTCCAGGACCTTCCACACAGCGCCATCTAGCCCCACACTATGAAAACACTTGTGTCGTGGTAACGAATGTAATTTTTATATACTTTTCTTTTGAAAATACATAGATACTTATTATATATAGGTATAGAAACAACAAGACAAAAAATAACCTTATTTTAATTTTACATACTAAGTACATACATGTGCGTTCCTAGCGGACCCCGAACTAGGCAATGCCTGTATCTCGGAGGCCCAGGAAAGAATTACATATTTGAAGTAAACATTCGCGCTTTCTATAACAATACAATGATTTTAAATGATTACAGGCTTAATTACATTAAATAATATACAACACAAAAACCAATTCAACAAAAGTACAGGTAGTGTTAGTGTTACAGAACAGTAATGTACAAACTGAAGCTGCATCAAGAAAAAATAATAAAAAGATAATGTGTGGACATTACATGGATCTGAAAGGGATGCAAGGATTTTTGCGGGTTTATAAAGATTACGTATTACGTAGGGTAATTATGTGTTTGTGTGTGTGTATGTGGGAATGTTGTGTGCATATTGTGTGCAAACTGTCTGAGTAATTTTTATCTATCTACGCTTAAGAACGAACACCAGTTAGCTAGAATAGAAGTTCTACTTCTGTATTCAGCCTAGAATCTAGGTTGTAGACTCTCACCAGTTTTTCAGTGTCATCATAAGATTTGGTTAAAAGCCACCGTTTTATCTTAGCACGGGCTTTCCTGTGCGAGATTTTAGTAGTTTTGATAGAGTCTAGTACGTTGTTGAACACAAAGAGATTAATATATGGAGGAAGACGGGAGGCAAATACCGTTCTTACATCCGGTAAGAGAGCGGGCTCCAGGGAGTTCTGGTCTGCATGTGGGTGAAATACAGAGAGAGACTTCGTGACAGATTTCATTATGAATACAACAATGAATGAAGACAACACAAGTAATTATAATTTTGTTAAAATTCATTATGACTTGTGTTATGCAGACCCACAACCCTAGATTAGAAGGCAGAGCCACTACCAATGAAGCTAACAGGCCAGTCTTTCTAAAAAAATATATTATTTTTTCCAAACAAGAAGTTCATTTATGAAAAATCTACCTTTGTTGGCATTTCCTTAGCATAATCATAAACAATAAAAAAAAATATACGTGCTACCTAGTTGCTTATTGTTTCGAGGTTACCCAGTAGATAAGTGATATGCACGTGATACTTCAATTATATATATGTACATGCAAAGCTGTTCCGTTAAATGTATTTTTGTTATAAAAATAATCAACACGTAGTATAAAGTGTAATATAATCCGGGTTCAAATGATTGTACTTCTTAACAAAATATAAAGCAGATTCTATATTACTTTTTAAAGTTTTTAGGCATATTCAGTTCACTAATGCCGCACCTTAAAATATGCATTATTGTTATTGTACTCTTAAAAAATATCAAGGCACGAAATTCTAAGACTAATCTGTCCGTCCGACCGTCTATTTATTAGTCTTAGTTCCAGTACTAGAAAAAAGTCTTCTAGAAAAGATGGTATGGAACTCAGACAGCGCACACAACTAGCATTTGACCGATTTTTTAAAGTTATTAGTCGCATATCTTCGTCACTATTGTACTATTGTAAATGTAATTTCTTTTATTCTAATCTTGATAAACTGTCACATTTCTTTGCTCACTGATGGTCTGATTCTAAAGATCCTTTATTCTAAACTTGATTAGAAATAAGAGAAAATAATCACGACCGGCAGGAATCGAACAGCGTGATCCTGATTACTCGTCCGACGCCTAGGTCATTTCCTTTAGTAAAAAAATCTAGGTCAGATGATGTGTTAATATGCAGGTGCGGTGTTAAGACGTACATAACTTACCTACTAAATAGCCTTAACACGTCCATATACAAAGAATCTTCACGCATGAGGAAAATTCAATTTATACGAACTGTTGGCAATAATATAGTCGAAAGGGCAAATAAAAGGTATTGTTTCCTATTGTGAATGTAGATTTTATATTCATCACTTTTTCGATATCATTGCCAACCACATTACCAACGTCTGTGTTAATAAAATACTATTAATTAGAAAAATCTTCTAAGAATTGTTGTTGTGTTGATTGTTTATTGATTGAGAAAGAGTCAAACTATATTTGTAGTTTTATTTATTGATCCGATTGTCCCTATTTTACGCAAAAAGAAAATATCCTCATAGGGTTGGAACTGATGGAACTATTTTATTTATTTATACTTTAAGATCTCATGTACCTGGTTTTCACTAACTGAATAAATGAATGTGAACGAATTTGAATTTATAAAATCACGAGTCGTCACCGTTTTGTAGGTGCTAAAACAACACAGGCTTAGTTATTACCATCCACTAAACGTAATTAACAAATTACTAATTATATCCCTTTGTCTATTTGCAGCTGCGTGTGCAATCTACTCGGCAAGCTGATCAGTTTAGCAGTCTCAATACTCTTCATAGTTGCCGTTATACTGCTCATCCTATGGGCCGTCGGAATCATATTTGGTGAGTTGAAATGATTAAAATCTTCACTGTTCGTATCTATACATATAATAATGCTAAAGAGGGGCCAAGTCTAAACATTGAAGTAATTAAAAAAAGGTTGGATATACTAAGAATTGAAAATAGATCGCGTTCCAACAATTTATAGTTTTTTTTACTGTTTCGCTGTGTCTCTGTTTATTTAAACGCTCATCACGCAAAACAGCTGAACGGATTTACTACAATTTTGGTATGTAGGCAGTATGAAGTCCCGGAAGTGTCATAAGCTTTATTTTATCCCTACTAGTTTATTTTATAAACGTAAAATTGCTAACCTAGAAATGGCGAGGAAAATCATTACGAGGAAATAGGTATGTTTGTAAATGATACACTTTGAAGACAAAATGTACATATTCATTGAATGTACATAATTCATGTATTATTAGCTCTTCACTAAAAATATTTTAGTTGTTTTTATTTTTATTTAAGGTTTAATTTTTTTTTCCTGTTTCGTTAATATGAATTGACTGTACTCTGAATTTAAAGATTTCTTTGATTCCCAAGAACGTAAAATATACTAATTAACAAAAGGAACACATCTTTTCTTGGGAACTCAGATAATTTGAAATTGATTTTATATAGGTACTTGGTTATCTCTGTTGAGGAAGGTCGAATACATCATAACATCTCGATTGATGAGATAAAATAATAGAAACAGATAGGCACGTGTTCAACATCTTGTTTTATCTAAAAGTAAAATATTTCTGCTTTAGTGGTTATAGAGATAAAATATTGATAAAAACATATAAACAGCACGCTTTCTGTATTTCTATGATATTTCCCCGTTGCGTCTCCTTTCCCCGTCTTTTACAAAGTTAACATAAGTAAAAATACAGTAGAACTTGTTTAAAATGATGATGTTTCTTACGATATCCCACGTAATACAGTATTTTTCATGCATTACTTCAAAGTTAATACGACTTTTTGGCTAAGTGTCCAAACCAACCTTATACGAGTATGAAGTTTACATTTATTATTTTGAGTCTTATTGCAACCAAACAACTCATTATAGAAGAATATCTTGACGAGAATTCTAAATGCCATGAGGGAAACACAAAAATTTAGTTTGATAAGGTTTATTTAGGCTTCATAAAAATCTGACTTTCGACTTTTGAGATCTGATTTCGAAGTATGTAGGTATAAGATTGTACATAGTAATAACTCGGTAACCCGATACTAATGAATTGTATTTTTATATATTTTTTATACCTTCTTTATTTTTTTCAGCGTGACCACCGCCTACACCCAAAATGGAACGCCTGATAAAATAATTAATTTAATTAAGGTTAAGTGATATTTATCGTGATTTACTTGCATTATGTAATAAATAAGTCTTTCCTTTTTATAAAATCTTGTCTTTGTGTGTCGCTCTCTCTCTCTCTCTCTCTCTCTCTCTCTCTCTCTCTCTTTCTTTCTACCCCTCTCTTTTATATGTAATTGCTTTCTTTTCTTGCTATGGCTGGCTAACCTTACACTACGAGTAAAGTCATGTTACATAGGTAGTATTATATGTACTAGACTAAGAACTTAGTAAAAAAAATTTGTATTAACCGAACGCTCAATAAACTTTTATGTTAATAGTTTTCGGTTAAAGTCACAGTTTTTTTGTTAGTTAAGTAAAAAAATACATCGTGACAAAAGTTGAAGAGAGTCCCATCAAGCTAAATGGGTAGTAAACCTGCCTATTAAGATTATAATACTTTGTAGGCTTCATGAAACTATGAAAACTACGATGAAGCCTTTCAAAGTTACATACAGGGTACTTTAACAAGGGAATGATAACAGTAACAGACCGTTCGCACTATCACACATAAACAAATGTAGTATTTTTTTGATAGCTTTGTATACATATAAACACATTTAGTCATTTTTTGCTAGCTACAATTGTCGCTAAATGCATTAAAATCGAGGTACAAGGGTTTTAAAAGGGGTTTTATTGTAATTACCTATTGAATTAACTACTCTTACTTATATTTTAAATTCCTGTTTAAAAAATCAAAATCTATACCTACTTAAAAAGTTGATATACTCGTAAGTTTAACACATAATGATTCATCAACAAGCAAAACCTAGAATGTAAAAATTATTCCGAGCTATTCCAGAAACATGCTCGTAAAACAATATTTTTTGCCATAAAATCTGATTATTATGAAACTTCATAAGATACTTGCTAACCTTTTTTCTCAAACCTACATCTAGTTTGTATATTTTCTGTCACCTGTCACTTACTTCACGTGATTTTTTGTAAACAGAAATATTCGTATAAACAATTTATAAGGTTATAATTTAAACTCGAAATAATACCACAAATTATACATTTCTCATATTCCTATTATACTTAAGTCTATTCCCAGGTCATTAAAATAAAATTATTTATGGTCCACAATTATAATATTTACAAATTATACTACTTTACATAACAATAACACAAATACATTGTCTGGACCTGAATTTCCTTGGTTTGATATCTACCCCCTACGTTTATTGATGTAGCTTAGTACTAAATTTATGAAAGTATACTCATGAAGAGTTTTCAGCTTGATAAACATGTGCTGGTAAGTAACATCCTAAGTCCATCTATATCTAATATATCATTAAAAAATGCTAAAAATGAGGGTTTGTTTGTAAGTTTTTCAAGCCACAACGACGGATGAAAGTGATTTTTGGTATGAGTACTTAGTGCAATTGGTAATTTTTCCGAAACCAGAACGAAAAGAGATTATAATTTTTCACACTCGGCCACAGACTTTTGACTTTAGTCAGATAAGGCCTAAGTCAAAAATTTTTGTGATATTATAGGGGTAGTTATTTTTGTATACGAAACACTGACATCTGGCGATGAACCAAAGTTCTAAACGATGGGTTAGCTTATGAGAGAGGCCTATACCTAGCCGACCGTGGGACGAAACCGGCTGTAGATGATGATGATGATAGGAGTAAAATGTGTTTTGATTTTTTATCAAAGTCAATTCACAATATGTTCCGAAAAAGCATGTACCTATAGTAGTAATTTTAGCAATCCATTTTGGAATGCAACTGAGATACGGACGTAGTTTGTAGTTTTTTTTTTATTGTAAAAAATAGTGTTTACCTAAATGAATATTTTACCCAATTTACAGCTTGGTGGGCAATATTCTCGGCATCATACTCGGTCTAATACTAGTCATAGCAATAATACTGCTAATCTTATGGACTGTAGGAGTCCTGGCCTTTAGTAAGTTTTAACTGGTGTCTATATCTATACCTACGTATGTATAATAAAGCTGAAGAGGGTCAGAAATCTGTACATGAAAATATTAGAAAAATACTTTTTTTTTTATTGTAGGTAGTATGAGGTCCCGGAAGTATCATAGGCTTTACTTTTTATCCTGAAATAACGCGAGCGAAGCCGCGGGCGTCTACTAGTTCTTATTATACCAACTTCTGACGAAAAAGGTTGAATTAATTCGAACAATATGTCTCTATACTCCACAAATGACTGGCCCGTTAGCTTAGTTGGTAGTGGCTCTGCCTTCTAATCTAGAGGCTGCGGGTTCGATTCCCGCATGACACAAGTAATTATGAACTTTAAAAATTTATAATTACTTGTGTTGGGTCTGGTCGTTTCTATGTACCTATAATAAGTATGTATTTACAAAATAAAAGTATATAAGTATTATATCCGTTATCTAGTAACCACGACACAAGCGTTTGCTTAGTGTGGGGCTAGATGGCGCTGTGTGATATGTCCCGATTATTATTTATTTATTTTATTTACAAATATTCCAAATTTCGTGCTTGTACCTTTCCATGGATTTATGAATACATGTTTGTCTACTGACGCCTCGAATAATATACATGGCATCGATATATACTTGTTGTATTAAATATAATTCGATATAGACGAGTAGTTAACAGGTGGAGTAAAGCGTCCGGCTGCAAGATGGGTGGACATAACATCTGTCGCGGATCAAACCTGGATGAGGCTGGCTAAAGATCGAAGCCAATGGCATATTATGTGAGAGGCCTATACTCAGCAGTGGGACGAAACTGGCGTGAATGATGATGATAATGAACTCAATTAAGAGAACCAATGCAAATAAAAAATAGGTTCAGCAGTCTTTGAGATATGGTTGTACAATATAGTATGTAGATGGCAAAGCAAAGAAATTGAACTTTTTATAATTAAATTATACACCTATCCCATTTCTTTCTTTTTATAGCGTGATCCTGACCAGCAAAAACGAATGCAGAGTAACGCCTGAGAATAATAAAGTTTGAATAAGAGTTTAGTTTGTAAGATTTTTGAACCAGTTATTGTAGTTTATTTGTAGTGCTACCTTATGTAATAAATAAGTTTTTAGTTTTTACATGTTTTTGATTTGTTTGGTTATGTTTCTCTCTTCTGGAAGCTTCAAACTGGGAACGCAACGCCTATTTGAAACCCACGATAATTTTCAATCCCTATATAATCAGAGCAATTCATTCTATCATTTTAATATAATGTACATATAACATAATTTTCTCGGTGGGAATAAATAAGCAGCATAAACATTGCCTTAATAAAATGAAATCTAATGTTTTTCATTAACGTTCTTGTGTCAATCTAAACGCCTAATTTCGGCATAATCTTCAGATGGGTTTTAGGGTTTTAGAATAATACTGTATCCTGATAGAAAAACCATTGCCGCCTTTTTTTCAGTAAAAACTTCAACCTTATTTCGTAATCTAGATTCTCCATCCAATTTTTTGATGTTGTTATCTGATGAATCTGTCAAATTTATAGCAGAATTTGGAAGGCTAAAAAACTTGTTATAAACACAAGTTATTATATAAATAAATAATATAAATAAATGAAGAAAATAGAAAACTATATGCGAAAGGTTTCTCTAAAACTAACTGCATGTTCCACTTAATACTTACTATGAATATATGAGTTATGGATCAGCGCTAGTGTCTATAAGAAGCCTCATGGTTAAAACTTCCAGAAGATGTGGTGAGTAGAAATTAACACTTATTTTTTTCGACTTTTGTATTAGATTTCAACTTTTCAAGATTTCAACTTAGGGAAAAATTGCTTTTCATTCAAACATCAAGTTGTTTAAAAAATATTCGAAATAAGAGTGTGTATTATTGGGGGAAGAAAATATAAATAGGTATGTAGACACGAAAAGTCCTGGGTAACTTTTAAAGTCTACTGGTACTTGACTGTAGGCAAGGTAACAGAAAATGTAACTAAGATCTTATATTGCGGAATATAAATACAATATATTTTTTATATTGATTATTGTATGTTTTATTTTCAGTTGCCTACTCGGTTGCTTTTGCCAAATATTCTGTCTTCTACTCGGAGTGTTCGTGATTTTTTCTGTGATATTAGCCATACAAACCATTCATAAGCAGCTAACTAAATAGTACAATAGCACTGCAAGTAAGTATATTCTCATGGTTTAATTTTCTATAATAATTTATTGTTTTGTGACTTGGCTGTTTATATTATACGTAAAGACTTATGTATTGGCAGATTGTATCAAACCTGAGACATATTTTAGAATCAATCTATTTTATTTAAACTTTACTAAATTATTGTTTTAATGATAAATTTATGAAACGAAATAATTTTACTCCTATTTTATTTCCACGCCATCTATACATTGCCGCGCGAAGTTGTTTGAAGTTGTTTGGCTTTGAGACAATGCTGTAAATTGTGCTGAACTGTGGTGAGTTACATACTATTTTAGTTTAAAAGAATTGCAATAGATGGTCTATTCGTGCGTTGTTATTGATACGGGAGCTTAGAGAATACATAACTAAAGTATTATGTATTCTCTAAGTACGGGAGTATCATGTTTGAGAATACCTATGTATTCTATTGCTTTGTAAATAATGTATGAAGGTATTATGCTATTTTAAGTTGTTTTTTTACATTAAATTGTGTATTTTTAAGTCGTCGAGTCTATTGTACATACACAAACACATGGTTTACATTTGCATGTTATACTCGTATTTAAGTTTTCTAATTTTTAGCGTACGTGCAGTAAGTAGTACCTACATTACTAATCAGAAAACGGGCGAAACTTAGTACTAACAATTAATAACTTTACTGTAGACAAATTTTATCTGAATGATTGCCGTTTACTAAAGTCTGTTTTTTTTTTAATTCTAAGTTTATTTATTTATTCGTTTGGCATTATTATTGGCATTATCATTTTATTATATTATACCTACCTACATATATTTGGCATTATCGTCAGTTGGAAGATCGAACATATCTCCAATTTTATGTTGTCAAACTTGAATAACGACACTCCAGGGGCACTACAAAACATTGCGTAATATCTAGCTTGATGAACAAGTAACAAAACCGTGACGAAAACATGTTGCAACTTCGTCTTGAGGTCTTGACGTCATAATTCTAAGCAGTCATTAAGAGAACTACTACGTGGTGGAATCTCATCGGTTGGTAAGACAAACTATTATGTATATACTTATACTGTGGTGTGGGCTTACCTTTTATGTATTCTGGGACAGGCGTTACGGTTAGTGACCGTCTGACGTGGTGTGTTTTGATGCAATCCATTGTCAAAGAAAAACGAATAGAGGAAAATGCTCAATAGATAACTCTGGGCATAGCTGAAATTGAGAGTAAAAGAGGAAGACTTTGAAGATTACAAATGCGTAGTAGCGCCTATTGTTATTTTGTGAGCATTTGTAATACTGCTATTTGAGATTGACGAACCACAGATTTGTTAACATAATTATTATATTCGTATTCTAACAGCTGCGATAACAATTTTCGCATGACGTTATCAGACATAATTTTAGTGCATTTTTACTACTAAAATATTATCATCTAGTTTGAAATAGTCTTGTTTTAAAATAACTATGATTCAGGTTCGAAATATTTTTATTAGACATAGAATTCTTTGGCAAATAAAACTCGTATTTTTACTATAATTAAGAATCAAACGAAAACTTACCTGTTTGATGTTTGATTCCAATTATGCGAGGGTCAACCGAAGACGATTATATTGTTTACTAGCAGCAGTCCATGGAATTGTGCTGCCACTGTCACACTTTTAGATAGTCAACTACTTTAAAAAAGCAAAATTCAACTTCCGGTGCACTCGTTTTCTGTGTTTGAGAATTCCTGGCGGCGGCCCCGCAGCCGGCGCATGCCTACTGGCTTCAGGGTTCATGGCTCTGGCCGTGACATCCCCCAAGTTTAAAGCACCTCGGCTAGTTGTGGACACGAGGTCTCAGCGGTGCATGCTAGGTATATCTTATTTCTGCCCTCAATATTGTGTCTGCTTGTAAAGATTCAATGAGTATGTGCTCAGTTAGAATAGCACTAAAGAAAATGTTATCAATTTTACTAGTTTTACAGCATATTAAGTATGTTTATTTAGTACAGTAACTTGAATGTAACTACACTTACTTTCTTATTTTATTTACCTAAGTCATATGATAAAAAAGGAAATTGGAAATTGAAACTTAGTACAATGCTCACCTCCATAATTCTGTATGTGTTGGCCATAACTAATTGAAGGCCTTGAGTCATGAATATTTTAGCTTAGGTTGTGGTAGGTACATCATCTTTTCAATTTTGATAATAAAACGCAGCCAAACGCTTCTGACAGCTGATAAACAGCAAGACAGTTTGTTACCTTTAGTTGCATAATCAATATCCTTTTGATATTGAGAGGAGATAAGGCAGCTTGAATTTCTAAGTTCAAGTTGAGCGCATGTATATCTCTTTTTTTTTTAACGCAAGCTTTCTATGGATAGCCAACACCAGGTAGCAATGTTATGAGGTTTTCGAATGTATTTCTTTGTTAGGTTTTTTTTCTAGGGAGGCATCATTACCATGAGCTATTTCATTCTGTGATTTATATTTGTAATTGAAGGTAAATAATTTATAAGTGTTAGTAATTGGTAGGTACCTCAATGCGCCACACGCGGAGAAAAAAGAAAAAAGCATCCCAGAATTGTTACTTAGCACGATAAACGTGAAGGTTTTTAAATTTTTCAACATGATTTGCATTGATATTTTCTGTACATTAATCCCAATTTATTACTTTACACGATATACATGAAGCCACTTAAATATTCTCAATATGATACACATCAAAATTTGGTATACACTAATTAGTATTAATTACTTTACACGATATACGTGAAATATCATAAATATTCTCAACATGATTAACATGGAGATACGGTGGACACTAATATACTTTAATTGCTTTACACGATATAGGTGAAGCTATATATAAACATTCTCAACATGATCACATAGAGATATGGTGACACATTAATTGCTTTTCACGATATACGTGAAGCTATATAAATATTCTCAACATGATTTACATGGAGATTTGCTGTAAACTCATTCACATTAATCACTTAACACGATATACTTAAAGGAGCATAAATATACACAACATGATAAACGTGAAACTTTGGTGGATAATAATCCACATTCATTGCTACACACGATACACGTGAAGCCATTCAAATATTCTCAACATGATTGACATGGAGATTTGCTGTGAATTAATTCATACTAATTACTTAACACGATATACGTGATGCAAAATAAATATTCTACACAGGAATTACACGGATTTTCACTAATTTACTACAATTAATGCGAGTAAAACGCATATAAAAAGTTACGATCGAATAATAAACCGTTTAGGTTGATTTGAGCAGTTAAATTGAGAATCGTTGTGAATAATGATAGAAAACAATTAAATCTTATTTGCGCCGGGGCGCGATGTTGCATGCTCATTCTCTATTTGTAGATTATTTTGTTACATGTAGTATTAAAGTCTTATAATGTACAATTTTTTTAAAGAAATGTACAAAAGTTGGGTACTTGAGTAGTTATTACAATCAAGTAAAAACATAAACTACCATTATCATAAATTCGAGGGTAGTTCAAAAATAAGATCGTATGTTAATAAAATAAGTCACTCACCAAAGATAATTTATCCATAAAATTCCGTCATAGACAGAATTCCAGTAACCTGGTCTCACAAAAGCAATTAATATTCACTGGTTTTGTCGTAATGTTTGGTTAAATGATTTAACGACGTTAAATAACCGTTATTTTTGTTTAATTTAGTTTTTATTATTAACACATTTCGAATTTATAAATTTGAACGGCACGGTTTAATTAAATTTTAGTATTTGGCACAGTTCACAATGTTCTTTAATAATCACTGGACACAACACGTAAAGAATATTTAAAATTAAATAGATTTTTAAACAAATTGTTTAAGGCGTGCGACAGCGGCGACACAAAATCACGTAATGGCGAGTTGCAGGCGCCTTCCTGCGAGGTGAGCCGCGTGGAGCGGACACGGAAACGAGTGCACCGGAAGTTGAATTTTGCTTTTTTAACGTAGTTGACTATCTAAAAGTGTGACAGTGGCAGCACAATTCCATGGACTGCTGCTAGTAAACAATGTAAGTAATCGTCTTCGGTAGACCCGAAGTATAATATACCTAAAACCTAAATACCTAACTCCGCTGTATTTCATTTGTTGTATCCAATCGTTCTCTCAATTTTTACGACCTTGATCAATTTTATTAATGATCCCGCAGTAGGTATGTGTAGTGTCTATCCCACTATATACAGACAGTGATATTATACAATCCCTGCTTAACCGAGTGAACGAAGTAGTGAAAGAAATTGGTGTACCTATTTGAAACTATGTCAGTAAATAAAATGCTATGTAGGTATAAGAACGTACCTAGCAGGTATTATTGTATCATTGGTGGCACCTATTGGGCAGTCTGTCAGATACTACTGCCTTATAAATAAAGACACTGGTTTTGATATAAGTACGAGATATATAATTTATTTTTCAAATTAATGCTACCTATACAGAAACCATAGAAATACTCGCAGAACATTTTGAAAACTAAATAAAGTGAACTTTAACATCTTATTTAGGTGCCAAAAAATAATGATATGAACCAAATAAGCTTATTTTGTGATAACATTTTTATACATACGAAGTTTCCGGTATCGATGTCTACTATTCAAAGTACTCTAACTTATCCGCTATATTATAGTAGTGTAGAGGAGGCATTAATAAACATAGCTTGCTGCATACATCTATGTACCATGACGTCACATGGCGCCATTACAAATCCACAGATTAGGACAACAGTTACTGCGATAGTCTCGATTTCTCGTCCAAACTAAATTCCTACCTATGCGACTTGTGCCTACATTCAGTCAGCTTACGAGCGTCGCCACAGGCACTTGTGTTGTGAACTACTTTATTTTTGGAACTAACAAACATGTCTGGATGTGAGTATTACCGGCTTTCATACCTTTATAATTATTCTAGAACAACTCCGCTATTATTGATGTTGTTTTAGCGTTATGTACGCTATCTGTTTAGCGTTAGGACGATAAGACAGTTGGTAGCAACAAAAATGTGAATGCGTTGCAAGCGCGAATTTTTTATCGATGCTGTTTTCGGTGATACTATGCCTCATCATAAATTCCTATTATCTCAGTTTTTGGAGGAATAAATTGATAAATAAAACGAAGTATTATATACCTATGTGCAGTAGGTACCTACAATACTTGTTTGCATTTAGGTAGGTATGTACTTGTTTTATTTTCTTGTTTACTTTTAACAGTTAATCGTATGGAAATACCTACCTACCCTCGATACTAATGATAGAATAATATTATTTGCAATTTATTTCCTTACTCTTCAGAGTGATTTATTTATAGACTTTTGGGCTTATTTATAACTAGGTACCTACTAACGTTTCCTTACTGTAGATTAGTATAATAATGGTATACTTAGATGGTTTATATCATGATATCATTATTATCATCCACAGCCAATTTCGTCCCACTGCTGGGTATGGTGGTAGGTAGGTATATATGGGCCTCTCTCATAATATACTTAGATATCGTAGTAGGTAGGTAGGTACAATTAAGTATTAAAATTTGCTCGCACAGTACTTCGTCACCTAATTAATTGCCTTCTTTTATTTAATTTTATTGTGGTTCATTTGAATACCTACTATTTTCTTCATCTTGTTGTACCTACCTATGATATTGGCCAACGGAGAGGAGGTAGCTCATAGAGTAATATGAGGTAGCTTCTGACATAACATCTTGTTAGTAGGTACGTCAGTCAAGACAAGTCAGTCAAGTACCTACTTAGGTAGGTACCTGCCTATTAAATAAATTTATGTTTCGTTAACTAGAAATCTTGTTAAAAACCCATTAAAAATCAATTGGAGGCACAAGATATGATAAATATGTATGTTCAAAGTTCAAATTAGAAATAGTGACAGAATAAATAGGTATCAATTACCTAATTTAATTTCATTTTAATTAAATTAATAAAATAATAACTTAATTAGGATACATCAGACTTATATTTTTCTACTATGTTTTTCCCTTGGAATTACTCAAGTTACGTACCTACCTATAGGTAGGTACATCACTTATTTTATAGTTGAGAGATTTTTTGGTGGAAATGAGTTACGATTTTAATCATTAAAACGTTTTTTCTATTGTTTATTACGTCATCATCATCATCATCATTACGTATAATTAATTAACATGTTCCGTATGGTCCAGATGTTGATAACATTCACTTTAAATATATTAGGTATACAATTACATAACTACGAATATTTAATTTACAAGCCAATTAATGTAATAAATAATTAAGTAAACATAAATATAGGTAGGTAGGTACTATTTATTATACACTTCCATTGCTGTATTCGTCAAACTTTCTATTGAATATAGCACAAGACAAAACATTAGATATCAAAATGGAAACTTTCTATTCTTCTAGTAGAAGTAATAATAACCTCAATGAATTGACACATCTATTTGTCATAACGACAATAATGATTCAGAGATAAGAGGATAGATTTTTAATTACTCAGATGTGTATTTCCGTAGGTATTACAAATGCAACAAATCATCTAAATGATGATAGATCTTATATTTTATTTTCACTTGTAATATTATACATGATATATAAGTCATGTGTAATATACTTATAATGTAGATGGATAACTTCAACATATTAGGTGTGGAAGCATTTCCCAATTACAATATTCTTATTCGAAACTGATCTCGACAAAAAATTAGAGATATAGTCAGTAACAGACATAAGATAAAAATAACGTCATCTAAAACAACTTCTACTCACATTTACAGATCCAAACCAGCCTCCAATGAATCCAGGTGGAATCTACCCGACGGCGTACCACCCAGTAAATGGTGCGCCACAACAGTACCCTGCTCCCGGCTACCCTGGTCAACCACCAGCGTACCAACCGGCCCCAGGGTACCCTGGGCAGCCAGCCCCGGGTTACCAGCAACCTGGCCCGTACCCTTACCAGCCAGGGTTTGCGGTTGGACAACCTGGCCAGCCCGGTCAACCTGGACATCCAGCGGCCATGTCGTATCCGGGAATAAATCCGACACCAATTGTGCCTACTCCGACAGCGCCGTCTTATGCTTACCCTGGATTCCCTAATGTGACACCCGCTCAAGGGTTTGGAAGTAAGTTATTTTAGCTTTTATATTATTAGCTTTTATACTATTGTTTTTTTATGCTAGGAACAATCAGACATTTGACCATAAGGTTAACTGAAATAATACTGAGACATAGATCAGAAATTATTTAATGCATTTATCTTGCCTACTTGTGTTGTGTCATATCAGCATAATATCTCTTACCGTAAGTTGCATTCATTTTTTGTTCTTATGCGTTAGCATTGTTAAAGTTTGGATCAAAGTTATTCCTTAGCTAATAATTATTTTCTTAAACATTATAACTCTCTGACAAAAACTCAACAAAACGTAAGCATACGCCAATTAACCAAATGATTCGACTAGTTAAAGGAACCAAAGGTTTGTTAAGTGACGTTATGTCATGAAAATTTTATTCCCGGTTACGTTTTATCACGCGTAAAACTCAACAATTGTTCTTCTCATCGCTATTCCTATACTTCCTTTTGACAAGAAATCATCAGTAACATAATAAAATAATGAACAAAATATAAAACTAAAAATAGCTGCTATTTCCCTTTTTAAATTATATTATTCATGCATAATTACAGCAATAAATAGTATGTAATGTTCCACTTTTTTTATTTTTCGTAACAAGTGGAACATTGCTATTAAAATCAAAGAACTAACAATTATAAAATTATTTAATTAATAATTAGTCAATGCAAAACCTAATGACGACTAATTGAAAAGTTCTCGTGCTAACATAAACCATTGAATAATTCCAGATCCGATCGAATGGATTCCTACCACAGTACGAGACGCGTCGGCTCTCGGCGACCGCGCTGTAATTGGAGGATACGAAGGACACGACGGGAGCCCCCTGTGGGTCATCAGAGCCCACTTCGAAGGGGATGTGATCCCAGGGAAACTGGCTGTAAAGCACAACGCTGCATACGTGGCTTGGGATGGACGCGAGAACCCTGTGCAGAATATTGAGGTTGGGACATTTTTATTTTTATATATTACTTATATAAAAAGTGGTTTAAGGCCTTGAACTACTCTTCCTTTTCCTAAATAAAAAGTAAAGTAAAGTAAATTTTTATTTATAATTTACATGATTCTGTATTTTGCTTTAGTTGGAACTGTGTTGCAAAAGACAGGTTCTTCCAAGTGGTTTGGATGGTTAACAAATACAATTAAAAGTAAATAAAGCTAAAACTATGGACATCATAAGATAATAATAATAGAAGAATATATAATTTTTATCTATGTACATGTTGGTCCTGTGTGTATTTGCATTTGGATTTGTGTGTGTGTGTGTGTGTGTGTGTGTGTGTGTGTGTGTGTGTGTGTGTGTGTGTGTGAGTGTGTGTGTGTGTGTGTGTGTGTGTGTGTGTGTGGTGTGTGTGTAAGTGAAGTAGATGAATAGATAATAGTAGTAGTATATAAAGTAGTAGTTCTACCACTAAACACGACAAACCATCGCTCCGTTGAAAGACAAACAAACAGACCAATAAAAATACTTTCGCTCGAATATAATCACTTAATCAGACCTAATAGCTTTATACTGAGACTCCATAAACAAATTCCCAATTATTAATATCTATCCGTGGACTGTATAGTGAGCTGAATTCATATACACGCATAATTTAATAAACAAAAGAATAATTTGTCGGATAAAACTGTGAGTGAGAAAGTATGAAAATGTTTTAATGAGAAAATGATGAAAAGCATTTGTAAATACGCATGAGTCATGTAGGTATAACAATGACACATATCTTGATGAACAATTACTGAAGCTTCATTAATTCACTGCCTGTGTACGAGTATAGTATATGTACATACATTATGTATTTACTTATATACGTCACAACATTATAAATATGAATTGTTATGCCATACTAGGGTAACTGACAATAGAATGTATATTGTATACTACACAAGCCACAGTGTTAACCAGCTTAAAATGGTATCGACATAGCCATATAGATGATCCAGCATTGAACCTTATCGAATGTAACAGGAGGAAAAAACAAGCAATACTTATTCGCAATATTTAACATTTATTTTTCTCATTTATTGCATTGTAAGTGTTACAGAGTTAGTAAACAAAGATTTAAAAGCCAGAATAGACATTACCAATTTATTATACTCGTAGTTTTCATTAAACTTTGCAAAAATTAAATTATGTTCTGTGTACTCCTAATTTGTGTGATGATAGCCACACCAGCTAGTTATTATAGTACTACCTATAGATCGTAGATCCCATCGTTGTAATTTTTAGGCGTGTAGGTTAGCCTAATAGAACTGGTATCTAATTATACTCCAACCCTTACCCCACGCAAACCTATATAAGCACTATATTAATATATACTGCTACTTTACTTATAGACTAAACTTCGCTTCAAATTTTTTGATGTGATCAGTGTTTGTTGGACATCATCTCCGACTTCTATATGCTGGTGAATTGATCGACGAAAAAAAAAAAAAAAAAAAAAAAAACTGGTATCTAATTTCGTACATTAGCCAATTAGGCCGAGTAATTGACAAAACTAACCAGTTCCAACATTAAGGAAAGGAATGCCACTAAAATGATAAGAATAAGTGTGGCTTATAAATATAGTTACGGTTTGAAAACATTTAATAAATTGGAATAGGGTTACTGATAAACTAATTATAGGTATAATAATTAAGTACACACAAGGTGTGTTTTGGTGAGTTTTTCCACATGACGATGATTAGGTATTTATTAATCATATACTTACTAGACTGACCATTTAAATACCGTATAAGTTGCCCAATGTTACTTATAACATTTTATGTGTTGGTTAACTTTAGCTCAATAACAGAGCCATAGTTGAATAAATAATTGCTTAGGTATCAAACTTCCAAAAACATACTTTGTAAAATGGTATGATTTGATATTGATTGTGTATGGATCTGGGCACTACGATGTAATTGCCCAAGAAAATTTCTCCAATGAATCAATTCTGCGGGGAAGTAACGATCCCCAATAATGGGGAATACGATGCGAGGAGGAGGAGTATGTAATAAAATTGTGTTCTATTCTAAGTCAAATAAATCCCTCAGGTCCCTATAGCACATAGCAAAATTTAATTAATAATAATACTTACAATACCAATCAATAATTTCCAGGTGCTCTGCGCTCGGCCCGAGAAGCTGAAGTGGCAGGAAACCAGCCACGGCTCGATCCCTCCTCACGCGGTCGTAGGGGGGAGGACGTCGTCTGGCGAGCCTCTCTACGTGGGCAGGGCTAAGGAACAGGGGTCTCTGACTCCGGGGAAGGTAAAGGATACATTTTTAAGTATACAATGTGGTTACTATAACCTAGGGGTCTTCAAATCTAGAGTAAATATGTTTCTTCTAGGCAAGAGTGCTACATCTTAGACTATAGTGGTGCTTAACATCAGACAGGCTATAGTCAAACGTAAAAAAAAAGATGCTTAAACCAAAACGAAGATGAAGCAAGTCTTCTGTATTGGAAATTGGAATAGAATTGACTCTCAAACGTTACCAGAATACAGCGTTAGGTGCTTGGCGATACATTTTAAATAAATAAATAAATATTCCGTGACATTGCAACAGCGCCATCTAGCCCCACACTAAGCAAACGCTTGTGTCGTGGGTACTAGATAACGGATATAATACTCATATACTTTTCTTTTGTAAATACATACTTATTATACATACAAACGACCACACTCAACACAAGTAATTATAAATTTTTAAAGTTCATAATAACTTGTGTCATGCGGGAATCGAACCCGCAGCCTCTAGATTAGAAGGCAGAGCCACTACCAACTAAGCTAACGGGCCAGTCATTTGTGGAGTATAGAGGCATATTGTTCGAATTAATTCAACCTTTTTCTTCAGAAGTTGGTTTAATAAGAACTAGTGGACGCCCGCGGCTTCGCTCGCGTTATTTCGGGACCTTGATTTCATAAATACTTGTGTCACGCGGGAATCGAACCCGCAACCCCTAGATTAGAAGGCAGAGCCACTACCAACTAAGCTAACAGGCCATTTTGTAAGACAATAAAGTCCTATTTGGTTAAACTCGATAAGTAACTCGTAAGTAAATTGCCTAATGTACGATTTAAGGTTATAAGGAAAAAATATTTATATTAATAACCAGATTGGTGTTATATATAGGTATTTGACTCATATTGAGTACTAGCTGTGGCAGCGACTTCGTCCGCGTGGAATAGTTATTTTTGCAAACAACCTCTTCAGCTTTATAAATTATAGCTGTTACCCATAACTTGAACCTTTTAACAGCGCACGCAACGGAAGCCCTCAAAAATGAATAATTTTCCCCGTCTTTCCACATTTTCCATTGTTTCTTCGCACCTATTAGTTGCAGCGTGATGTTCTATAGCCTAAAGCCTTCCTCGATAAATGGTCTATTCAACACAAAAAGATTTTTTCAATTCGCACAAGTAGTTCCTGAGATTAGCGCGTTCAAACAAACAAACTCTTCAGCTTTATAATATTAGTATAGATTCTATTATATTTGGTTACAATTATCCGGTTTCAATGAATAAGCGTTCAATATAACTATCATATTATTTTCCCATAATTTGTAAACCAAGCTTTGGAAAAAAAAAACCAGCTAAATTATATTTAACACACTTTTGCCACAGAATTTTGAACCGACTATTTGGTTACAAACGATTAAAAAAAATTACCAACAAAAGTTTTGATAAATACAAATTAGTAGGTAATAAATTATCTTGTCGTAGCATGATGCGCGTTGATGTCTTTTCTTAGTAACTTTAATTTGTATCTAATAGTGGTCAATTGCACTGATATACAATAAATATTTTAAGACTAAATTTGGTTTTGCGAGCCATGTACGGGCTCATAACATTTATTTACTCACAAAACATAAAAAAAAAAGAATTGGTCCAGGCGTTGTTGAGTTATGCTCTTACGGTACAATAAAAAATATTTATTCAAAGAATTTATTACATAAAACCTTAAAGACCGTCCCGACACATTTTGCGATAAATTTTATATGAGCATAAATAATTGTACCTACCTAATTTTATTTTAATGGATTTTAATTAGTGATTTGTTTTTTTTTTACTTAAAATGTTATCAATGTTTGACGAGACATGATTGATGCCAACTCTTATTATTATTGTTATAAGTTGGTTGTAATTTTCTATGTTAATAAATTATATCTATCTAAATAAGATTTCACTTAAATTACCTTTTTTGTATTTTTCAGGTTCATCCCAGCCACAAAGTGATGTACATCTCATTTGCAGGACGGGAAATAGCGCACAAACAATACGAGATTCTGTGCCAAGTTGTTTAATTTATATTTAAATGGAAATAAGACAAGGCTATTTTTACAAAAATAGGATTCAAATTGGTTTGAAATGCTAAAATCAGGAGAGCGTGTAGTGAAATGCGATGCAGGTAAATATATACCCGATGCCAAAAATAGAGAAGTTGTGGCTTACTAGTATGAAAGTAAGCAATAGAAAAATGGGGCAATTGCATTTGAGCAATTCCCAAGCTTATGTCTCCCGTTAAATTAGTGTTTATACGAGGTCAGAAGTCTGAAGTTGGGGCAATTTAAAACTCGTATGTTGTTCCCTTATACAAAACCAATTTATTCAGAAGAGAGAATTTTATAATCCAAAGTAGTATAACAATGTGCTAAAATAGCTTTGTCATATAGACTTTATTATAATTTTATTATGTTATATAGGATAAGAGCGATACTGGAACTCTGTTTAAGTTTTTATGGTGCCAAGCCAATTTTTTTATGAACGTATTATAAAATAGTATTTTTAAATACCTGTTTCATTTATGTTTGTAAATCTCTCAAACGTACCTACTCATCTGATTAATCAGCGTTATATTTGTCAGATATCAGACAATATTTGTCTATGAAAATATCTAACCCCTGGTTAATTCAAGGTTAAACTTTCTGTATATATTATTGAAGCTTGACAAGTAAATAAAATAAAATTCGTTCCATTTTTTTAATAAAAGAGCTTATTAAAATTAACAAGTTTATTTATAAATAAGTACACACTTAGTTATTCAATAATATGTCCGTAGACATTATTACGCTTAACTAACTTACAAAAAGTAGGAATTTATTTTGTGTTAGTAATATTTTAAACTTATATGTTCATAAAGATATTACTTTTACTGGTTTTCTTTTTAAATCAATCTATTTTAGTATGCTGTATGTTCAAATTTATTTTTGTATTTTATACCCACACAAGAATTAATTATTACCAGTAATATCTATCATAATTAACTTTCTTTCTTATTATAATATCACAATTAGTTATCATACAGTGTCTCAAAGTCCAAATAACATATTTCCTTTGTCGCTATTAAAATGAAAAGTAATACGAAATTGATCTTGCTTTTCAACCAACCAAATTATAGTCTGCTCTACATAAGGCGGTAGACGTAAATTAAGTTTTAAATAGATCTTGCACCTCTCAGGACCTACAAAATCTTACAAATACGAGTAGCCTTGAAAATATTCGCTTTTCAGTAAGGCATTTGATAATCAAGTCACACAAGCGACAACTGAAGTAAAAACACTTTGGCCAAAGATGGTGTATCCTTATAGAAAACGGATAAAAAGTTTCACAATTTAAGTCTTGGAGAATTTGACCTTTACTCGTTCAACGATAAACTTTAATATCTTATTAGAAAATCACCTAATATATACGTCTGCTGTAACGTTCCAAAAATCGATGATTTCTTAGTTAGTGCTGTAATTTGCTATTACACATCATGCTTTCTGTTAAACCCATTTCAATTTGAGATTGTACACTTTCTTCCATGTTTTCGTCATTTTTCGACTTATCGTGACCGTCTGATTCGAAGGCTTTATTTTCTACACCTTTTCCTGTATCAGCTGATTTGTCGTCTGTCTTGTTATCTCTGGAGCTTAGTGCGGTGTTGTGTTTCTTGTTTGCTAAGTACAGCCATCTGTGAAAAATATAAAAAGACATGTTAGGATTAGGCAAGCATAGCGTCATTAATAACTAGTAGACGCCCGCGGCTTCGCTCGCATTGTTTCAGGATAAAAAGTATCCTATGACACTCGTAAGATCCCATACTACCTACATAACAAAAACCATGATGATCCCTTCAGCCGTTTTTGCGTGATGAGCTTTTAAATAAACAGATAAACAGACAACATTTCGAAAAATTGTAGGAACGTGTTCTGCTGTCATTTCAAAGTATCTCCAAACTTTTTTTTATATCATCAAAGCCCAGACTTTCGACCCTCTTCATCTTTATTATATGTACAGATTAGAAAAGGGGATTGTCGTGAATTTGTGAGATCGTGAGTACACATACTTATGATGTATTTTTGTGTATGGCATTCAATTTAAAGTGGATATAGAAGTTACGAGATACTTTAACCTAGTTTTAAAGTAAATAAATCAAAAGCAAAGCTATAATTTGAAAAAAATAAATATTATCTAACTATATACTTACTACACCTAACAATAAACTTGTGGTTTACCATGCGCTATAAAAATAAACCACAAAGTACGTTTCTATTGAGTATGCTTTAAAATGAATAGGCATTTACCAACCGATTGTTGTTCTTGAGGTATATTCGCCGCACGACATTGTATTTGGTTTAAAACTTTTCTTACGTGTGCGATTGCAAACAAAGTTTCAAAACATTATTTTAAACTGTAATTTAGGTATGTATTTTTATAAAGTTTTCACATTTCCTTAACTTTACTACTAGGTACTACTGCTTATTTAAACTTTGTTATGTTTTCTTCACTCATTGACTGTTTGATAAGTAAAAAAGAACAAAAAGCTAAACTAAGCAATGATTTATTATTTTATAAAGTATAAATATTGTAAGAATACTCACAAAAAGATTGCAACAGCAGGCATAGTAAGGCCGCCGCCGAGTAGAAAGAATGCTCCCGGGAATGTCTTGATAGTAGCTGTATATACTGACGTATACATCGGAGCGTAGATTAAAGGCATCATGGCTTCTGCTACACCGAAGAAAGAGTTCACTTTGCCTGGAAAGTATAGGTAAGTAGCTGTAAGAAGGCTGTGACCAAGGGGAGAATGTTTAAAGTTCCTTTGTTAACATTTTAGTGAGTTAGGTAATGTATAAGTCTGAAGATTATATAAGTTTTAGCTAATTGTAATAATAAACAGGGTTACTAATAACTAACGCATACATTTTTAAAGTAACAAGCAACTACTTTTGTTATATTACTTTAAGAAGTTCGCGAAAAAAAGTATAAGTTCCATACACAAGTTTATAGATAAATTGTATGGATAGCGAGTTTTTTTTCTAACAATAGTGGATCAAACTTGCGTTTGACGGACTAAAAGTCGGCATAAAAAAGTTACGTTTTAGTTACCAAAGACCCTTTTTTGTGTCAGAGTCTACCCAGTTCATTATACGAAATTTTACTGTGAACTGTTGAACTGCTTTTGTACGGTTTTTTTATCATCATCATCATCAATCCCTTGTCAGTGGAGTATGCGCCATCCTTCCCGATCTTCTGCCCATTTCTTGACCTCCTTACGACCAGACGCCCGTCTTCTCTTTTACTTGATACATAAATTTACCTTATGTTTTTTATAGTAAAAATCTTACCTAACTCATCTCTTTCCACAAGCTTGGACACCATAGACCGCATCGCAATGAAGGATGTGCCGTTGAATATTTCAATCAAAGGCGCTGAAATATAGAAAAAATAAGTAAGTTGTGATATATCTTAAGTTGTGAGAGACTCTTCTTATTAGGCATTTAACTTTACTTTACTAAGAGAACGTATCACACAGTGCCATCTTGCCCCATGCTAAGCAAACTTGTGTAATTATTTGAGTTAAGTCTGGTCGTTTCCATGTATAATAAGTACCTATGTATTTACAAAAGAAAAGTGTATATAGATAAATATTATATCCGTTATCTAGTACTCGCGACACAAGCGTTTACTTAGTGTGGAGCTAGATGGCGCTGTGTGCAATGTTCCGGTATATATATTTATTTATGCGTACCGATGTAAATGTGCCAAGTTTTTGTTGCAAAAGCGTACATGAAACCGGAGAGGATTTTGCTCGTGCACGATATTACTCCGATGATGGCGTCGTCAAACTTCAGGACGTGGCTGAATACACCCACTGAGAAGAGAGTTCCTGAAAAAAGAGTAGGCGGTGTCTTTACTTACGTAGGTATTTGTGAAGAGTAGTTAGGCACATACTGATGAACAGACTGAATATTAATGTTGAGATAAATTTGGATGTACTAAAAATGACCTTAAACCGAAGTAGTTTAAACGTAAAAGTTTTGAAAATAATTAAGTATTTTTTTTATTTTTTTCTCGTCTTTTTTATCGTAAGCAAAATTAAAATTGAAAGAGTTAAAGATACGACCGAAAATACTTTACATATATTTTCAAATGTGAAATGTAACCGCCAAACCAATCTTATGGTTTATAAATTTATTTTATCAACATAAATATGTTAGCAACATAAAAAATAAAGTTTTTTGATGTTCGCTTTCGATGCAAATACAATTACACGATTAGTATTTGCTGATACACAAGTTAAAACCCAATCCGCCCTATTACAAAACGTGGTTTAAATATTAGTCTAGAAACAGTCCGTTTTAGTAGTTCGAAAATAAAATTGTCTGTCTATTGTCAAAATGTACCAAAGTTAAATAAAAGTTCCAATTTGAAGTTAACATTTTGATTGCTTGTATGTGATGTCTTAACAACAAGAACCAACTTTTTGTTTTCAAAGTTCTATACTAATATTTAAACCATGTTCCATGGGTCATACTTACACCTGACTTTGTTGCATTTTTTTTAACAAGATAGGCTCACGCTTGATTTCAACTCGCCTGATGTTAAGCAACGTTGTAATCTACGATCTAGCGCGCTTGCCTAGAAGAAATCGATTCACTTTCAACTTGAAGACCGATAAGTTATAGTTCGAGAGGAATAGGGAATCCGGCAAGGAGTGCAAAGTGCAATCTTTGTAACAGATTTACCAAAGACTGTTTGTCTGTGTACTTACCAACTAAAGAAGTACACATGGCATAGGTAGAGAACATGCTGAAATCGACCTCATTCCAGTTGAAGCGGAACCTCGTGAAGAGATACATCACTGACATCTCACCTGCAATTCAAATAAATACAACATTATTAAAGGTTTATATGATAATTAAACTCCACCTGTTTGAAAGCTAGCTTCAGCAGATGAAATGATGACACGTTAAATTGTAGGCCCCGGCTGTTTGTAAAGTATGGTAGTCGTTAAGCCATGTCAGAGGCCCTTAGGTGCCTTAGGGCGGGTTGAAAACTCTCGACACCAGAGTTGGCCACTCTCATTCGATAAGAAGAAGCAGATGAAAGCATAAAAATATTTGAAACATTTCATAAAACAATAATAAATAAAAATAAATTATTAATAGATTGATTAATGAAAAAAATAATTGTTAATAGATGGATGAGATTTTAAATAGATTTGATTTTCCTCTCAGACATGTTTTCAAATTAAAAAGGTCACACTTATTTACTTATGTAGTTAATATTTTATATTTCATTTATTTTTATTAGTAGGTACTTTTTCATAGTATTGAAAAACCGAACACAATTAATGAGTGGAATAAACAGATCAATAAACTTGTTGACTTGGTAGTTAATAAAGCGAATAACAAAAATATTAACCATTAAGTACTAAGTTAACCTAACAAAAATGAGGAGTGCTTAAATATACAGCTATAAATAGTATGCTATTATCAGTTAGTAAGGATATGTTATTAATAACTAAACGACACTTCAAAATAAATTGCACTGCATATCAAAAAACCGGTAAATATACATAATTATCCCTATTAAATATTGCGTATCAGTTGCGGTACAATCTATAAAATCTTAAAGTGCCTAGTTTTACCATATTTGTCAAGTTGGTAAGTAAAAGTTGCAACAGGTGTTTACCTATTTCACTACAAAGAATATGTTGATGTTTTGACTCTATAAAACTTTAACCATTAATAAAGGTGAATAAGTTTTGTAGGTTAGGTACTTAATATTTCACTTCACATAAACAGAAGTCACAAAATTAATAATGACACTAAGATTCTTAAATGTATCTGTTAATTTAAATTTTAAAACTACTACTACTAGGTAGTATAATATACATAAGTAATTATAATAATAATTATTCTTCCTGAATGTAAATTATGCGTTTTTCTTTTTTCATACAATAACAATATATATTTTTATCATATAATGATAAAAGAAATATGTAAATTAATACAAAATATTTTCAACGTCTCATTTTTTTTTCTGTCAAAATATCAAAACGGTGACGAAACTAAAGTGTTAAGTGTAAAGTGGTACTTTTGTAATGTTGTGGTCAGAATATTACAAAACTTGTCAGTTACGTAAGACATGCTAAACAGGGTGGGTGACCGTTACAACTAGTCTAGACCAAACCGTAGAAAGTAAAATAACCTATGAGATCTAGATTATTTTTAGCCTGAATCAGTCACTCAGGATCATTATCAACTAATCAATCGATGATTCTGGTTAGAAGTCTTGTAATTGAATTGTTTGAATAATTAAATATAGCTTTTGATGCACTCACTGTTTCTATCTTATTGACTTGTTTTTATTTGTTTTTAAAACAGTTGATGAAATATAAAACAGTACTACAGTTTGTTGGAGCTATAAAATATTAATTATATTTTTTTTAAATTAAGACAATACATATCATTAACAAAACAAAAAGTAGTCAAACTATTGACTGAATCGGGATAACAATACAATGCTTGTATCGGGATACAAGCGTAAACTTAGTATGAGGCTAGATGGCGCTGTGTGATATGTCATGAAATATTTATTTTATTTTTTATTATACAAGAAAGCAAGACATTTTAATTTCTTTTTGCTATTGTACATTAAATTTTTTGTGATAGATTGATTGACAATTGGATGTGACAAAAATTTGTCTTCAACAATATACAAGCCCACTTTTTCGATAAAAGAACACCTCTTTAACAAATATTTAACTTTGTATCGCTTGCCTGTGCCGATAAAATACACTTTTTTTTTTATCCTAATATTTTAAAGAGGCTTTAATCGCCATGCGACTATGCCAGCCACATTAGGCAAAATTACATAACATTCAAACTATAGGGTCATCCTTACGCCGAGCGAGCACTTCCGAGACCAGTGCATACAGGGCCCTGGCAGCATCCCCCGTGGGTGAGGCCAGGATGCCCTGGAACATGCCAACGTCTCCAGGACGGACACCGTACTCGCTCCTCATAAGAGCCCGCATAGACTCGCTCCGGTCACACTCCTCCAGAAGATGTGTCACATCCTCATACACATTTGTCATAAAAGTATTAAATAGCGACATTGGCAAATAACTAGCTACGTTGAAAAATATTTAACTTTACCTACTAACTGTGATAACACTGGTACTGAATGGTACGCTTAGCAAAATTCTTAGATAATCTATTTACTAGTCCAATTAGAATGGGTTCCGATTAGGATATTTTTTTCTTGCATAATAATATCGCATAAACGACACTGTGGTTACACAAACTTCTTAGCCATAGGTTGACTACTGTACTCTACTAAAAAACCTGAAACCTACATATATGGCTATTCGTTTGTAATTTGTGCTCGGATGGGTGACCGTACATAAGAATAGTGTCATTTATGTTTATGTGCTACCGTAGGTCGGATAAAAGTCGGAGCCATGGGACATTCTATGTGAATAAAATCATCTAGGCCTACAAGCCTTTATTTATTTTGCTATTTAACATCAGACGGGCTGTAGGCAAAAGCAAATCTATAGGTGCAACGTAAAAAAGCGATATATTGGAAACATAGAAAAAGAGACAGCTTTATTAGGAAGAAAAAGGGGAGGGCTTATTTTATAAGAAACTAGCGGACCCGACAGACTTTGTCCTGTCTATTGACTCTTTTTTACTCTTTAGTTAGTTAAAAAATGTTTGTATGGTAAAAAGAAAAGGGCGGTTTTTAGGGACTTTCCGGCATTTTTTCAAATTTTTCTCGCCGTAAAAACCATCCTTGAAGTTCAACGAATATAAAAAAAAAGAATTGGCCAAATCGGTCCAGGCGTTGTTGAGTTATGCGCTTACCAACACATTTTGCGATTCATTTTTATATATAAGAAGATATAAGATAAAGTAGATAGTCCAATATCATGTTGGCCTTATTTAAGGCGACCAATACACGCATGTAATATTTTACAGATTTTACTTTCCCTTACTCTCTTCTTTAATTGGATCATAAGCTAATGAAGCAGCAGTAGGTACCTAGGTCAAAAATGTTCTATGTGTTTTTGCTGTACATACCATAGATTGGTCCGATGATCACACAAAGTACCACCACCAGCATGATGACCCTCAGTCGTCGGTTGTTGGGTCCCTTTTTGCATGCGACCATCAATGTTTCCTTCACGTAACGAGTGTCGAAGAAATTTCTAAGCCATGCGCAGCAATTCTTCGATGGCTCCTGTAAAGTACATATAATTATTTTTAGTAAAGTTGGTTTGAATCCGGCTCTACACCAATGACTTGTTATGAGTCGATTTGCACTCGCTTAGCAATGAAGGAAAACATCGTGAGGAAACCGACATGTTTGAGGACCACAATATCCGAGAACATGTCTTCGGTGGAAGGACCTGGGCGCGAATTAATACTGCGGGAGAGTCACGACCCTCTGTCATGAGGAAATATGACTCAAGAGAGACAGTGAAGTTGAAATTAAATTTATATAATAATATGTTTTATTTCAGACATTATGATCGATAGTGCATGATAAAACAATTAAATTTAAAACAAGATTTCATACAGTTACTGCACATACAAAACTTACAATTTTAATAGTAAAAGTAAACTTCAATTTGTTAACTGTTGTACGATATTGTACATGTATAAGAAGGAGAATAAGATGTTTAATATGAATTTGTATTTTGCCAACCGAATTATATTCTATTTTTAGCATACGGAAGAGAAGGGCATGACATACAGTGTACACTAAATAATAGCAGCAACAAAATGCTTGATTTTTTTTTTATTGAAATGCAGCACACTATTATTATAAACGCAAAAGTTTCCACGGCTCCAAGGTACAACTGCTGTTCACAACTTTCTAAGTGTGGATATTTATGACTTAAGTATTAACTTATTCGACACATTCTAACCGAATTTGAGCAAAATTAAGTATAGATATGGGAGGAGAGAAAAATTTCTTAAAAAAGCCTAATAATTATATTATACACATCGGTTTGTTCTACCAAGCGCGCTAGATCGTAGATTGGGTTGCTTAACATCAGGTGAGTTGTATTTGCGTGAGCCTATCTAGTCCAAAAAAAATATTTTCTACCAGACTAACGCAGCTAACACCGCGACGCGCTGCTAGTAGCATAACTTTTGGAGTGAAATTGTCTTACAGACTGCGGAAGACATTCTAAACGAGTTAAGAAAAGAAAGACCCAATCTAAGGCCTTTCTGGCAGCGGACTGTGACACTAAACTAGGTCAAGTTGACGGCCTTTTTGTGGAGTCACGCACCAACGGTCTAATTTACTTATCGAACTAGCAACTTGTTATATAACTTCTATAAATAGTCATGGTCGTCATTAACGATGCAAACATTTTTTATGCAATGCAATCTGAGAAAAAAACGCATAGGCTTAATGACGGAAGACTTTTTATAAACATGGACGGGTAGGTACAGCGGAAGAGCCGATTATATCTGTTTTAACAACAATGGCGGACAAAGGATGTTTGACCATAAATGCAGTTACTGCTGACATAGTGGTCACATTATAATGTGATCAGTCTTGAGATGTTAAAGAAATAGTAATGAAAATTCAGATTTTTATAATTATGAACTATTAATATTACTGTAACTCAATATCCAAATGTAATTGTAAAGTTACATTTATGTACATTGCATAAAACATGTACCTAATAGCGAATTTATGTATGTTATAGCGTTTTATGTCATCTGATTTTTGTAGTCAGTTGCATTGTAGATTGACGACTACGTGTTTTAAATAAAGCCTTGATGATTACCTTGTGCACAGCAAAAATAGCATGTAATTGTGGACAAATTATGTTCTTGAACACAACTATTAGAGATAACCCCAAGATTGTGTAATAAAAGTTTGCAATCGCTACGATCTAAAGAAGCATTATACTGACATTCTAGTCCCTTCTATTTGAGATAAAACTTTTATAACACGAGACGTTGTAATTATTTTATAAGTGAAGCATTGAGTTATCTATAATAAGATGCAAGAAATGAAGTGGACCATAAACATCTGCCTTATCGAGCCAGTAACTGTGATAAATACATAGAGCCTTTTGTTTCGTTCAATGAACCATTTAACACTTGTGCCAAGGTGTCAGGAGACACTTTGCTCATCGCCAATTATAATAATGTGACCAATAGATATCAAGTTCCAATAATAAGTTAACAAGGAATTACTTAATACGGTTGTTACACGATTATGTTAATGATCTCAATTAAAGGTTGATTCATGTTATACTCACCACGGTAGAGTCAGCTCGTTTCACTTCCTTGATCCTGAAGAATCCGTACATGAAGCTCAACACGTATAAAGTAGCACTGACAGAGAACACTCCATACAAGCCAATTTTCCGCACTAATATTCCACTGAGAGCTGCGCCTACTGGCACGCCGACAGAATGAAATAGATTCACTACTCCTATCCTCAACGTCCTTTGTTCTTCAGTAGTCACGTCTCCGATGTAACTAAACACTCCCATGAACATGGTGAACCACCCTCCAGTCAACGCCGGGAAGATAGCTTCCGTGACCGCAGCTACTTCTACCGGCAATTCGTAGAAGAAGTACGTATTGACGATGAGTCCTATACTCGTCAAAAATTCTCCAACAATTGGTAACAGCATACAGAATTTTCTCTGTCCCACTCTGTCGCTGTATGCACCGAGAAATATTAATATTCCACACGGCAAGAATGACTGTAGAACAGTCTTCCAACCTGTCACTGAAGCTACTAGAGTTTGGACGGCCTCTTCTTCTAAAGTGTAGTTGGTCGTTTCTCTTCGTGTTAATGCATCACAGACGTGATGTTCGTATCCTAAGTTGACTCTGCAAGCCTTTTCTAGGTATAAGTTTTGTGTCGCTAAAGCTGCGAGTACGGATGGCATCACGTAACAAGCCAGTATTGGCTCGACTGTTATTAACGAGATCATTTTTCTTGTCTTCTGGAAGAACCCTAACCCTTCCCAGCTATCTCCGTCTGTTCCTGGTTTCTTTATGTCACATTGTTTGTCCTTTGGGTTTTTCTTTGTACTGTTTCTTATAACATTTACTTTGTTTAAGTCACTGCCGTTTAATTGTAATTTATTGTCAATTTTGCTCGTATCTAGAGTTTTTCCGTCCACCGCCATGACTGCGTTTCAAGTACCTGAGAACAATAGTGGGAGTAAATGTTAATTAGGTAAATATTCAAACGAGATGCTTATGTGTAATGACGATACGTCATGTAATTTTGGAGTTCCTAAGTTTTTTTCCGATGTTAATTGGTAAATGATGTGATGGTACAGGACGCGACAATCATCGAATGATTGTCGACGTATTTAGCTCGTAATTGTGCTTCGCTCAGTGAAACGGAAACGAATTTACCCAGACACAATGGTTTTATCACATGGCACCATCAGCTACCTACCCACTATTTGTATGTATACTTTGCCCGAACAATTTTCCATTTTGTATTCTTTCATGTTTACAAGAGGAAAAGATGATTGCTTTAGCGTATAAAGTTAAAAAAAAACATCAGTGTACACCCTAGTATTTTTGAAAAGAATAACATATTACTGTATGATTATCTTTTTTGGAAAAATGTTTAGAATTTAACGTGAACAATTATGTATACATTAAAAAAATATTCACTAACCAATTTCCCCATAAAGATAAAGATAAGATAAAAATAAAGAATCTTTATTGATAATGTAAAGTTGTAACATACATAGGTATAGGTATAAGTACTAATATCACAGAATATGCTACACAAATTACAATATCTCGTCAAATAGAATTTATAACATATAGGTAGTTTTTATAAAATTTTTGAAGTTACATATGTCGACGCTGGAAAGCGTAAACGCTGTAACCCCGAAAGTATGAACTTTACAGGAGAGCCAAAATACTTTCGAAATTTTAGAAAAAAAATCATAACTCGTGAGCTGATACGCCTACAAGCATGCGGTATTTAGCAATGTTGTGTAGTTTGTGCTAACCTATAATAAAATCATTACCGTTTCTTCCTAAAGTTCCCTGGAAAAGATTTAATAAGGGTTACAGCAAATGGAACTTTTTTTTGAGACCATGAAAACGCTGTATCTATATTAAACAAAGTATGGAAAGTTTATTTTGTCATGTTTTTTGGGAAAGCATAAACGTCGTAACGAGCACACTGTCTATTTTTCAATGCTGTAAACAGATGCAATAATTAGTTTTAACACAATAAAGTGCTGTAACCAATGTAAAAGACAATACACAAGTATCAGTAAAGTATCGTAACTATGGTAGAAGTTGAAATAAAAGACGTTTTATAAGGTAAAAACTTATATTTTCACTAGGAACTCTCACTTACAAAATTATGAAATTAAAATTTTCCGATTATGTTTTATTACTCTACTATTAATAACAATTATTTATTTTGTCTACTGGAAACCTCTCTTATAAATAAAAAAAACTCTTTTATCTTTTTGTTCCTCGTTAATCTTCTAAACATGTTTATTTATATAACAGCTTTAAATCAGCTTCTTTTCCTAAAAATCTTCAAAGAAATAACTTAAAAATTAAGTTCTAAAAAACTAAAACCAAAAACGAATAATTACAACTACAAACAAAATAGTACTCTTTAGGTAAATATTATTTATACTTGACAGCAAATAGTATTAATACTTGACAGGCCATCCCGACACGACTCTTCATTGTAAAATCCTTAATAAACACTTGTCTTAACACTTAAGAAATTAATTAATCCCAATGAATTTTGGTTTATTTTAATCATTATAAAACACCCTTTTTGTAGATATAACTTGGTAATTGTAAGTTTAATACTTTTTGAGAAAATTTAATCAGAGTTCCGGGTGCGAGTCGACGGTGGCCCGATTTATTTGCTATTTTTTCACTGGTAGGTCAATAATAAAACTAATTTCTTATCCTAGTATTGTCATTATTTTCGATAATATTACTATCTTCCTCGTCCGTTTCATCTAAACTACCTTTTACTTTGTTATTTGAACTTAAGTTCAAATATTCAGCGGCGTAAACAGATGGCATAACTTTTTTGTCTACTATTTTTTTTAGATCCATGTATTTGGCCTTTGATATAGGCAGACCAACTGGATATAATTCCTTTTTTAAAGCTACTTTCTTGCATAACTTGCTCAAAGGCATTTCTTCGGCCGTTTCCTGCAGCATCGAATACTTGATCTCCATCAAATTTGGTTTTTGCTTGTTAAATGTCGCAACACACACTTTTGATATGAACATTTTCGGACTGTTTTTGAACGTGTTGTTTAAAATATCATCAAAACCTAAAAACTCGTGACCTTTCAGAACTTTTACATTGTATTGTGCTGGTTTTTGTCTGGCAAATTGAAATAACGTTGGCCACTGGGATGGGGCCCAAACTAAATAAAGTCAAATAAGCAAGTGCTGATTTCATTGGCACCACGATGTGCATCAGCTTCGGTCCATACATAGCAATGGCCTGCACGAGTTACACTTTCATAAATTGTAAAGCTGTAAACTGACAACTTGCGGCTATAGTACAATCTCATATCATTACCGTGTGGAGTATTCAACACCTTTTGCATGTCAAAACTACAACATAGTATAGATTTATTTTTCTTGTGTACCTAATTCCTGGTGACATTTAAAGCGCTCATATGAAGCATTTTTTTCTTCTATGTGTTTTGAAATCTTTTCGTTATTGTCTGTGTTTTCATTATCCTTGTTGCCACAGATCATACACTTATCTTTTTTTGGTTGATGGAAACCAATGTTGAAATTATCAGTAAACCACTTATTAAAAACTTTAAAAGACATGATGCCAGTACTATGATTATTCTTGCAATGTTCTACATAAATCTGATAAAGATTTGAGACGTTCCTAAATTCTTGTGGTAAATATAACCGCGTCGAATCCTTCCTGCAATAGTGTGAGGGGACAAGGGGTAGAGACATTATAAATTCATTTGCATATGTAATCAAGAACAGTATCGGGAGTTTTATTATAGCCACCATGTTTTCCTCTGCCATCTTCTTTGGCGAACCCATCTACTGTCTCCTCTAATGTATACAAAATAAAACGTTGTGTGACATCTAGAGTACAAATCAAATACTTCTGGCAAACTTTACGACGACCTTCTCCTTCATTTATATAGTATTCATAGGTACAAGATCTTGTGGGTGTAGATGGGTTTTCTAAAAGTTTGAGTTATTTTGTCCACTGAATGCGTTATTGATTGTCTTGGCGTGGTAGCAGGCTCTACTGCGTTCAATGGTTGACGATCTTTTGCTTCTTCTGAAACACTATTGTCAGTATTAAAAATTTCTATCAAATTTCCGTCTATTTCTTTATAGATTTTTTCATTGAGAATTTTTATTTTTATATTATTATCATTTTTAGTTTGATCTGCTATTTCACTATTCGAAATAGAATTACACTGTAATTTTAAAGTTTCTCACCATAATCGACGTTTCGACGACATCTGAAATGACATTAAAACATATTATTAAGTAAGTACTTAATTAGGTATGAACTGTTGGTAACTAGTTTTGTGCATGCCACCGCGCCCTGTATAAGGAAATGGCGTTCCTTCGACTTCATAAGTATATTTACCATTATAATTCGACCATTTTACAAAAAACTTCAGCATCAACTAGACCAAGTCACAAACCTAGGGCAAGACCCAACCAACATTGTTGAAAACCGCAGCCCAACCCTTCGCATTACTCCTAGCGTACAAACTCAAGGACAGAGACAGATCAACGAATAAAACAATAATAAATATAAAATACCTATAAATAATACAATAATTATGTTGGAGTAGCACACAGCACTACCCAGCCCCAAACCACAATATAGAAATTAATACAGTAGGACGACATGCCGCCAACGTCTAAGCTCTAGGCTTGTAATACGTGAGCCAGATGGTTGATTATGCATACTTAAATATTTTTTTTTGTAAATAAGTACATACTTAATATACATAGAAACAGCCAGACACGAGTAAATTCAATTCATTCAAATTTTACGTAACCCGCAACGGGAATCGAACCCGCGACCTACGGAATAGAACTGACCACTAGACCAAACCGGTCGTCAAATAATAATAAAATAAAAATATTTAGATTACTAGTACTTATGTAGTATGTACTTACCTAAATTTTACGTAACAATACTGGCTACGTATTAATTTACCTACTACCGTTAATAATAAGTGATTAAAATATTTTGTCAATGGATAAATGACTGTATGATCCATAAAAAATATATTAATGTTAAAAACATACCTTTAAACAATCGACCAAATGGCGGGAAGCTCCAACTTACAACAAAGACAACACCTCACTTCAAGCGTCACGACGCGACTAAAACGATTCATCGTATGCACAAAGGTGCCGCGCGATTGTAGTACAAGGCGGTAACTTCAAAGGGTTGTTCGGCGGATGATATTTTCAAACGATGTAAATAGCTTTATTTATAGAATTAGTTGATTTATAAATCGCTGTTACTGATTCAATAAGTTTAATTATAAGTAAAAAAATGATTTAAATGAGTAATCTCCTCATATCACATACCACGTAATTGTTGTAAACCTTAGCGTGAAATTATTTACAGACCGCATAAACGCTGTATCCTGAGTGTATCTAAAAATGTTGTACCGCATAAACGTAGTAACCATGGTCACAA